>NC_069493.1:19541603-19618721 GCF_026875155.1 Cherax quadricarinatus | reverse complement strand
TTTTTTTTTTAACGTGTTGCCTTTTCCGACCATCC
This sequence comes from Cherax quadricarinatus, assembly GCF_026875155.1. NCBI lineage: Eukaryota > Metazoa > Arthropoda > Malacostraca > Decapoda > Parastacidae > Cherax > Cherax quadricarinatus. The sequence goes on along the minus strand of NC_069493.1, from coordinate 19,618,686 downwards.
ACACACTGTAATGGCCTTTGGCACCGAACTAAGTCACAATGTTGGTGCTCCGTTGAACTTCATCAAATTTATTGGGAAAATTTATAAAAGGGGATTTATTGCTGTTAGTTGTTTGGTGATGTTCTTTTTGCCCTTGTTTCCCTGGGGGGTTTTTCGTTTTAATTCCCGTTTCAGGTTTTGTTTGCTCTGTTGAGGCTGATTGTTATTTGCATAAGTTTTTTCCTGTTGTCCTGTTTCAGGCCATTTGTTATCTGTCAAAGGGGACTGTTGTTCCCTGGGTTATTTTCGTGTTAGCCCTGCATGCTTTGGGCCATTTGTTTACTCTATGAAAGCAATTTGATGTTCCCTTTTTTTCGTGTTAATTGCAGTGTTTTGGGCCATTTATGTCTCATCTCTAGTTTCTAATTGGAGTTTCATTTGCAAACGCCTTGGTAAAAACTATTTTGGCATCCAGTTAGGAAAGGGGTTTTTTTTCCCCTAAATTTAGGCCTCTAAGATGCTTAGAATGATGGGAGAGTTTTATGTTGTTTTGATTTTGAGTTTATTGAGTGAGGGAAAAGAAATGCGAAGCTGCAAAACCAAAATACTGTTTATTCACTAAAAAACCCAGAGTTAGGTTTTTTAGTGAGTTGGGGTTAAGTTAGTGTTTGCAGGTATCATGATGGACTTAGCTAAAGAATTAGACACATGTGAAAACTTGGGTATTATATAAAAATTTTATCCTTAAATTTGGTGTTGATAAGCCATGGTGGGCGAAATTTCAAAAAAGATACCCAGATTTTGCACATGTGTCTTTTTTTTATCTTGTGGGTGCCCCATCTGTCATGGATTCCGCTTTTTTGTTAAGTGGACAAACTGAGCCATCAGTAAGGTACATTCGGGAAACTCTCACGTAAGGTGCGTAAGGTTTTCTACGCTTACGGATTTTTTAAATGGAAAGCAATATAACTTACAAAATGTAAACACTATACAAACCACGGAACGAGTTGGTTAAACCCAAACCCAAATTCTTTAGGTTCCAGTCACGTGGGGACCAAGGGAAAACTAATGTGACATTTTTTTTAAGTATGTACCCTTTTCCCTAAATATTCTGGGTAAATTTTACCAGTTTATTACCCAGGGTGTGTGTTGTCCTCTTCAAAATATCAGTTTTTTTTTCTAGTTTTTGACGAGTGGCAACAGTTTTCTCGCTTTTCACCCATGGCCAAGCCAGTGTTGTAAATGGAATCTCGTCAGGGGGAGTATTGTGCCGAAAACAGGCGTTTGAAATTCATCTCTGCTCCCGGAGGGAAAGGGGAAAAGTTTGGTAACAGGACACAAGTGCAAATATGTGACATTTTTATTTTGGCAACGTTTCGCTTCCAGGACTTTTTCAAGCCTTAAGACATAAAATGATTTATTTCCAGGAACGCATCTGACAGGGTCTTAAACCCACGATGCCCATCTGAGGATCTCGCAAATTTCAATGAATTAGTTGTTCTGTGCCACAACAGATCTTACTGTAGTCAATCTGAGTTCCCCGACAAAATATTTTATATACAACAGCTGACTGGGCATCAGACCCCCATCTTTGTTTTTGGACCTGTGTTTGGACGGGGGAGTAAAATTTTCAAAAAAACCTGGGAATCTGTTTTTCCCATCTGTATTTGTTCCGAAGGTCTTCACATAAGTTTTAAATATCGTTTTTTTTTTTTTTCTAGTCATCAGATGCATTTTTATATCGGTGAAGTACTTGATAGTCGATTCATTTGATGGTTAGAGGAAAATTTTTAAAGGGGTTTAGGGGTTTATGTACAAAGAAACAGTGAGATAAAGGCATAACTAGTAGTAGTAGTAGTAGAGTAAGTATGTTAGCGCAGGTAGTACTAGTAGTAGTGTAGTAGTAGTGTAGCACAGCAGTAGTATGTAGTGTAGTGTGTAGTAGTGTAGAGTGTAGTAGTGTAGTAGTAGTAGTGTGAGTAGTAGTAGTAGTTTTGGTGGGGTGGTGGTTGTAATGGGATGTGAAAGGGAAAAGGGTTAGAAGATGAGGTAATCAGTCCTTCATTTTTTGAATAAGACTTCACTATGATAGTCTTGATGAAAATGAAGATAGGCAGTAAGATGGTAGTCTTAGCAGCAAACGAGGGCAGAGTGAAAGACATCGCCAAAAGTGGGGGGGGCCACACACACACCCACACTACACCCCCACACACACACACACAAAATAACAACACACACACAACACACCACAAAACACACCCAACACACACAACACTACTCATATTTCTCCTACCTTATTTTCAGGAATTAGAAGGTTGAGACATCAGGAAGGTACTCAGGTTTTTCTTAATAGTTTAAGTTATCAAAAAAAGTTTGTGGGGTCAAGGGGGAAAAATTTTTGGGGAGAACGTGTGAGGGGGGTTGGTAATTAACTGTCCCCTGAAAACGATAAAAAAGATGGAAAAGTACAAAAACGAAAAGTTATCATTGCGGGGAAATCTGGCAGTCTTGAAGCTGGCAGTGTTGAGCGCGGGCAGTGTTGAACGCTGGCACCCTTTGAACGTGGCGTCTTGAACGCTGGAAACCCTTGAACGCTGGCAATCTTAAACGTGGCAGTTTTAAACGTGGCAATTTTTAAAAAGCTGGCAGTTTTGAACGCTGGCAGTCTTAAACGCTGGCAATCTTGAACGTGGAAATTTGAACGCGGGGAAATCTTAAACGTGGCAATCTTGAACGTGGCAATTTGAACGGGGGAAATTTGAACGGGGCAGTTTTGAACGCGGCAATCTTGAAGCTGGAAAATCTTGAAGGGCGTCTTGAACGTGGCAGTCTTGAACGCGGCAGCCTTAAAACGTGGCAGTTTTGAACGCTGGCGTTTAAACGTGGCAGTTTGTTTCTTAAAACACATGAGGGAAATGGCATGTAACACCCCTACTGTCCCTGTAGACGGGTTTTAAACTCCCCCATCCACACCCCACTCTGTAATTTTTTAAAAGTTACGCCAAACAGGACACCAATGGAATTATTTACTTGATTGGGACCTTTTTAAAGGTTACCCTAGGATTTAGATGTAAAAAATTGACCTTATTGTACAGTCGATTACAGAGGCGGCAGCAAAAGCAGAAAAAAAAGTACAGTGATGTAATCAGTTCCCCAGCTCGAAGGCGTAGTTTTTGGGTGGTCAGATAAACTCCAGATAAACCCCCGTCCCTCAGCCTGGAGAAGAGTTGTGTTCCATAATCGGGAAACAATGGAGGAATAAAAAAATTGGATACCCAAAAAAATGGGTGTCTGCACACACACACACCACACACCACCCACACACACACACACCACCACACCCCACACACACACACCACACCCCGCCATACACATGCATAAAAAAGGTGAGCGGGCTTTGAGGTATTTGTGGAGACAAAAACGTTATCCGGAGGAAAAAGAAGAGAATGTACGATAGTAATTTATTCCAAACCTTTTTTTGGGGTGTGAAGCTTGGGTTGAAATTTTTTGCGCGAGGAGGCGGCTGGAGGCGTGGAGATGTCCTGTCAAAGGGAAATGTGGGGGTTGAAAATATTATACAGAAAATTGGTGTGAGAAAATTGGTGAGGTTGGAGGGGGAGGAGGGGTAATTGGGGTCATTTAAAAAAGGTGGGCAATATAGAAAGATTGGAAGGTGTATAAATCTGTAGTAAAAAGGAGGAAAGGTAAGGGTCGCCCTGGGAAAAGGATGGAGGAAGGGGGTTTTTTTTTAAACAAATTTTTTGTGTAAAGGAGCTTGGACATGAAAAGGGATATGTGAGCATATTTGATGGAGTAATAGGAGAATAGTTTTCAAGGGCCTGAGAGCGTTGGAAATGTGAAAAGGGTAATATTTAGTGAAGGATTTAGGGAAACCGGTACCCAGACTTGAGTCCTGGGGTGGGAAGTCAAAGCCTGCACTTTTAAGGGGAGTTGGGGGTATTTTAACAGTTTGGAGGGACTCAAACTTGGCAAACTGGCGTCTCTGCAAAACGTGTTTCTTTTTGGTTTCCCCCTCCTCGGTGGGGACTGCGACGGTTGATTTTTATATATGTCGTGCCGAATAGGCGGAACTTTCGATCTTAGCTTAAATAGCAAGTTCATCTTGCCAATAGGGCAAGCGAAAATTTGTGTAGCAATAAATTTGCCCCAAAAAATTCTGAACCTAAAGAAAAAAAAAATTTTTTCACTGGGGTTATTTGTATTAAATTATTGTAAACAATCTAAAAAATTTTTTGTTTGGGCTAGGCTAAAAAAATTGCTCTTGTTTTAAAAAAAGGTCAGGGAAGTTTTCTAAGATTCTTTTGGTGCAAATTAAAATTTTTACATTAACATTAAGAAAAAAAAATATCTTTAAACGTAAAAGAGAAATTTTTGAAAGGACTTAATTTTAAATGGTTCTTGTAATTTACCAGTTTTCATTTCGGCACGACATATTTATATATATTTATTATATATTTTTATATATATATTTTATATATATATATATTTTTTAAAATTTATATTATATTCCGTATGAGTTTAAAATTTGTTGTATTTACAGTGTATACAGTTAATCAGTAGTTATTAAAAAAATAAAGAATCAGGGGAGCGGAGCTTCGCACAAGTAATAAAAATCACTATTTTTGGCCAGCTGGAGGGCCCAGGGAACATTTTAATTTCTTTTGAAAATTTAAGTAGTGTTCAACGACGCTGCCCAGCCAAAGTTTATAAACCATGGGGTTTAATTTCCCTTCATTTACCTGTTTTTCAATATTGGTCTTAAGGGTTTTTAAGTCCTCGGGGTTTTTTGCGCAATTTTCCGGGAGGACAAAAAGGTCCCAAATTTTTCTTTTAAAACAAATTTAAAAAAAAATAATATTTTTAAAATTTTTTGGTTTACTTTTCCAGAAATGATATGGGTTTGAGTGTGTGGTGTGTGTGTGTGTGTGTGTGTGTGGGTGTGTATTTTGTGTGTGTGTTTTGTGTGTGTTTGGTTTTGGTGTGTGTTTTGTGTGTGTGTGTGTATTGTGTGTGTGTGGTGTGTGTGTGTGTGTGTTTGTGTGTGTATTGTGTGTGTGTGTGTGTGGTGTGTGTTTTTCTCACCTAGTTTCCCCCCTAGTTGAGGTTGCAGGGGTCGATTTCCAAAGCCCTGGCCCCCCCTTTCATTTGGTTTCGTTTATTTAGGTCACTCCCCCTGAACCATGAGCTTTAGGGAAACCTTGTTTAAAAAAGCTATGTTGGATCCTGCCTCCACTACATCGTTTCCCCAAAACTTTTCCCACTTCCTGACTACTCTGGGGGTGAAAAAATTATTTCCTAAACCCCCTTTGATTCATCTTTTGGTTTCAATTCCAACTGTGCCCCCTTGTTGCTGTGTCCAGTCTCTGGAAAAACCCTGTCTTTGTCCCCCTTTGTCAATTCCTCTCGTATTTTGTAAGTCGTTATCTTTGTCCCCCCTATTTCTCCTGTCCCCAAAAATCGTCAGGTTAAATTTTCCTTAACCTCCCCTTTCTTTAGGACATACCTTTTACCCTCGGGGACTGTCTTGTTGAAAAACCTTTGCACTTTCTCTAGTTTTTTTCATTTCCCTTGGGAAGGTGGGGGTTCCCAAAATTGGGGGCCCCCTTACTCCAATATGGGTCTAACGTACACGGTGAAACAGGGTCCTAAACGTTTTAAAAGATGTGGGAAATGCTGTTCTGAGGTTTTTTTGGGCGCCCATTCCCCTGCGGAAATTTTTATTTTGGTTGTTTGGGGCGCTTCAGGAGATGTGCATGGTGTTAATAAACCCGAAGATTTTTTTCCCTTTGGGGAGTGTTTGTTTGTAGTTTTGGGCCCCCCTAGCTTTTACCCCGTCTGCGGTCTTCTTTCCCCTTTCCCCCAAATTTCCTCTGACTTTCCCTCTGGTGGGATTGAACTCCAGGACCCAGTTGCTGGACCAGGTCTGCACCCCCGTCCGACCCCTTTTTGTATTTCTGCCTGGTCTTCGATCGGGGTGTTTTTTCTATCAACTTCCTCATCTGCAAACAGGGACACTTCAGAGTTTTTCCCTTTCCCCGTCATGTGGGTTAAAACAAAAAAAAAAACCGAAAAAACCCAGGGGTCCTGGGACTGACCCTGGGGGGACCCCGCTGGTCACAGGTGCCCACTCTGACACCTCCCCACGAAACCATTACTCGTGCGGGTCTTCCGGGACAGTTTTCCCCTGATCCATTGCGTCCCTTCCCTTTTTTCCCCTGCTTGTCCTCCAGTTTTTGCATCAATCTCTTTGTGTGGAACTGTGTAAAAACGCCTTCTTGCAGTCCAAAAAAAAGGGAAAATCCCCCCAAACCCCTTTTTGTTTACTGCTGTCCCATTCATAAAAACCCCAGTAGGTTTGTAAACACAGGTTTTCCCCATCTCTAAAAACCATTTTTGTCTCGGGGTGATGAGATCATTCCTTTTAGGTGTTCTCCCACTCTTCCCCCTGACAACCCTTTTTCCATTTTTTTGCATTGCTATACTTTGCCCGGGGCCCACTGGTCTGAGTTTTATTTGTTTTCAGGGTCTGTCCCCTTTTTTTAAAAAGGGTTTGGGATACTTTTTGCTGTTTCCATGCCTGGGAAATTTCCCCTGTTTCGAGATGTATTAAAATATTGTTTTTGGGGGGTAACACCAGCCCCTTTTTGCCCCCTTTCTCGGGGGGCCCAGGGGAAGGATGTTTTTGGGCCCCCATTGCCCTTTGAGGTATCTAGCTCATTTCAAAACCCCTCTTAAACTTCTTCCTCGGTTGTGTTTTACTGGGGCCAGCCCCTGGTGGTTTTTCCCCCCCTCCCCGTCTTTCTGGAGCCCCTTCGTCCCCTCTATAAAAACTTTTCTTTAAAATCTTTGTTTGGGTTCCTCAATACTTAAACGGGGCTTTTCTTTTTTGTTTTCTCCCCCTTTCCTTCCTTTAGCCTGATTCCCGGGCCCCTTAACGGTTGTTTTTTTCCCTGATGTGGTGTATAACAGCTTCGGTCAGTTTTGGTTTTTTTGCTGCTATGTCATTTTCATATTGACGGGGGCCCCCCTTTCTTATCTGTGCATTTTTCGTTTCTGGCTCTACAAAGCTCTCCTTATTCTCCTGGGTCCTTTCCCTTCTATATTTTTTTCCCTTTCCCTAGACACTTGGTTTTTCCCTCCTTGCTTTTGGGGAACCATGGGCTATTTTCCTGGCTTTTTATTATTAAATTTTACCCTTGGGTAAAAAACCTCTCCTCGGCCTCCTTGCACCTTGTTGTTTCATTTTCCATATTCATTAACTGGCTTCCCCCCAAGTTCCCCTGTACCATTTGGAACCTCATTAAGGGGGGGGGAAATTTTCCCCCTCTTTCCCTGTGTACCCCCTTTTCCCTGTATTTTGGGTTTTTCATTTGCCCTTCCCTTTCCCTGCTTCCCCCCCCACTTGTAGTTTTTACTGTGTATTCAAAGCTCAAAAACTGATCGCTGGCCCCAAGGGGTTTTTTCATATGTGATGTCCTAAAATTTTCTGCACTACTCAAGGGGGAATACAAAAGTCCAGTCTTACGGGGTTCTTTCCTCTCCTTCTTTTTTTTGTGGTGTCCCTTACGTGTTGGTACAGGGAATTTTTCCCCAGTACCACCCCCAATCTTTTTAGCCCCCCATGTATCTTGGCCCCCATGTGGCTCCAAGTTCCCCCTTTTGATTCCTTTTTGGTTTAAAAAGTCCCCCATAAATCAGGGCTTTGCCCTGAAATGCTTGAGCTCTTCTCCCCACTGCGCCCAGTGTGTAAACCAAATCGCCTATTGTTTCTCGACATACTCTTCCCCTTGGGGCCTCCTGCTGTTTGTGGTGGGTTATACATCACGCAATTATCCCCTTTGGGCCCCAGAGTGAAGCGTTCCCGCTATGTAATCACTTTCTTCTTGCTTTTCCCCCTCTCTCCAGTTAAAAAATTCCCCTGGTTTTTGGGATCAGAAAATGCCACCCCTCCCCCCCCCCCGGGTTCCTTCGCTTTTCTCAGGATCTGGTATCCCGGGGAAAGATTGCATCTTTTATCATCCCTGAATGTTTGGGTTTCTGTGACGCTTTTAATTTTGGGTGATGCCTCTTTGATTCTTTCGTGCCAACCCCCCCTTGTTTTTTTTTGGGTTTTTTAAAAATTTTTTTTTTTAAAAACTGTGGTTTGGGGGGGGGGGGGGGGGGACCGGGTTTTCTATTGGGTTTTGGTTGGGGGTTGGGGGGGTTTTGGGGGGTTTTTTTTTTTTTTGGGGGGGGTTTGGGGGGTTTGGGGGTTTTTTGGGGGTTTCCTTGCTTCTTTTTTTTTTCCCCCCCCTTTTTTTTTTTTTCCCCCCCCTTTTTTTTTTCCCCCCCCTTTTTTTTTTTTTTTTTAAAAAAAATTTTTTTTTTTCCCAAATTTTCCCCTTTTTTTGGGGAATTTTCCCCCCCTTTTTTCCTTAAAAAAAGGGGGGGGTTTTTTGGGGCCCCCCCTTTTTTTACAATTTTTAAAAAAAATTTTTTTTTTTTTTTTTTTTTTTTTTTCCCCCCTTTTTTTCCCCGGGGGTTTTTTTTTTCCCCCCTTTTTTTTTCCCCCCCTTTTTTTCCCCCCCCTTTCCCTTTCCCCTGGCTTTTTTTTTTTTTTGGGGTTTTTTTTTTTCTTTGGGTTTTCCCGGGTTTTCCCCTTTTTCCCCCCTTTTTCCCCCCCCCCCCCCCCCCCTCCCCCCTTTTTTTTTTGGGGGGTTTTTTTAAAACCCCCCTTTTCCCCCTTTTTTTCCCCCCTTTTTTTTTTGGGGGTTTTTTTTAAATTTGGGGTTTTTCCCCTTTTTTTCCTTTTTTGGCCCCCCCTTTTTTTGGTTTTTTTTTTTTTCCCCCCCCTTTTTCCCTTTCCCCCCCTTTTTTTTTTTTTCCCCCCCCTTTTTTTTCCCCCCTTTTTTTCCCCCCTTTTTTTTTCCCCCTTTTCCCCCCCCCCCCCCGTCCCTTTTTTCCCCCCCCCTTTTTTTAAAAAAAAAGGGAAAAAAAAAGAAAAAGGGGAAAAAAAAGGGGGGAGGAAGGGGAAGGGAAGGGGGAAAAAAAAAGGGGGAAAAAAGGGGGGGGAAAAAAAAAAAAAAAGGGGGAAAAAAAAAGAGGGGGGGGGGGAGAGAAAGGGGGGGGGGGGAAAAAAAGGAAAAAAAAGGGGGAGGAAAGGGGGGGGGAAAAAGAGGAAAAAAAAGGGGGGGGGGGGGGGGGGGAAAAGAGGAAGAGAGGGGGGGGGGAGAGGGGGGAGGGAGGGGAGGGGGGGGAAAAAAAAGGGTGAGAGGGGAAAAAAGGGGGGGGGGGGAAGGGGAGAGAGGGAGAGGGGGGGGGGAAAAAAAGGGGGGGAGAAAGAGAGAAGGGGAGAAAAAAAAAAAAAATTAAAAGAAGAATGGAAGGCCGGCCCAAAAAACCCCCCAAAAAAAAGGAAAAAGGGGGGGGAAGGGGAAAAAAAAAAGGGGGGGGAAAAAAAAAACCCCCCGGGAAAATTTTTCAGGGAAAAAATTTTCCCCCGGAAAAAAGGGGGGTTTTTTTTTGGGGGAAAAAAAAAAAAGGAAACCTTTTTTAAATTTAAAAAAAAAAAAAATTTTTAAAAACCCCTTTTTTTAAAAGGGGGGGTTTTTGGGGGGGGTGGTTTTTGGGGGAAAATTTTTTTTTGGGGGTTTTTTTAAAAATTTAAAATTTGGGGGGGAAAATTTTTTTTGGGGGGGAAAAAAGGGGTTTTTTTTTTTTTTTTTGGGGGGCCAAAGTTTTAAACCCAAAAACAAAAAATTTTTTTTTTCCCCCCCCCCCTTTAAAATTTTTTTAAAAAAAAGAAAACCCTTTTTGGCCCGGACCCTTTTAAATCCCCCCCAAAAAAAAAGGGGGGGGGGGAAAAAAATTTTAAAAAAAACCAAAAAAGGGGGGAAAAAAACGGGAAAAATTTTCCCCAAAAGGGGGCCCCAAATTTTTTTAAAATTTTTAAAACCTTTATTGGTAAATTTAAAATTTTAAAAAAAATTTTTAAAAAAAGTGTCAAAAATTTGGGAAAAATTTTTTTAAAAGGGAAAAAAAAAAAAAAAAAAAGGGGGGGGGAAAAAAAAAAGGGGGGGGGGAAAAAAAAATTTTCCCTTCCCAAAAAAAAAAACCTTTTTTTGGGGGAAAAAAGGGGGTTTTTTTTTTTGTGGAAAAAAAAAAAAAAAAAAGGGGGGGGGGGGGGGGAAAAATTTTTTTTGGGGGGGGGGGTTTTTGGGTCCCCCAGGGGTGTTTTCCTTTTTTTTTTTTATTTTGTGTTTGTGTGTGTTTTTTGTGTGTGTGTGTGTTTTTTGTTTGTGTGTGTGTATTTTTTTTTTTTTTTTTTTTAAAAAGTTTGGGGTTTTTTTTGTTTCCCCTTTTTTTTTTTTCCCTTTTTTTTCCCTTTTTTGGGGGGGTTTTTTTTTTTTGGGGGGTTTTTTTTTTTGGGGGGCCCAAAATTTAATTTTTTAAAAATTTTTGTTTTTTTTATTAAAAAAAACCCCCCTTTTTAATAAACCCCCCACCCGGGGAAAAAAAAAAAAAAATTAAAAAAAGGGGGGTTTTTTCCCCCCTTAAAAATTTTTTTTAATGGTTTAAAAGTTCTTTTTTCCCAAAAAACCCCCCCCCCCTTTTTTTTTTCCCCCCCCTTTTTTTTTTTTTTTTGGGGGGAAAATTTTCCCCCCCCTTTTTTTTTTTTTTTTTTTTTCCCCAAAAAAAAAATTTTTCCCCCCTTTTTTTTTCCTTTTAAAAAATTTTTACCCCTTTTTTTTTTCCTTTTTGTTTTTTTTTCCCCTTTTTTGGGGGGGGTTTTTTAAAAAAAGGAAAAACTTTAAACCCCCCGGACCCCAAAAAACCCCAAAAACCCCAATTTTTTTTTTCCTTTTTTTTTTTTTTTTTTGGGGGTTTTTTTTGGGGGGGGAAACCCCCCCCCCTTTTATTTTTAAAAAAGGGGGGGAAAAAACCCCCTTCCCGGGGGGTTTTTGGGTTTTTTGGGTTTTTTTAACCCCCACCATTCCGGGGGCCGGGGGGGGGGGCCCCCGGGGGTTTTTTTGTTCCAAATTTTTCCCCCCCGGGGGGGGGGTTTTTTTCAAAGGGTTTTTTTTTGGTTTTCCCCCCCCCAAAACCCTTTTCCCCCTTTTTGGGGGGGTTTTTTTTTTTTTTAAAAAAAATTTTTTTTTTTTTTGGGGGGGAAAAAAAAACCGGGGCCCCTTTTCCCAAAAAAATTTTTGGCCCCTTTTCCCCCCCTTTTAAACCCTTTTTTTCGTTTCCCCCCCCCCGGGGGGGAAAAAAACCCAAAAAAGGCCCCTCAAATTTTTTCACTCACTCACTGTATTTACGACACATCTGTACATACTTTTACCCCCCGGCTTGAGTCGCATTTATTTTTTAAAAATACCCCACTGCGTTTTTATGGCAACATTTTTGGGCCCTGACACAACCGTTTCACCCTTCCAATGGCCCTCACAATCACTCAGCCAATATTTCCTTTGTTTTCTTTTCTGTGATCACTTATATTTCCTTTTTTCGGGGCTTAAGGTATTATATGCACTCTTAAGCGTGCACACGCCTATATTCCACACTCTATTCCTTATGGCACAGTCAGAAATTACCACCAAAACACGAGCTCAAACTGCGTGACTCCTCCACGTGTGTGTGTGTGTGTGTGTACTCACCTAGTTATACTCACCTAGTTGAGGTTGCGGGGGTCGAGTCCGAGCTCCTGGCCCCGCCTCTTCACTGATCGCTACTAGGTCACTCTCCCTGAGCCGTGAGCTTTATCATACCTCTGCTTAAAGCTATGTATGGATCCAGCCTCCACTACATCGCTTCCCAAACTATTCCACTTACTGACTACTCTGTGGCTCTGTGTGTGTGTGTGCGTGTATGTGTGTGTGTGTGTGTACTCAATTATACTCACCTATTTTTGGTTGCAGGGGTCGATTTACAGATCCTGGCCCCGTTTCTTCACTGGTCGCTACTAGGTCTAGTCTCTCCCTGCTCCATCAGCTTTATCATACCTCTTCTTAAAGCTATGTATGGATCGTGCCTCCACTACATCAGTCTTCAGATTGTTTAATTTGCTGACAACTCTGTGACTGAAGAAATGCTTCCTAACATCCCTGTGACTCAACTTAAAGTTTTCAACTTTAAGTTGTGACCCCTTGTTGCTGTGTACTCACCTAGTTGTGGTTGCAGGGGCCGATTCACAGCTCCTGGCCCCGCCTCTTCAAGTGGCCACTATCCAGTCACTCCGCTCCGTGAGCTTTATCATACCTCTTCCTAAAGCTATGTATGGATCATGTGTGTGTGTGTGTGTGCTTACCTATATGCATACATATGGTGGTTTCAGGGGTCGATTCACAGCCCCTGGCCTCACCTATTCACTAGTCGCTACTAGGTCCACTCCCTACTCCAAGAACCTTATCGTACTTCTTCTTAAAGCTATGTATGGATCCTGCATGTGCGTTTACTCACAGAGTTACACTTGCAGAGTTGTGACTTGCATCAACAGTGTCATGTACATATTTCCTCCTGGTCACCTGGACTCTGTCGTACCTACTACCATACCTTATCTTGAGACTGTGTATGGAGCTTCCTTTCACCCTTTACACATTAAGTTCATTCTTCTTGTTACCTCCAAAAACATGATGACGACTTTCCTAACATTCCTCTGGCTCATCTGCGTTCTATGTTTGTACTTGTGTCTTCTTACACCTGCCTCTCACAAGTACACGCAGGTGTTACACGTGTGTCTTAGTCATCAGCTTGTCGATATTACAGACCCTTGATCTAAAGATGTCAGGTATAACACACAGATGCAGTTATTGCCACATTGTACTGGCCAGAATTCTACTCAAAACAAAAAAAAAACCGAGCCATCAAATAGATGCTACTGCTACTACTACTACTGCTACTACTACTACTATTGGTACTACTACTACTGCTACTACTGCTACTACTACTACTACTGCTACTACTACTACTGCTACTACTGCTACTATTGTACTACTACAAAACTAACTGCTACTACTGCTACTACACTACAAACTGCTACTACTACTACTGCTACTACTGCTACTATTGGAAAACTTGCTACTACTGCACTACTGCTACAAACTACTACTACTGCTACTACTACTACTGCTACTACTGCTACTATTGGTACTACTACTACTGCTACTACTGCTACTACTACTACTACTGCTACTACTACTACTGCTACTACTGCTACTATTGGTACTACTACTACTGCTACTACTCCCTACTACTACTACTATTTGCTACTACTACTACTGCTACTAGCTACTATTGGTACTGCTACTAACTGCTACTGCTACTACTACTACTGCTACTGCTACTACTACTACTGCTACTACTACTACTGCTACTACTGCTACTATTGGTACTACTACTACTGCTACTACTGCTACTACTACTACTACTGCTACTACTACTACTGCTACTACTGCTACTATTGGTACTGCTACTACTGCTACTGCTACTACTACTACTGCTACTGCTACTACTACTACTGCTACTACTACTACTGCTACTGCTACTACTACTACTGCTACTGCTACTACTACTACTGCTACTGCTACTACTACTACTGCTACTACTACTACTGCTACTACTGCTACTATTGGTACTGCTACTACTGCTACTGCTACTACTACTACTGCTACTGCTACTACTACTACTGCTACTACTACTACTGCTACTGCTATTACTACTACTGCACTGCTACTACTACTACTGCACTGCTACTACTACTACTGCTACTACTACACTACTGCTACTGCTACTACTACACTGCTACTGCTACTACTACCTACTGCTACTAACTACTACTGCACTGCTACTACTACTACTGCTACTGCTACTACTACTACTGCTACTACTGCTACTACTACTACTGCTACTACTACTACTGCTACTGCTACTACTACTACTGCTACTGCTACTACTACTACTGCTACTGCTACTACACAACTACTACTAACTACTACTACTACTGCTACTGCTACTACTACTACTGCTACTACTACTTGACTACTACTACTACTGCTACTGCTACTACTACTACTGCTACTGCTACTACTACTACTGCTACTACTACTACTGCTACTGGTACTACTACTACTGCTACTACTGCTACTACTACTACTGCTACTGCTACTACTACTACTGCTACTACTACTACTTCTGCTACTGCTACTACTGGTACTACTACTACTACTGCTACTATTGCTACTACTACTACTGCTACTACTACTACTACTGCTACTACTGCTACTACTGGTATTACTACTACTACTACTGCTACTACTGCTACTATTACTACTACTGCTACTGCTACTACTACTACTACTGGTACTACTACTGCTACTACTGGTACTACTACTGCTACTGCTACTGCTACTACTACTACTACTACTGGTACTATTACTACTAATGCTACTACTTCTACTGCTACTACTACTACTACTGCTACTACTACTACTGCTACAACTACTACTACTGCTACTGCTACTACTACTACTGCTACTGCTACTACTACTACTGCTACTACTACTACTGCTACTGCTACTACTACTACTGGTACTACTACTACTACTACTGCTACTACTACAAACTGGTACACATACTACTACTACTGGTACTACTACTACTACTACTACTACTACTACTGCTACTACTACTACTGGTACTACTACTACTACTACTACTACTGCTACTACTACTACTGGTACTACTACTACTACTACTACTGCTACTACTACTACTGGTACTACTAATACTACTACTACTACTGCTACTACTACTGATACTACTACTACTACGACTACTACTACTACTGCTACTACTACTACTGGTACTACTACTACTGCTACTACTACTACTGGTACTACTATTACTACTACTACTACTACTGGTACTACTACTACTACTACTACTGCTACTACTACTAGTGGTACTACTACTACTACTACTACTACTACTGCTGCTGCTACTACTACTACTGGTACTACTACTACTACTGCTACTACTACTACTGGTACTACTACTACTACCAACATAGTGACTCACACCAACATAGTGACTCACACCAACACAGTGACTCACACCAACATATTGACTCACACCAACATGGTGACTCACACCAACATAGTGGTTCACACCAACATAGTGACTCACACCAACATAGTGGCTCACACCAACATAGTGGCTCACACCAACATAGTGACTCACACCAACATAGTAACTCACACCAACATAGTGACTCACACCAACATAGTGACTCACACCAACATAGTGACTCACACCAACATAGTGACTCACACCAACATAGTGACTCACACCAACATAGTGACTCACACCAACATAGTGACTCACACACCAACAAAGTGACTCACACCAACATAGTGACTCACACCAACATAGTGACTCACACCAACATAGTGACTCACACCAACATAGTGACTCACACCAACACAGTGACTCACACCAACATAGTGACTCACACCAACATAGTGACTCACACCAACATAGTGACTCACACCAACATAGTGACTCACACCAACATAGTGACTCACACCAACATAGTGACTCACACCAACATAGTGACTCACACCAACATAGTGACTCTCCCTCTACATCACTTCAACAAAGCTCTGACAGCAACACAATAAGGGTGAAGGGAGCTGGTGTCTTATTATATATTCTTGAGGGACACTAAGGGTGTACTGAACCGTAGTGGTAGCCTGCCTTCCTCCCTGCCTTACTTCCTCCCTGCCTTACTTCCTCCCTGCCTGCCTGCCTGTCTTCCTTCCTGACTGCCAGCTTCCCTGCCTGCCTGCCTGCCTGCCTGTCTTCCTCCCTGCCTTACTTCCTCCCTGCCTGCCTGCCTGTCTGCCTCTCTCACTGCCTGCCTGCCTCCCTGCCTGCCTGCCTGCCTGCCTGCCTGCCTTTCTCCCTGCCTCTGTGCCTGCCTTCCTCCCTGCCTGCCTGCCTGCCTGCCTGCCTTCCTCCCTGCCTCTGTGCCTGCCTTCCCCCCTGCCTGCCTTCCTCCCTGCCTCTGTGCCTGCCTTCCTCCCTGCCTGCCTTCCTCCCTGCCTGCCTTCCTCCCTGCCTCTGTGCCTGCCTTCCTCCCTGCCTGCCTGCCTGCCTTCCTCCCTGCCTCTGTGCCTGCCTTCCTCCCTGCCTGCCTGCCTGCCTTCCTCCCTGCCTCTGTGCCTGCCTTCCTCCCTGCCTACCTGCCTGCCTTCCTCCCTGCCTCTGTGCCTGCCTTCCTCCCTGCCTACCTGTCTGCCTTCCTCCCTGCCTCTGTGCCTGCCTTCCTCCCTACCTGCCAGCTTGCCTGCCTCCCTGCCTACCTCCCTGCCTCCCTGCCTCCTTGCCTGCCTGCCTTCCTCCCTACCTGCCTGCCTGCCTTCCTCCCTGCCTGCCAGCTTGCCTGCCTCCCTCCCTGCCTGCCTGCCTGTCTGCCTGCCTGCCTGCCTGCCTGCCTGTCTGCCTGAGTGCCTCCATGCCTCGCTGCCTCCCTGTCTTCCTACCTGCCTGCCTTCCTCCCTGCTTGCCTGTCTTCCTTCCTCACTGTCTGCCTGCCTGCTTTCCTCCCTGCCTGCCTTCCTGCCTGCCTTCCTCCCTGCCTGCCTGCCTTCCTGCCTGCCTGCCTGCCTGCCTGCCTGCCTGCCTGCCTGCCTGCCTCCCTGCCTGCCTCCCTGCCTCCCTGCCTCCCTGCCTCCCTGCCTCCCTGCCTCCCTGCTTCACTGCCTCCCTGCCTGCCTGCCTCCCTCCCTCCCTCCCTGCCTGCCTCCCTTCCTCTCTGCTTCCCTGCCCGCCTGCCAGCCTCCCTGCCTCCCTGCCTGCCTTACTCCCTACCTGCCTGCCTTCCTTCCTTCCTGCCTGCCAGCTTGCCTGCCTCCCTGCCTGCCTCCCTGCCTGTTTTCTTCCTGCTTCCCTGCCTGCCTTCCTTCCTACCTGCCTGCCTGCCTGCCTTCCTCCCTGCCTGCCAGCTTGCCTGCCTCCCTGCATGCCTGTCTTCCTTCCTCCCTGTCTGCCTCTCTGTCTTCCTCCATGCCTGCCTGCCTGTCTTCCTCCATGCCTGCATGCCTGCCTGCCTGACTCCCTGCCTGCCTGCCCCTCTCACTGCCTCCCTGCCTGCCTGCCTACCAGCATTCCTCTCTGCCTGCCTGCCTGCCTCCCTGCCTGCCTGAATGCCTCTATGCCTGCCTGCCTGCCTCCCTGCCTGCCTGCCTGCCTGCCTGCCTCCCTGCCTGCCTGCCTGCCTGCCTGACTGCCTGCCTGCCTGTCTCTCTGCCTACCTGCCTGCCTGCCTCCCTGCATGCCTGCCTGCCTCCCTGCATGCCTGCCTGCCTCCCTGCCTGCCTGCCTGCCTCTCTACCTGCCTGCCTGCCTTACTCCTTGCTTGCCTCCCTGCCTCCCTGCCTGCCTGCCATCCTCCCTGCCTGCCTGCCTGCCTCTCTGCCTGCCTGCCTGCCTTCCTCCTTGCTTGCCTGGCTGCCTGCCTGCCTTCCTCCTTGCTTGCCTCCCTGCCTGCCTGCCTGCCTGCCTGCCTACCTGCCTGCCTTCCTCGTTGCCTGCCTGCCTGCCTGCCTGCCTGCCTGCCTGCCTGCCTGCCTGCCTGCCTTCCTCCCTGACTGCCTGTCTGCCTGCCTTCCTGTCTGCCTACCTGCCTGCCTGTACTGTCTTTAGATACCTGTCCAGCTCCCTCTTGAAGACAACCAGGGGCCTATTGGTAATCCCCCTTATACCTGGTGGGTGGGAGGCTGTTGAACTGTCTTGGACCCCTAACACTTACTATACTTTCTAAATCCCTCTCTCAGAAAGGTTCTTTCTAAGGGGTTGAGAACTGCGATCATTTTTTACCAGAAGACTGACAGATACTCGTATAATTTACAGTGAAACCAGAACCTCTTTTAAAACCTGATTTCCTGCCAGATCGAGACGGCGAAACCTGAATTCCAGGAGAGAACTTTCCGTGTCACAAACTTTGTCAATCCCCCTCCTCCTTCTTCTTAGTCTCGTCCACTCTGGTGCTTTATCGTCCAGCTAGTTCACCAGTGGCTCTTCTTTCTCTGAATTTCCCATTTCTTCTTTGCTTCCTGTTTCGTTATCGGCTGTTTACTTGCGGTAACAGTTATATGTGCGGTTATGAGGGTTATATATGCGGCTACCTGCCTTATCTATATCTACAAGCTTAATTTGTGTAGATAACAGAGTTATCTATGCGGCTACTTGCCTTATCTATATCTACAAGCTTAATTTGTGTAGATAACAGAGTTATCTATGCGGCTACTTGCCTTATCTATATCTACAACCTTAATTTGTGTAGATAACAGAGTTATCTATGCGGCTACTTGCCTTATCTATATCTACAAGCTTAATTTGTGTTGATAACAGAGTTATCTATGCGGCTACTTGCCTTATCTATATCTACAAGCTTAATTTGTGTAGATAACAGAGTTATCTATGCGGCTACTTGCCTTATCTATATCTACAAGCTTAATTTGTGTAGAATAACAGAGTTATCTATGCGGCTACTTGCCTTATCTATATCTACAAGCTTAATTTGTGTTGATAACAGAGTTATCTATGCGGCTACTTGCCTTATCTATATCTACAAGCTTAATTTGTGTTGATAACAGAGTTATCTATGCGGCTACTTGTCTTATCTATATCTACAAGCTTAATTTGTGTTGATAACAGAGTTATCTATGCGGCTACTTGCCTTATCTATATCTACAAGCTTAATTTGTGTTGATAACAGAGTTATCTATGCGGCTACTTGCCTTATCTATATCTACAAGCTTAATTTGTGTTGATAACAGAGTTATCTATGCGGCTACTTGCCTTATCTATATCTACAAGCTTAATTTGTGTTGATAACAGAGTTATCTATGCGGCTACTTGCCTTATCTATATCTACAAGCTTAATTTGTGTTGATAACAGAGTTATCTATGCGGCTACTTGCCTTATCTATATCTACAAGCTTAATTTGTGTAGATAACAGAGTTATCTATGCGGCTACTTGCCTTATCTATATCTACACGCTTTATTTATGTAGATAACAGAGTTATCTATGGGATTATAAGCTTTATCTCTGCGGTTATCAGCTCTAATTTTGAGGTTGCTAGAGTGATATTGATGTCTGAAGTAGAGATTATGATTATCTGTCAGCGTATATATACCGAGAGATATACTGTGCACATTGAGATTAATATACACTGAGAGATATACACTGGGAGATAAGCACCTCTCGGTGTGGAAGAAAGGTATAAAATACCGACAATATGAAAGTTAAGACACATGTGCAACATCTGGATATCTTTATTGTAGACGTTTCGCCGTCCAGTGGCTTTATCAATACAGATTCTAGGACATAATAGGAAGACAGTAGAAGTATATACAAAAGATGAGGTAATCAGTCCCTCGGCCTTGGAGTTAGTGTTCACAGCATCGTGGTGGAGGAGAATCTGGAGCAAAGGCAAGAAGACTGGCGGTTTATATAGGCGTCAGTGGATAGGGACGGGCAGCAGACGAGGGCAAAGGTGTATATACACCTCTCGGTGTATATACACTGAGAGATATGCACTACTTAAAGCATTTACACTGAGAAATATTCCTATTTCGGTGTATATACACTGAGAGATATACACCTCTCAGTGTATGATTACAGAGAAATATACACCTCTCAGTGTATGAATACTGATACACAAATAACCCGCACATAGAGAGAGAAGAGCTTACGACGACGTTTCGGTCCGACTTGGACCATTTACAAAGGTTGTAGCAGGGTCAGTGGCACAGCATGTAAGCTACAGGCAGGGTTGTAGCAGAGGTCCGTAGTACAGCATGTAAGCTGCAGGCAGGGTTGTAGCAGGGTCCGTGGTACAGCATGTAAGCTGCAGGCAGGGTTGTAGCAGGGTCCGTGGTACAGCATGTAAGCTGCAGGCAGGGTTGTAGCAGAGGTCCGTAGTACAGCATGTAAGCTGCAGGCAGGGTTGTAGCAGGGTCCGTGGTACAGCATGTAAGCTGCAGGCAGGGTTGTAGCAGGGTCCGTGGTACAGCATGTAAGCTGCAGGCAGGGTTGTAGCAGGGTCCGTGGTACAGCATGTAAGCTGCAGGCAGGGTTGTAGCAGGGTCCGTGGCACAGCATGTAACCTGCAGGCAGGGTTGTAGCAGAGGTCCGAGGCCGCAGCTGCACTCACCTGGTCACTTGATAAGAACATAAGAAAGAATGAACACTGCAGCAGGCCTACTGGCCCATGCAAGGCAGGTCCAAGTCACCCACCGGCCCAAGCCTAAATGGTATACAATACCGACAGGTTGTTAGGTAAGACACATATGCAACAGTTAGACAACTTTATTCCGAAACGTTTCGCCTACACAGTAGGCTTCTTCAGTCGAATACAGAAAGTAGGCAGGAACAGTAGAGATGTGAAGACGATGTAATCAGTCCATCACCCTTAAAGTCGTAGAATTTGAGGTTGTCAGTCCCTCGGCCTGGAGAAGTTCAGCTCCATAGTCAGGAACTATCTGAAGATCAAGCGACAGTGCGGAGACTTAAATATTCGACTGAAGAAGCCTACTGTGTAGGCGAAACGTTTCGGAATAAAGTTGTCTAACTGTTGCATATGTGTCTTACCTAACAACCTGTCGGTATTGTATACCATTTTGATGTTCAACCTCCAGGTTCTACACTTCTCCTTCAAATACTGACACCATGACCTGTACTGAACTCTACAAAAGCCTCGGTGCTGGAACAGTCAAGTATGTCTGTGAATCACCGCTTCACTTCACACTCACCCAAGTTCTTGAGTTCATCAAGCCTCTACGTTTCACCTTCAGTAACAAGGCTAAACTATACCACCTATCTAGAAGCAGCTTCAAAAAGTTCGAAAATGGCTCCATTGCTATCCTGTCTCCTCAGTTACTCCTATAACTCCCATATGTGTTCTACCCTCTGATGTGACCTAGCCTGCTGCCAGCTACTCAAGATTCAAGACTTCAACTACCACAAGTTCAATGCAACAGTCCCCGTTATTCCTGTTCTCAAGTCTGTCCCACGATCGCCTTAGCTGCTGGGTTAATCCCTGGCTCTATTTCTCTGACTAAGAACACTCCTTTCCAGCGCTATTCTTCGTCTGTCCCATCTTCCCCGCTCATCCCATTGGGATCTTACCTGAACTTATTTGCTTTTTGCTTTAGGAACACTGCAGCAGGCTTACTGGCCCATGCGAGGCAGGTCCAAGTCTCCTGTATTGTAGATGAACGGTTCAAAGAACCGACACGTTGTTAAATTAGACACATGTGCAACTCCTGGGTATCTTTATTGAGGAAACGTTTCGCCACACAGTGGCTTCATCAGTCCATACAAAGGATAAACTTGAAGAACAGGAGGAGAATGAGGTAATCAGTCCCTCAACCTTGAGTCGATGTGGTCAGTCCATCAGTCCATTAAGTCTCCTACCGGCTTAAGCCAATCCCCCAACCTACCCAGGTCAGGTGGGAAATAGTGGGACATAGACGGAAACAAGAGGGAGAACAGGTAATGGGGTTTGGTCAATGTTTTGTAGGGGGTGAATTGTAAGGCCCTGCCTGTATGGGCCAACGGCCCTGCTGCAAGTTCCTCCTTTCTTTGTTCTTTTTATGTAGTGAAAAACAGTCTAGAAAGTAATGTGTCAATAGTAGGGAATTGAAGGGAAGACGTAGATTTGCAGAAGTGGGGTGCGTCAAAAGGGAATACGCGTTATAAATGGTAAACAATACCGAAGGTTGGTAGGTAAGACACATAGGGTTTAAAAAGGGCCACGTAACAAACATATGAATTTTTATTAGAAAAGTTTCGGCCCGGGGCCTTGATCACTTCTACATACAGAGTAGAAAGACTTATTATATATAGCGGAGAGTGGGTTGTGACACACGTGACCTGGGGAAAAGTCTAAGAACATAAGAATGGGGGAACATGTAAAAGGCCCTTCTGGCCTTTCGAGGCAAGGTTTTATCAAAAAAAAACCTCTCCCTTGATGGAGGGGTAGAGATGATCATGTGACCCCTGTGTTGTGTAAGAATGGATAAAATACCACAAGATGAAATTAAGACAATGTGCAACTCTGGGTATCTTTATTGTAGATTTTTCGCCATCCAGGGGCTTTATCAGCACGACTACGACAAACTACTACTAAAACTAACCCTCTTTTTGGGAAGGCCTACTTCACTGGGGATCCCGCCTACCAGTGACTTTTCCCTGTCTGCTCACTACGTTATATATAAGCGCCGGCTCCTTGCTTCTGCTTCAGAATCTCACGCTACGGTGTCTTCGCCCCTTTCCCCAAGACGAGGGACTGATTCCCTCATTTTCTGTACTGTTTACTGTCTTCAAGTTATTGCTAAAAATTTGTTTTGATAAAGCCTGGATGGCGAAAGTCTACAAAAAAGTACCCAGTTTTGCACGTGTCTTAACGACTCCTGTGTTTTTGGGTTGGTGTGTTTAAGTATCATGTATGCCAAATTTTTTTGAAATTTTTAGTTTCCAGTTTGCGTTACACCTCACTCTCCGCCTATATATATAATGTTTTTACCTCTGTTATACATACATATTCAATTTACATCATGTATGTTGAAGTGATCAAGGTCCCAGGCCCCGAAACTTTTTTAAATAAATATGTCTGTGTTTGCTTACGTGTTTTTCAAAACCCCAATTAAACTTAAAATGGTATAAAATTCCCAAAGGGTTTGTTGGTAAGACCATATGAAACGTTGGTATCTTTATTAGAAAGTTTCGCCTACACAGTGGGCTTTTAGAAAAGTCAGAAAAAGTTGTGAAGCAGAAGAACTTGAAGACGATGTAACAGCCCTCCCCTTAAAGTTT
This sequence comes from Cherax quadricarinatus, assembly GCF_026875155.1. Classification (NCBI taxonomy): domain Eukaryota; kingdom Metazoa; phylum Arthropoda; class Malacostraca; order Decapoda; family Parastacidae; genus Cherax; species Cherax quadricarinatus. Next base: position 19,595,827 of record NC_069493.1, on the reverse strand, counting down.
TGGGGTGGTCAGTCCCTCAGTCTGGAGAGAGCATTTTTCCATGTTTTAAAAAACAATAGGAAGAAGTGCGGATGGAGCTTTTATATGGGCCCCAAAAGAGGGAGACGTAGGCCACTAGGAGGGTAAGAATCAGTGTTGAAAGGTCAGGTCCCTAAAATCCAGCCCCTTCACTGGGGAGTTGTCAAATTTTGATTGCAGGTCGTCCCAAGATCCCCTTGGTTGGTGTTGACAGATTGAACATTAAAATGGATAAAATCCGACGGGTTTGTTAGGAAAAGACACATATGCAACGTTGGGTTCTTTTTTATAAAAGTTTCCCCTCCCGAGGTTCTTCAGTCAAGTACAGAAAAGTTGATGAAGCGAAGAACTTGAAGACGATGTAATAGCCATCACCTTAAAGTTTTGGGGTGGTCAGTCCCTCAGTCTGGAGAAGAGCATTGTTCCATGTGTGAAAATAGGAAAAAGAGTGCGGATGGAGCTTTTATATAGGGACTGCCCCACCTCAAAACTTTAAGGGTGGGATGATTACATCGTCTTAAGTTCTTTGCTTCTACAACTTTTCTGTACTTGATAAAAGAAGCCTCTTGTGGGGCGAACGTTTCATAAAAAGATACCTAACTTTTGCATTGTGTCTTACCTAACAACCTGTCGGATTTTTTAACCCTTTTTAATGTTCAACTGCAGAACTGCAAAAAAGGGTATCTTGGTACAGACCTGAAACAACTTCGAAAAAACTTCCACTGTGAGAGGGGCTGGATTTGAGGGGAAACCTGCCCCTTTAACTCTGAGTTCTTCCCTCCCCTAGGACCTATCTCACCTTGGGCTATATAAAAGCCCCCTCCTGTACTTTTTCCCCATTTGTTTCACACAGGAAAACAATGTTTTCTTTTTCCAGCGAGGGATGAACCTCAAAACTTTAAGGGTGTGGATGATTACTTTGTTTCAAGTATCTTCTGTTCTATCAACTTTTTGTATTTGTGAAAAAACCTAGTGTGGCAAAAAGTTTCTATAAAAATACCAAAAATGTTGTATGTGTTTACCTACTAAACCAACTTGTGGGTTTATTTTTTACCAAGGTTATCCCCAAGACACATAGGAACAGTTAGGCAACTTTATTCGAACGTTTCGCCTACACAGTAGGCTTTTCAGTCGATACAAAAAAGTAGGCAGGAACAGTAGGTGTAAAGACGGAAATCGTCCTCCCCTTGAAGTCGTAGATTTGAGGTTGTCAGCCCCTCAGCCGGGGAAAAGTTCTGTTCCAAGTCGGGAACAAAATTTTATTTTCCGGCTGAGGGATTGCGCCTCAAATCTACGATTAAAGGGGGTGTGGACTGATTACATCGTCTTAATTGTACTGCTTCGCCCCCATTTCTTACTCGACTGAAGAAGCCTACTGTGTAGGCAAAAGTTTCGGAAAAAATTTGCCCTATGTTCTTACTCCCAAAAAGGAAAACACTGCGGAGAGCACGGCCCGCAAGGGGTAGGACCAAAAACACGGGGAAGCGGGAAGCTTGCAGAAACGGGCAGAAAAAAGGAAAAACAAAGAAATGGGACATGGAAAGGGAAAAATAGGGAAAAAAAGAGGAAAGGGTAGTAAAGTCTTTATATTTCGAGGGATATACAGTGTATATACACGAGATTATCCCCCTCTCAGTGTATAACCATGGATTACCCATCTCAGTGTATTCACTGAGTTATATATACCCTCTCAGTGATTACACTAGAGATATATAACCTCTCAGTGTATATACACTGGAGATATAAAACCCCCTTTTTCAGTGTATATACACTGAGATTTTACCCTCTCAGTGTATAAACGAGAGATATATACACCTCTCAGTGATATACACTGAAAAATATTATACACCTCTCAGTGTATATCATGAGAGAATTCCCTCCAGTGTATATAATGAGAGATTATACACTTCTCAGTGTATTACATGAGAGATAAAAATACATTCTCGTGTATAACTGAGGATATATACACTGGAGAAAACATGCTTATACATTGAGATATTACACCCCGGTATTACATGGTTTTCCCTCACGTTTATCCTGAGGAATATACACTGAGGTATATACATGAGAGATTACACCCTCGATGTTTTACATATTAATAAAAAGAAAAATGTCAATTGGAAATAAATCCAAAAATTGGTGGATATTTTTACAGAAGGTTAAACTGCACCATTTTGTTCTGCCCCATTATGTTCGCACCATTATGTTCCCCTTATGTTCGCCCATTATGTTTGCACCATTATGTTCTGCACCTTATGTTCTGCACCATTTGTTCGACCATTATGTTTGCCCATTATGTTCTGCACCATTAATTCTTACAAATAATCCCAAACATTTATTTTTAAAATTTTCTGTAATTTTTAAACTGTTGTTAATTACGAAACCCTGATGCAAATTATTATTATTTTATTATTTTTATTATTTTTTATTATTTTATTTTTATTTTTATTATTATTTTTATTATTATTATTATTTTTATTTTAAATTTATTTTACTTTAACTTTTTATTTTTTATTATTATTTATAATTATTATTTTATTATTTTTTTTATTATTATTATTTTATTATTATTAACTTTTTATTTATTAACATTATTTTATTATTTTTTTTATTTTATTTTATTATTATTTTTATTTTTTTTATTTTTTTAACATTTTATTTTTTTATTATTAATTTTATTATTTTATTTATTATTATTATTATTATTTTATTTTTGTAATTAAATTATTATTTTATTATTTTTTTTTTTTTTATTATTTTTTATTATTATTATTATTTTTAATTAACATTATTATTATTTTTATTATTATTTTATTTTTTATTATTTTTGTAATTAACTTATTATTATTATTATTTTTTATTATTATTATTATTATTTTATTTTATTTTATTTTTTTATTTTTAAATTATTTTACTATTAACATTATTTTTATTTTTTATTATTATTATTATTTTTTATTATTATTTTATTTTTATTATTATTTTATTATTATTATTATTAACATTTTTTTATTATTATTTTTTATTTTATTATTATTATTATTACTTTATTTTATTATAATTAAAATTTTAATTTATTTTTATTTTTATTATTATTATTATTTTTTTTATTTAACATTTTATTTTTTTTATTTTATTATTTATTTTATTTATTTTATTTTATTATTTTATAATTAACATTATTATTTTTTTATTATTATTATTATTATTTTATTATTATTGAAATTTAACATTATTTTATTTTTATTATTATTTTTATTATTATTATTATTATTATTTTTATTATTATTATTTTATTATTGTAATTAAATTATTTTTTTTAATTATTATTATTATTTTTTATTATTTTTTAATTTAAACATTATTATTATTTTTATTTTTTTATTATTATTATTTTTTTTATTATTGAAATTTAACATTATTATTATTATTTTATTATTTTTATTTTATTATTTTTATTGAAATTTAAACATTATTATTATTATTATTTTTATTATTATTTTAAATATTATTTTATTATTGAAATTTAAACATTATTATTATTATTTTTTTTGAAAAATGGCATTACGTTAAGTTTAAAGAGTTTGTAGTAACTTAAAAAGCGCTCATCCCTGCACAGCCCGCCCCTGCAGACGAGGTCTTGAAAAGCTGTCGAAGTATCTCTCAACAGGCTGTCGTTTTTTAAAAATTTGTGTTTTTAAATTCCCCCAAAGGGGGTGTTTTGTAGAATTTCTTTCCCTGATGGTGAAAAAATACATTTTTTTGGGGATCAAAAGCCCGCACAACTGCGACTATAGGTTGTTAAAAAACTCCTTGCGTAAAGAGCTGCGAGTCCCCCGTCTACAAGAAATTGTAACCTACCTTGCTCTTGCGCGTGGTATGGTGTTCTTCAACCTTCGACAGTATCGGTGATTGATAGAAGCTGAAGTGTCCTTGGATGTCCCTCTTCCATAGTCTAGGAATCGACCTGGTACACTATTTTCCCACAAGATTTTTTTTTTTATTGTTCACAATTTTTTCATAAAAAAACTGATCACATTCTTTTAAGTGTTTATTGTTTTTTTAGAGACACTTTTTACACTAAACGCCAGATGTTCTTTGTGGTTATCGGGCGTCTGTGTCACTCTCGTAGAGTCAAAAGTAATTGAAGAGCCACGGGCCCCCACGCCGTCACTGCCCTTGCACAAAAAAAAAGTGAATATTATTTTGGCTTCCTTGTAACCCCCTCGATAAAGCAAAGCGAATGTTTGATTTTGCTGTCTTAAGCATAGACAACAATGTCCCTTTTTTTTATTTGGGTAATAAAGTGGGAGAGGTTTTCCCTTTTGTCTGCTAAAGAAAGAGATGTACTGTCTCTTATTAAATACATCTAAAACACTGCAAGGAGCGCGGTCGCTTGACCAAGGTCGCATACTCGTAGGATCTGTGATAATTATCACGTTCAGTAAAAAAGACTTTTTGCCCCTTCTGGAGGGCTGGGCCCCTCAGGGCTGAAACGGGCGAAGGGGTGAAGGGGGTGATACCCCCCCCCTGGAAAAAAATTTCCCCACAATTTTTTTTTATTAAAATTTAACATTATTTTATTTTTTTTATTATTATTTTTATTATTATTTTATTATTATTATTATTAATTTTATTATTATTATTTAATTAACTTATTATTATTATTTTTATTATTTTATTATTATTTTTATTTTTATTTTTTTATTTTATTATAATTAAATTATTATTATTTTATTATTTTTAATTATTATTATTTTTATTATTATTATTTTTTATAAAAATTTTTATTATTATTTTTTTTATTATTATTATTATTTTATTATAATTAACTTATTATTATTATTTTATTATTTATTTTTATTATTATTATTATTATTTTATTTTACATTTTTTTTATAATTAACATTTTTATTTTTTTTTATTATTTTTTTTTTTTTATTATTTATTTTTTATTATTTTTTATTCTATTATTTCAATATTTTTTTTTTATTTCATATTATTATAAAAATAAAAAAAAACCCGTATGGGTCGTCCCAAAACTTTTTTTTTGGGCAATTAGTCTTTTTCTCTTTACCTCCTTCCCTGTCCCAAGTTTCCTCCCTCCTCAAAAAAATCTTCCTACCCTGCTGTAGAGCCCTTGGGTTTAGCGCTTTTTTTTGTTTTAAAATAATATTACCCTTCCCTACTCACGGTACTAATTTAAAACTTGTTAATTAAAATTTAAAAGCTTGGCTTCACACGGTGAGGGTCTGGGTTCGATCCCAGAGGGTAGAAAAAAATTGGAGTGTTTCTTTCCATGTTGTCTATTTTCCCCCTCAGTAAAAATGGGTCCTGGGTGTTGTCGACTGGTGTGGGTGCTCCTGGGACACTGACCAAAGGAGGCCTGGTCACAGCCCGGGCCCCGGGGGGGCGTTGCCCCCCGGAACTCTTCCAGATAAACTCCCCAGTTAAAATTGTTGGTTTTAAAAAATAAGTTTAAGACAATTGAACAGTTGGGTTCTTTATTGATGAAAAGTTTCGCCACCAGTAGGTTCTTCGTCAAATCAGCGAAACATGGTAAAGAAGGAAGTGAAGTAATTAGTCCATCAACCCAAAAAAAATAGTATTTTAAGGTGGTCAGTGCCTCAGCCTGGGGAAGAGTCCGTCCATGGTCTGGGAAAAAGGTGGTCAGTCCCTCAGCCCGGGAAAGAGGTTCGCACCATGGGCTGGAACAAGGGGTCAGTCCCCCAGCCTGGAGAAGAGTTCAGCACCATGGTCTGGAACAAGGTGGTCAGTCCCTCAGCCCGGAGAAAAGTTCAGCACCATGGTCTGGAACAAGGTGGTCAGTCCCCCAGCCCGGGAAAAGTTCAGCCCATGGTCGGAACAAAGGGGGTCGTCCCCCAGCCGGGGAAGAGTTCAGCACCCTGGTCTGGAAAAAAGGTGGCGTCCCTCAGCCTGGAAAAGGTCAGCACCTGGGTTGGAAAAAGGTAGTCAGTCACTCAGCCTGGAGAAGGTTTAGCACCTGGTCTGGGAACAAGGTGGTCGTCCTCAGCCTGGAGAAGAGTTTTAGCCCATGGTTTGGAAAAAAGGTGGCAGCCCTCAGCCTGGAGAAGAGTTCAGCACCCTGGTCTGGACAAGGTGGTCGTCCCTCGCCCGGAGAAGATTTTTTTAGCACCTGGGTTTGGAAAAAGGGGGTCGTCCCCAGCCTGGAGAAGAGTTCGCTCCATGGTCTGGAACAAGGTGGTCAGTCCCCCACCTGGAGAAAAGTTCACCACCATGGTCTGGAAAAAAGGTGGTCGTCCCTCAGCTGGAGAAGAGTTCAGCTCCATGGTCTGGAACAAAGGGGGTCAGTCCCTCAGCCCGGGGAGAAGTTCAGACCATGGTCTGGAAAGGTGACAGTCCCCCGCCTGGGGAAGAGTTCAGCACCCTGGTCTGGGAAAGGTGGTCAGTCCCCCAGCCTGGAGAAGAGTTCAGCACCATGGGCTGGAACAAGGTGGTCAGTCCTCGCCCGGAGAAAGGGTTTAGCACCCCTGGTCTGGAACAAGGGGTCGTCCCTCAGCTGGAGAAGCGTTTGCACCATGGTCTGGGAAAAGGTGGTCAGTCCCTCAGCCTGGAGAAGGTTCAGCACCCTGGTTGGAAAAAGGTGGTCAGTCCCTCGCCCGGAGGGTCCGCACCCCTGGTCTGGAACAAAAGGGGGTCAGTCCCCCAGCCGGAGAAGAGTCCAGCACCATGGTCTGGACAAGGTGGTAGTCCCCCAGCCCGGAGAAGAGTTCGCACCATGGTCGGAACAAAGGGGGTCAGTCCCTCAGCCTGGAGAAGAGTTCAGCACCATGGTCTGGAACAAAGGTGGTCGCCCCCAGCCTTTAAAAAGGTTGTCCCTGGTCTGGAACAGGTGGTCTCCCCCAGCCTGGAGAAGGTTGCACCTGGTCTGGAAAAAGGTGGTCAGTCCCCCAGCTGGAGAAGGGTTTTGCACCAGGTCTGGAACGGGGGCAGTCCCCCCCGCCTGGAGAAGAGCCGCACCATGGTCGGAACAAAGGGGGCGTCCCCCAGCCTGGAGAAGAGTTTAGCACCATGGTCTGGAACAAGGTGGTCGTCCCCCACCTGGAGAAAAAGTTCGTACCATGGTCTGGAACAAAGGGGGTCAGTCCCTCAGCTGGAGAAGAGTTCAGCACCATGGTTGGAAAGGTGGTCAGTCCCTCAGCCTGGAGAAGAGTCCAGACCCTGGTCTGGAACAAGGTGGTCAGTCCCCCAGCCTGTAGAAGAGTCCGCCCATGGTTGGAACAAGGTGGTCGTCCCTCAGCCTGGAGAAAAAGTTCGACCATGGTCTGGAACAAAGGGGGCAGTCCCCCAGCCCGGAGAAGAGTTCAGCACCAGGTCTGGGGCAAAGGGGGTCGTCCCTCAGCGGGAAGAGTTCAGCCCCTGGTCTGGAAAAGGTGGTCAGTCCCCCAGCCTGGAGAAGAGTTCACACCATGGTCTGGAAAAGGGGTCAGTCCCCCAGCCCCGGGAAGGTTCAGCACCCTGGGTCTGGAAAAAGGGGGTCAGTCCCTCGCCTGGAGAAGGGCCCGCCCATGGTTGGGAAAAGGTGGTCAGTCCCTCAGCCTGGAGAAGGGTTCAGCACCATGGAGGAACAAGGTGGTCAGTCCTCAGCCTGGGAAAGGTTCAGTACCTGGTCTGGAAAAAAGGTGGTCAGTCCCCCAGCCCGGAAAGGTTCAGCACCATGGTTGGAACAAGGTGGTCAGTCCCTCAGCCTGGGGAAAAGGGCCCGCACCATGGTCTGGAAAAAAAAAGGGGGTGTCCTCAGCCCGTAGAAGAGTCCAGCCCATGGTCTGGGGAAAAAGGGGGTCAGCCTCAGCCTGGAGAAGAGTCCCGCACCTGGTTGGGGGCAAAGGGGGTCAGTCCCTCGCCCGGGGAAGGTTCACCCCAGGTCTGGAACAAGGTGGTCAGTCCCTCAGCCTGGAGAAGGTTCAGCACCTGGTCGGAAAAAGGTGGTAGTCCCCCGCCCGGGGAGTTCGACCATGGTTGGAACAAGGTGGAGTCCCCCAGCCCGAAAAAAAGAGTTTACACCCTGGTCTGGAAAAAGGTGGTCAGTCCCCGCCTGGAAAGGTCCGCCCTTTGGGCTGGAACAAGGTGGTCAGTTTTTCAGTGGAGAGAGTTTGTCCATGGTTGGGAAAAAGGGGGTGTCCCTCGCTGGGAAAAGTTCAGCACCTGGTAGGAACAAAAGGGGGTCAGTTCCCCAGCCCGGAGAAAAAGTTCACACCTGGTCTGGAAAAAAGGTGGGCTCCCCCGCCCGGAGAAGAGTTCGCACCTGGTCTGGAACAAGGTGGTCTTCCCCCGCCGGAGAAGAGTTCAGCACCATGGTCGGACAAGGGGTCAGTCCCTCACCTGGGAAGAGTTCAGCCCTTTGGGCTTGGGAAAAAAGGTGGTCGTCCCTCGCCCGGAGGGGTTCAGCACCTGGTCTGGAAAAAGGTGGGCAGTCCCTCAGCCCGGAGAAAAATTCAGCACCCTGGTCTGGAAAAAGGGGGTCGTCCCCCGCCGGAGAAGAGTCCAGACCCTGGTCTGGAAAAGGTAGTCAGTCACTCGCCTGGAGAAGAGTTCAGCACCATGTCTGGAAAAAAGGTGGTCGTCCCCAGCCTGGGAAGGTTGCACCTGGTCGGAACAAGGTGGTCGTCCCTCAGCCCGGAGAAAAGTTCAGCACCTGGTCTGGAACAAAGGGGGTCGTCCCCCAGCTGGAGAAGGTTTAGCACCATGGGCTGGAACAAGGTGGTCGTCCTCGCCTGGAAAAAGAGTTAGCTCCTGGTCTGGAACAAGTGGTCGCCCTCAGCCTGGAGAAGAGTTCACCCCCATGGTCTGGGAAAAAGGGGGCAGTCCCTCAGCGGAGGGAAGAGTTCACTCCAGGTCGGAAACAAGGTGGTCAGTCCTCAGCCTGGAGAGAAGTTTAGCACCATGGTTGGAACAAGGTGATCGTCCCTCAGCCTGGGAAGAGTTTGCACCTGGTCTGGAAACAAGGGGCAGTCCCTCAGCCTGGAGAAGGTCGCACCCTGGTCTGGAAAAAGGTGGTCAGTCCCCCAGCCTGGAGAAAAGTTAGCACCATGGTCTGGAAAGGTGGTCAGTCCTAGCCTGGGGAGAGTTAGCACCCTGGTCTGGAAAAAGGTGGTCAGCCTAGCCTGGAGAAGAGTTCAGCACATGGGCGGAAAAAAGGTGGTCGTCTCAGCCTGGGAAGGTCCCGACCCGGGCGGAAAAAGGTGGTCAGTCCCTCAGCCCGGAGAGATCCGCACCATGGTCGGAACAAGGTGGTCGTCCCTCACCGGAGAAAAGTTCGCACAATGGTCGGACAAAGGGGGTCGTCCCCCAGCCCGGGGAGTTCCACCAGGTCTGGAAAAAGGTGGTCAGTCCCCCCCGCCCGGAGAAGAGTTCAGCTTTCCAATGGTATCCCCCCCCCCCCCCACCTTCGGAACAAGGTGGGGGTCAGTCCCCCAGCCTGGGAAGAGTTCGCACCCTGGGCTGGAACAAAGGGGGTCAGTCCCTCAGCCCGGAGAAGAGTTCCAGCACCAGGGTTTGGGAAAAGGTGGTCAGTCCCCCAGCCTGGAGAAAAGTTAAAACCAGGTTGGAACGGTGGTCAGTCCCTCAGCCCGGAGAAGAGTTCGACCCTGGTCTGGAACAAGGTGGTCAGCCCTCAGCCTGGGAAGGTTCCCAAAATGGTCTGGAACAAAGGGGGTCAGTCCCTCAGCCCGGAGAAAAGTCAGCACCATGGTCTGGGAAAAGGTGGTCAGTCCTCAGCCTGGAGAAAAGTTCACCCCCATGGTTGGAACAAGGGGGTCAGTCCCCAGCTGGAGAAGAGTTCACACCATGGTCTGGAACAAGGTGGCGTCCCCCAGCCCGGAGAAGAGTTCAGCACCTGGTTGGAACAAAGGGGGTCAGTCCCTCGCCTGGAAGAGTTCAGCACCCCGGTTGGAAAAAAGGGGTCGTCCTCAGCCTGGGGAAGGTCCGCCTTTGGGCGGAAAAAAGGTGGTCAGTTCCTCAGCCTGGGGAAGATTAGCCCTTTTGGGCTGGAAAAGGTGGGGCGTCCCCCAGCCCGGAGAAGAGTTCAGCCCCTGGTTGGAAAAGGTGGTCAGTTTTTCAGCCTGGAGAAGAGTTCAACCTTTGGGGGAACAAGGTGGTCGTCCCCCAGCCCCGGAGAAGAGTTCAACCATGGTTGGAAAAGGTGGTCAGTCCCTCACCCGGAGAAAATTCAGCCCATGGTTGGAAAAAGGTGGTCAGTCCCCAGCCTGGGAAGAGTTCAGCCCTGGGGTTTGGGAAAAAGGTGGTAGTCCCCCAGCCGGAGAAAAGTTCAGCAAATGGGTTTGGAAAGGTGGTAGTCCCCCAGCCGGGAAGAGTTTTAGCCCAGGTCTGGAAAAGGTGGTCAGTCCCCCCCTGGAGAAGGTTCAGCCCAGGTCTGGAAAAAAAGGTGGGCAGTCCCATCTGGGAGAGTTTAGCACCATGGTCTGGAACAGGTGGTCAATCCCCCCCTTTTTAGCCCGGGGAAGAGTTCAGCCCCTGGTCTGGAACAAGGTGGTAAATCCCTCCCGGTTGGAAAAGGGGATCCCCCAGCCGGAGAAGAGTTCAACACTGGTCTGGAACAAGGTGGTCGTCCCCCGCCCGGGAAGGCCCGCCCTGGTTGGGAAAAGGGGTCAGTCCCCCAGCCCGAAAAAGGTTCACACCCTGGTCTGGAAAAAAGGGGGTCAGTCCCCCCAGCCCGGGGAAGAGTTCAGCCCATGGCTGGAAAAGGTGGTCAGTTTTCAGCTGGGAAGAGTTTTGCACCCTGGCTGGAAAAAGGTGGTCAGTCCCTTGTTTGGGGAAAAGTTTAGCCCATGTCTGGAACAAGGTGGTCAGTCCCCCCCGCCTGGAGAAGAGTTTTGCCCATGGTCTGGAAAAAAGGTGGTCAGCCCCAGTGGAGAGAAATTTAGCACCATGGTCTGGAAAAAGGTGTCAGTCCCTGCTGGAAGGTTCGCCCCCATGGTTGGAAAAAAGGTGGTCGTCCCTCGCTGGGAGAAGGTTTAGCACCTTTGGGCTGGAAAATGGTCGTCCTCAGCTGGGAAAAGGGTTTACCCTGGTTGGAACAAGGTGGGCGTCCCCAGTGGAGAAAAGTCCGCCCTTTTGGGCTGGAACCAAGTGGTCAGTCCTCAGCCTGGAGAAGGTTCAGCCCATGGTCTGGAAAAGGTGGTCAGTCCCCCGCCTGGAGAAGAGTCAGGGCCCCCGGTTGGAACAGGTGGTCAGTTTCCCAGCCTGGAGAAGGTTCAAACCATGGTTGGAAAAGGTGGTAGCCCCCCAGCTGGAGAAGAGTTCGCACCATGGTTGGAACAAGGTGGTAGTCCCCCCCTGGAGAAGGTTCACCCCATGGTCTGGAAAAGGTGGTCGCCCCCAGCCCGGGGAAAAAGTTCAGCCCATGGTCGGGAACAAGGTGGTCAGTCCCCAGCCTGGGAAAAGGGTTTAACCATGGTCTGGAAAAAGGGGCAGTCCTCAGCCGGAGAAGAGTTCGCCCCGGTCTGGAACAAAGGGGGTCAGTCCCTCGCCTGGAGAAAAGTCCGCACCATGGTCTGGAACAAAGGTGGTAGTCCCCCGCCCGGAGAAGAGTTCGCCCCTGGTTGGAACAAATGGTCAGTCCCCCGCCCGGAGAAGAGTGACCCTGGTCTGGAACAAGGTGGTCAGTCCCTCAGCCTGGAGAAGAGTTCAGCACCATGGTCTGGAACAAGGTGGTCAGTCCCTCAGCCCGGAGAAGAGTCCGACCATGGTCTGGAACGGGGTCAGTCCCTCAGCCTGAGAAGAGTCCAGCACCCTGGTCTGGAACAAGGTGGTCAGTCCCTCAGCCTGGAGAAGGCCACACCATGGTTGGAAAAAAGGTGGTCGTCCTCGTGGAGGAGTTTCCCCCCCAAGGTCTGGAACAAGGTGGTCGTCCCTCAGCCCGGGGGAAAAGTTTTAGCACCCTGGTCTGGAACAAGGTGGTCAGTCCCCCGCCCGGAGAAAAAAGTTCACCCATGGTTGGAAAAAAGGGGTCAGTCCCTCGCCTGGAAGGTTCAGCCCCCCTGGTCTGGAACAAGGTGGGCGTCCCCCAGCCTGGAGAAGGGGGGGCACATGGTTGGAACAAGGTGGCAGTTCCCAGCCCGGAGAAGAGTTTAGCCCATGGGCTGGAAAAGGTGGTCAGTCCCCAGCCCGGGAAGAGTTTTAGCACCATGGTTGGAACAAAGGGGGCAGTTCCTCAGCTGGAGGATAACCCAGGGGTTGGAAAAGGGGGTCAGTCCCTCAGCCTGGAGAAGAGTTCAGCAAAAAATGGTCTGCAAGGTGGTAGTCCCCCCCCCCTGGAGAAGAGTTCAAACCCTTTGGGCTGGAACAAGGGGGTCAGTCCCTCACCTGGAGAAGAGTTCAGCACCATGGTCTGGAACAAGGTGGTCAGTCCCCCAGCCTGGGGGAAGAGTTCAGACCCTGGTCGGGGAAAAGGTGGGCATCCCTCAGCCTGAGAAGGTTCAGCACCATGGTTTTGGGAAAAAGGTGGTCAGTCCCTAGCTGGAGAAGGGGAAGTTTTTTTTCCCAAAAGGTTGCCCCATGGTCTGGAACAAGGTGGTCGTCCCTCAGCCTGGGGAAGAGTTCAGCACCAGGTCTGGAACAAGGGGTCAGTCCTCAGCCTGGGGAAGAGTTCAGCACCCTGGGCGGGGAAAAAAAGGTGGCTCCCTCAGCCTGGAGAAGGTTCGCACCTGGTCTGGAACAAAGGGGGTCAGTCCTAGCCCGGAGAAAAGTTCAGCCATGGTCTGGAACAAGGTGGTAGTCCCCCAGCCCGGAGAAGAGTTCACCCCCTGGTTGGAACAAGGTGGTCAGTCCCCCGCCCCGGAGAAGAGTTCAGCCCATGGTCTGGAACAAGGGGTCAGTCCCTCACTGGAGAAAGTTAGCCCATGGTTGGGAAAAAGGTGTCAGCCCCCAGCCCGGAGAAGAGTTCACACCCCTGGTCTGGAAAAAAGGTTGGGCAGCCCCCAGCCTGGGGAAGAGTTCACCCATGGTCTGGAACAAGGTGGTCAGTCCCTAGCCTGGAGAGAGTTCGCCCATGGTCTGGAAAAGGTGGTCAGTCCTCAGCCTGGAGAAGGGTTCAGCACCTGGGCTGGAACAAAAAGGGGGTCAGTCCCCCAGCTGGAGAAGAGTTCAGCCCATGGTCTGGAAAAAGGTGGTCGCCCTCAGCCCGGAGAAGGTCCCGCACCCTGGTCTGGAACAAAGGGGGTCAGTCTCAGCCCGGGAAGGTCCCGCACCATGGTCTGGAACAAGGTGGTCAGTCCCTCAGCTGGAGAGAGTTCGCACCTGGGCTGGAAAAAAAGGGGGCAGTCCCTCAGCCTGGAGAAGAGTTCCCACCATGGTTGGAACAAGGTGGTCAGTCCCTCACCCGGAGAAGAGTTCAGCTCCCTGGTCGGGAAAAAGGTGGTCAGTCCCTCAGCCCGGAGAAGAGTTCAGCACCATGGTCTGGGAAAAGGTGGTCAGTCCCTCAGCCCGGGAAGAGTTCAACCCCCTGGTCTGGAACAAAGGGGGTCGTCCTAGCCGGAGAGAGTCAGCCATGGTCTGGAAAAAGGTGGTAGTCCCCAGCCTGGGAAGAGTTCGCCCATGGTTGGAACAAGGTGGTCGTCCCTCAGCCGGAGAAGAGTTCGACCATGGTCTGGAAAAAAGGTGGTCAGTCCCTTTAGCCTGGAGAAGGTTCGCACCATGGTCTGGAACAAGGTGGTCGTCCCCCGCCGGAGAAGAGTCCACCAGGTCTGGAACAAGGTGGTCAGTCCCTTTAGCCTGGGGAAAGAGTTCAACCATGGTTGGAAAAAAGGTGGTCGTCCTGCCTGGAGAGAGTTCGCACCTGGTCTGGGAACAAGGTGGTCAGTCCCTCAGCCCGGAAAGAGTTCAGCACCATGGTCGGAACAAAGGGGGTCAGCCCCAGCCTGGAAAAGTTCACCCATGGTCGGGAAAAAGGGGTCAGTCCTAGCCCGGAGAAGGTCCGCACATGGTCTGGAAAAAAGGTGGTCAGTTCCTCAGCTGGAGAAGAGTTCGCCCAGGGGCTGGAAAAGGGGGTCGTCCTTGCTGGAAAAAGAGTTCAGCACCATGGTTGGAACAGGTGGTCAGTTCCTCGCCTGGGAGAGTTTTAACCCATGGGCTGGAACAAAATGGTCAGTCCCTCAGCCCGGAGAGAGTTCAGCTCCTGTTGAATAAGGTGGTCAGTCCTCAGCCCGGAGAAAAGTTCAGCACATGGTTGGAACAAGGTGGCAGTTCCCCAGCCTGGGGAAGGTTCACACCATGGTTGGAACAATGGGGGCAGTCCCCCAGCTGGGGAAAGTTCAGCCCATGTCTGGAAAAGGGGGTCAGTCCCCCAGCCCGGAAAGAGTTTAGACCGGGCTGGAACAAGGTGGTCAGTCCCCACCTGGGGAAGAGTTCGCCCATGGTTGGAAAAAGGGGGGTCGTCCCCAGTTTGGGAAAGAGTTCAGCCTGGTCTGGAAAAAGGTGGTTTTTTAAAATCCTCAGCCCGGAGAAGAGTTCAGCACCAGGTCGGGGGCAAGTGGTCAGTCCTCACCGGGAAGAGTCCGCCCCTGGTCTGGAACAAAAGGGGGTCAGTCCCCAGTGGAGAAGAGTTCACCCATGGTCTGGAACAAGGTGGTCATCCTCAGCGGAGGAAAAGGGGGGGGTTCGCCCCCGGAAAAAGAGTTCAGACCATGGTTGGAAAAAAGGTGGTCGTCCCTTAGCCTGGAGAAAGTAGCTCCGGTCTGGAAAAAGGTGGCGTCCAGCCCGGAGAAGGTTTAACCATGGTCTGGGAAACAAGGTGGTCAGCCCCAGTTGGGGGCACCCCCAACTTCCCCTCCCCTGGGGAAAAGTTTAAAAAATGGTTGGGGAACAAAGGGGGTCATCCCCCGCCTGGGGAAAAGTTCAGCACCGGTCTGGAACAAGGTGGTCAGTACTTAGCTGGAGAAGAGTTCGCCCATGGGGTTGGAACAAGGTGGTCAGTCCCTCAGCCTGGAGAAGAGTTCAGCCCCATGGTCTGGAAAAAGGTGGTCAGTCCCTCGGGCCTGGAGAAGAGTTCAACACATGGTCTGGAACAAGGTGGTCAGTCCCTCCGCCTGGAAAAAAGAGTTCAGCACCATGGTCTGGAACAAGGTGGTCAGTCCCTCAGCCTGGAGAAGAGTTCAGCACCATGGTCTGGAACAAGGTGGTCAGTCCCTCAGCCTGGAGAAGAGTTCAGCACCATGGTCTGGAACAAGGTGGTCAGTCCCTCAGCCTGGAGAAGAGTTCAGCACCATGGTCTGGAACAAGGTGGTCAGTCCCTCAGCCTGGAGAAGAGTTCAGCACCATGGTCTGGAACAAGGTGGTCAGTCCCTCAGCCTGGAGAAGAGTTCAGCACCATGGTCTGGAACAAGGTGGTCAGTCCCTCAGCCTGGAGAAGAGTCCAGCACCATGAAGCTGAACTCTTCTCCAGACTGAGGGACTGACCACCTTAAATACTTTTCTCCAAGGTTGACTGAAGAAGTCTACTGTGTAGGCGAAACGTTTCATCAATGAACTTACCCAACTGTTGCACATGTTTCTTAATCTTCAACGTTTCGGAAATAAAGATACCTATGTTTTCCTCTTGTATGTTGTTCATTAATGTGTAAGTTAAGGTAATAATCAAGACTGACTCACGAAATCGTAACGACTCAAACAAACCATTCCACGGGCGGGGTTAGAACCCGCGGTCACAGAGTTATAAACATCCAGACCGTCACCTAACGCAACGGTCTGGAGTTCTGAGACTCTCTGATCACGGGTTCTAACCCCACTCGTGGTATGGTTTAATGAAGGTTAATATTTAGTACTCTTGTTTCCCTTTGCTAAGCAAGTTGAAGCCTTGACAAGCTTCACCATAAGGGTCAATTTCAGAAATATTTTTATTTCTGGCTCAGTGTGTTCTTAACATAAAAATGGAGAAACACTGCAGCAGGCCTACTGGCCCAATACAAGGCAGGTTATATTAATAATAATAATAATAATAATAATAATAATAATAATAATAATAATAATAATAATAATATAATAATAATAAAAATAATAATAATAATAATAATAATAATAATAATAATAATAATAATAATAATAATAATAATAATAGTAATAATAATTTATAATTCTCCAAGTACACGATACAACTTATAAAGACCATAGCTAACATCAGTGACATTGTAGTGGACCCCCGCATAACGATTACCTCCGAATGCGACCAATTATGTAAGTGTATTTATGTAAGTGCCTTTGTACGTGTATGTTTGGGGGTCTGAAATGGACTAATCTACTTCACAATATTCCTTATGGGAATAAATTCGGTCAGTACTGGCACCTGAACATACTTCTGGAGTGAAAAAATATCGTTAACCGGGGGTCCACTATATACAGAATGCCTCTTGTTATGCAGATTATTTCCAGCAAATTACGTTCTGCTTTACATTCTATACCATTGCCTGTCTTGATCTGCTGACGCTCCTTTTACAGCTGGTCACGTCTGTGCTGCAGTATGCTGCCAGGACTGCTGCTGCATCTGGCAGCTATAGTCTGGTGTGCAGCTGGTAGTCCCTCCACACCTTGCTCATCACAGCCCGGCCCTCACCACAGCACCCAGGGGACAACCTAACTTTTTACAACCCAAAGTGACGTGACTCAATGACTTACTAGACCCCTTCTTCTTTCTTCTTTTCTCCTCCTCTACTCACATCACATTTTCTTCAGGCTCCTCCGTCTCCTACAGCTTTTTCTCACAGCGTATTTTTTGCTACGTAAAGGAATAATGTGGGAATGTTTAGTTGACTGTGTAACAGAGATCAGCTGGTCAGTGGGATATTAAAGCTGCATGTGTGTGTGTCCTGTGCTGCTTACCATGTCTGTCACAGAGCCAGGAGCTATGATTCGACCCCTGGAACCACATATAGGTAAGGACACACACTGTATATATATATATATATATTATATATATATATATATATATATATATATAATATATATATATATATATATATATATATATATTATATATATATATATTATATATTTATATATATATATATACATTGTTATATTGTTATATAATCAACAATGTCTACTATTAATTTTCGTTAATAATTTATTCATCATATTAATTAAATATATTTTTTAATGGTACGATAATATTAAAGGTTCATTTAGCGATAATCTGCAAAATCTCGATTTTATACCTTGAAAATTATAAATATTAATTACAAAATTCAATGTGGAACAGAACATAAAAGACACAGAATAAAAAAGACACAGAATATAAAAGACACAGAATATAAAAGACACAGAATATAAAAGTCACAGAATATAAAAGACACAGAATATAAAAGTCACAGAATATAAAAGACACAGAATATAAAAGTCACAGAATATAAAAGTCACAGAATATAAAAGACACAGAATATAAAAGACACAGAATAAAAAAGACACAGAATATAAAAGACACAGAATATAAAAGACACAGAATAAAAGACACAGAATAAAAGACACAGAATAAAAGACACAGAATAAAAGACACAGAATAAAAGACACAGAATAAAAGACACAGAATAAAAGACACAGAATAAAAGACACAGAAATAAAAGACACAGAATAAAAGACACAGATATAAAAGACACAGAATAAAAGACACAGAATAAAAGACACAGAATAAAAGACACAGAATAAAAGACACAGAATAAAAGACACAGAATAAAAGACACAGAATAAAAGACACAGAATAAAAGACACAGAATAAAAGACACAGAATATAAAAGACACAGAATAAAAGACACAGAATATAAAAGACACAGAATAAAAGACACAGAATATAAAAGACACAGAATAAAAGACACAGAATAAAAGACACAGAATAAAAGACACAGAATAAAAGACACAGAATAAAAGACACAGAATAAAAGACACAGAATAAAAGACACAGAATATAAAAGACACAGAATAAAAGACACAGAAAAAAAGACACAGAATAAAAGACACAGAATAAAAGACACAGAATATAAAAGACACAGAATAAAAGACACAGAATATAAAAGACACAGAATAAAAGACACAGAATATAAAAGACACAGAATAAAAGACACAGAATATAAAAGACACAGAATAAAGACACAGAATAAAAGACACAGAATAAAAGACACAGAATATAAAAGACACAGAATAAAGACACAGAATATAAAAGACACAGAATAAAAGACACAGAATATAAAAGACACAGAATAAAAGACACAGAATATAAAGACACAGAATAAAAGACACAGAATATAAAAGACACAGAATAAAAGACACAGAATAAAAGACACAGAATAAAAGACACAGAATAAAAGACACAGAATAAAAGACACAGAATAAAAGACACAGAATATAAAAGACACAGAATAAAAGACACAGAATAAAAGACACAGAATAAAAGACACAGAATAAAAGACACAGAATAAAAGACACAGAATATAAAAGACACAGAATAAAGACACAGAATATAAAAGACACAGAATAAAAGACACAGAATTATAAAGACACAGAAAAAAAAGACACAGAATATAAAAGACACAGAATAAAAGACACAGAATAAAAGACACAGAATATAAAGACACAGAATAAAAGACACAGAATAAAAGACACAGAATAAAAGACACAGATAAAGACACAGAATAAAAGACACAGAATATAAAAGACACAGAATAAAAGACACAGAATAAAAGACACAGAATAAAAGACACAGAATAAAAGACACAGAATAAAAGACACAGAATAAAAGACACAGAATATAAAAGACACAGAATAAAAAGACACAGAATAAAAGACACAGAATAAAAGACACAGAATAAAAAGACACAGAATAAAAGACACAGAATATAAGACACAGAATAAAAGACACAGAATAAAAGACACAGAATAAAAGACACAGAATAAAAGACACAGAATAAAAGACACAGAATAAAAAGAACAGAATAAAAGACACAGAATAAAAGACACAGAATAAAAGACACAGAATAAAAGACACAGAATAAAAGACACAGAATATAAGACACAGAATAAAAGACACAGAATAAAAGACACAGAATAAAAGACACAGAATAAAAGACACAGAATATAAAAGACACAGAATAAAAGACACAGAATAAAAGACACAGAATAAAAGACACAGAATAAAAGACACAGAATAAAAGACACAGAATAAAAGACACAGAATATAAGACACAGAATAAAAGACACAGAATAAAAGACACAGAATAAAAGACAACGAATAAAAGACACAGAATATAAAAGACACAGAATAAAAGACACAGAATAAAAGACACAGAATAAAAGACACAGAATAAAAGACACAGAATATAAGACACAGAATAAAAGACACAGAATAAAAGACACAGAATAAAAGACACAGAATAAAAGACACAGAATATAAAAGACACAGAATAAAAGACACAGAATAAAAGACACAGAATAAAAGACACAGAATAAAAGACACAGAATAAAAGACACAGAATAAAAGACACAGAATAAAAGACACAGAATATAAGACACAGAATAAAGACACAGAATAAAAGACACAGAATATAAGACACAGAATAAAAGACACAGAATAAAAGACACAGAATAAAAGACACAGAATATTAAGACACAGAATAAAAGACACAGAATAAAAGACACAGAATATAAGACACAGAATAAAAGACACAGAATATAAGACACAGAATTAAAGACACAGAATAAAAGACACAGAATAAAAGACACAGAATATAAGACACAGAATAAAAGACACAGAATAAAAGACACAGAATAAAAGACACAGAATAAAAGACACAGAATATAAGACACAGAATATAAGACACAGAACGTTGACTGGAACAACACACAATTAACCGCATTTTGCTCTTCAACATTTCCTTCGATGGACGATAAAGCCATGTGGGCGAAAACGTTTTTTGTTAATTTATACCCGCACTTTAAATGGTCCAAGATGACCAAAACGTCGTCGTAAGCCCTCTCTCTATGTGTGAGTTATTTACTACTACTACTACTACTCTACTACTACTACACTACTACTACTACTACTCTACTGCTACTACTCTACTACTACTTTACACTACTACTACTACTCTATCTATACACATCTACTGCTACTACTAACTACTACTTTTTACTATTTAATACTATACTAAACTACTACACTACACTAACATGCTACTTATACTACTATTTCTACTATACTACTACTACTACTTATATTTCCTACTACTACTTATTCTACTCTACATACTACTACACTAACTGCTATATACTACTACTACTTTACTCTATACTACTACTACTATACATTTTATACTACTACTACTACTTCTATACTATACTACTACTACTGTATATATATATACTTCTACTACTACTACTACACTAACACTTCATACTACTACTACTACTATTAACTGCTACTACTACACTACACTTCTACTACTACTATCTACTACTACTACTTCTAACTACTACTACTATACACATGCTACTACACTACTACTATTTCTACCTACTACTATACTACTACTACATTTTAACTATACTACACATACATTTACACTTCTTACTCCCTTTCTCTATACTCACTATACTTTTACTACTACTCTACTACCACTACTACACTACTTCTACTACTACTACTATCACTCATACTCTCCCACTACTACTACTACTTCACACTATACAATCACACTACTACTAATACTACTACACTACTACACTATACTACTACTACTACTATATTTTCTATACTACTACACTCTACTATCACTACTATACACTATACTACACCACTACACTACTACTACTATACACACATATACCACCAACGCTTACAGGGCATTCACTCAAGAATGCAATAGTAGTAAGGCCCTTGCGGGCCCCTACAACTGCAACAACCCTCCCAACGCAAAAAACAAACCCCTCTACAAATCCTTAATACCCTCTGATAACTTATTTCCCCTTGCCCTCTCTCTTGCGCTAAAAACGAACTTACTTAAATGCAGCGTGTCCCGACAAGGCGCTGCGCTGGGTGTTTAGTCAATGGAGGACTTCCCCCAAGCGAGTTCCCTGCCCAATTTAAAATCCCTGGCTGAATTGTACTGGGAAAAGCTCAGTGACCGACAGATAGACAAACTTGAGACACACAACAAATGGACCCTTTTCCCTTTACGAAGACATTCGCAACCCCCCAACCAACACAACCTTTTTACTCCTTGTATGTCCCCGCTCTAACCCTATTTTCATATAACCTTTGGGTTTCTTGACAGGGACTATTTTCTGACCCACTTTCGCCCTTTGCTTTTGGTTAAGAATGGCTCAATTCTACCTCTTCTAGCGCTAATCTTCGCTGTCCGTCTTTTCCCCCCTCACCCATTTGGGGTCTTACCTGAACTTTCTTTCTTTTGTTTTATTGTACTTCTCGTTAGTGGTGCTGTAAATGGTCCAAGTCGGGCCAAAAGCCGCGTAAACTCCTTCTCCTATGTGTGGGTTATTTACTCTACTACTACAATCATACTACTACCACTACCCTTTCCCGCCTATATATACCCCTCCCCGCCTACTTTCGTTAGTGTGACTTTTAATGGTCCAAACGGACGAAACGGTCGTAAAACTTTTCTCTTTTATTGCGGTCTATTTGTGTATACAAAAATTTAAAACTGAGAGCTTCTTTCATCCCTACTTAAAAGGGTTAAGTTACATAATGGGATTGAAAGGCTAACACGGGGCCGCTCAACACCCGATTTAGAAAAGCCCGGGGAGGCAAAGATAAGCCGGATGATGCTAAGTTTTATTGAAAGGCAGGATTTTCTCCGGGTTTTAAACCACGTCTAAAAAAGGGGGTTTTCTGTTTTCCAGGGGTGTTCAGTCCCGACAACATGAAGAAAAGACCTTGTTTTACATCTGGGTAACTTTTCTCGTGGTTTTAAAAAACACGGAGAAAAACACTGTGACATATTAAAAACGTTTCGGTCCTGGGACCTTGATCACTTCTAACATAGTGTTTGTCACGTGTTTTCAAAACCCCAATTTCGGTATTTATTCCCAAAAGGGTTTTCCCAACTTTTCTCGTTTATGTGTTGTAAAGCCACTGGTTTGGGAAAATCACAAGAAGGGTGATCATTAAACACATGTGCAACAGTTAGGTTCTTTATTTTTGAAACGTTCGGGCTACCAATTCTTCAGTCAAATACAGAGCAGCAAGTGTAGAGGGAAAAGAAGATGATGTAATCAGTCCTCAACCTTAGAGAAAAAGTATTTGAGGTGGTGAGTCCCTCAGCCTGGAGAAGAGTTCAGCTCTATGGTCATTCGAGACCATAGAGCAGCTGAATCGACCCTAGAGCTAGAGTTCGCCACAGCCACGCTGGTGGGAGATTCATTTGAAAAAAAAAACTTGCATTTGTGGTCACAGTGGTGGCTCATGCTAACCTCCCAATGGTGTATAAGTATACCTAATTGGACGAATCTTATTGAATCCAGGTCTGTACTTACACAGCACTTACGTCAGTCCTTACGTAGTGACGTGGAGATTTACGACTTTTCAGCCATGAGTTCAAGCCCTACCCGTTCCGTGGTCCTCTCTTTTCCAAACAGGAAAATTGAAAAATTAATTTTTATTATTAATATTATTTTTAATTCTTCCCAAGAATTAATTTTAAGGAGAAAATTGCAAATACGCAACAAATATTTGCTCTAGACTCGTGACCCCCTTCCTAGAAATTACTGACGCCTACCTAGAGGAGGCATGCGCCCCCTTCCAGGGGTGAAGAACCTCTGCTCTACTAGACGATCTGCACTCTAGTGGTTCAGAGTGCTTTTAAATGATGACTTGCAACGAGAGGCGAGTAAAATCAAGAGGACTAATGTTAGTATAAATGGCAATGTTAATACCAACGACAGTGTTAATACCAACGACAGTGTTAATACCAACGACAGTGTTAATACCAACGACAGTGTTAATACCAACGACAGTGTTAATACCAACGACAGTGTTAATACCAACGACAGTGTTAATACCAACGACAGTGTTAATACCAACGACAATGTTAATACCAATACTCTTCTCCAGGCTGAGGGACTGACCACCTTGTTCCAGACCATGGTGCTGAACTCTTTTCCAGGCTGAGGGACTGACCACCTTGTTCCAGACCATGGTACTGAACTCTTCTCCAGGCTGAGGGACTGACCACCTTGTTCCAGACCATGGTGCTGAACTCTTCTCCAGGCTGAGGGACTGACCACCTTGTTCCAGACCATGGTGCTGAACTCTTCTCCAGGCTGAGGGACTGACCACCTTGTTCCAGACCATGGTGCTGAACTCTTCTCCAGGCTGAGGACTGACCAACTTGTTCCAGACCATGGTACTGAACTCTTCTCGAGGCTGAGGGACTGACCACCTTGTTCCAGACCATGGTGCTGAACTCTTCTCCAGGCTGAGGGACTGACCACCTTGTTCCAGACCATGGTGCTGAACTCTTCTCCAGGCTGAGGGACTGACCACCTAGTTCCAGACCATGGTACTGAACTCTTTTCCAGGCTGAGGGACTGACCACCTTGTTCCAGACCATGGTGCTGAACTCTTCTCTAGGCTGAGGGACTGACCACGTTGTTCCAGACCATGGTGCTGAACTCTTCTCCAGGCTGAGGAACTGACCACCTTGTTCCAGACCATGGTGCTGAACTCTTCTCTAAGCTGAGGGACTGACCACCTTGTTCCAGACCATGGAGCTGAACTCTTCTCCAGGCTGAGGGACTGACCACATTGTTCCAGACCATGGAGCTGAACTCTTCTCCAGGCTGAGGGACTGACCACATTGTTCCAGACCATGGTGCTGAACTCTTCTCCAGGCTGAGGGACTGACCACCTTATTCCAGACCATGGAGCTGGGCTCTTCTCCAGGCTGAGGGACTGACCACCTTGTTCCAGACCATGGTGTTGAACTCTTTTTGTAGTTGTAGTCTGACGTAGCTTACAAGATGTGGCAGAATTGGTAGCTCCTCGTTTGCGACTACAACTACGGTTGAAGCTCGTAGTTGTAGTGTGGCGTAGCCTAGAACATGTGGCACAACTGGTAGCTCCATCAGCTCTCACACTGAGAGGTGAGGAGGTCCATCCCTGACATGGCTGGAAATGTGGGAGTCGCTTCGTTACTTGTGTTTACCCAGCGTTAAGAAAGCACCTGGGTGTTAATCGACTCTTCTGGGTCGCATCCGGGGGTGTTGGAACGAGCTGAGTTAAATTCATGTGTAAAAAAAGAGTCTTTTACGGCAAGAGTCTTTATTTATTAACTTGAAACCAGCATCGCAAGCACAGGATGCGTCAAGAAACCTGAATATTGACTGTTGTGGGACGTATCCCAGGGGTGTTGAAACCAAATGAGGTAAGATAATAACTCTTAACCTGTAAATTCACGTGTAAAAAAGCCTTTTACTGTAATAGTATTATTTTTTATCAACTTGTAACAAGCATCGCAAGCACAGAATGCCTCAAAAATCCTGGGCGGTAATTGATTTGTGGGTCTCATCCTATAGGTGTTGAAACGAATTTAGGTATGATAACAGCTCCTAGCCTATAAATTCAAGCTTTAAAATAGCCTTTTACCGTAAGTCTTTTGTTTTATCAACTTGTAACAAGCATCGCAAGCAAAAGATGCGTTAAAAATCCTATTATAAGATTTGTGGGTCTTATCCCAGGGGTGTTGAAACAAGCAGAGGTCGAATAACAGCTTCTAGCCTGTTAATTCAAGTTTATCAAAAGCCTTTTACTGTAAGAGTCTTTATTTGTCAACGGTAAACAAACATACCAAGTACAGGATGCGTCAAGAAACGTGGTGAAAAGTAACCTAGAATCTACCTGGAGAGAGAGTTTCGGGGCTCAACGCCTCCGCGACTCTGTCTGTGATCAGGCTTCAACTCCTCCACTCTCAGTGATGCTGAGAAAGATTTTAAACCAGACTACCAGAGAAATGGACACCTTTGATGTTATCCGTATCAACGGGATATTTTCTTGATAAGGTCAACAAAGTTTTTAGAAAGTCCCAAAACGGGGTTTCAAAGGCCGTGCTTTCCCGCTGACGAGGTTAAGACAGACGGGAAAGAGTTTTCATGGTCGACGCGAGACAATTTTCACGTTGAGTGGGCATGGCATGTAAGATGGTGACTTTGAAGTTGATGAAGTTGAGGAGAGAAAAATTTGCCCACGAGCACTCACTCGCTTTGCTGTGCCGCCAACAAGTCAGTAAAAAGACTGTCGTAATATATGTAAACTAACCCAACACTTACTGTTAAGGCTCCTGAGGAGAAGATTCAGCTGAGTTAGAGTTGCTGCCTCTGACGAATGTAAGTATTACTACCGAATACTTCCTAATAGAGGCCCGGGTTATCCTGCCTAGACGGTAGAGCGTCAGACTGTCAATTTATGCGCCGGGTTTCGAGCCCTACTTTCATGTTTATTGATCGGCAGTTGTTGATCACAACTTAATTTGAGTTTATATATATATATATATATATATATATATATATAT
Organism: Cherax quadricarinatus; assembly: GCF_026875155.1. NCBI lineage: Eukaryota > Metazoa > Arthropoda > Malacostraca > Decapoda > Parastacidae > Cherax > Cherax quadricarinatus. The sequence goes on along the minus strand of NC_069493.1, from coordinate 19,570,244 downwards.
ATATATATATATATATATATATAAATATATATATATATATATATATATATATATATATGTCGTGCCGAATATGTAAAACTGGTCAATTAGCAAGAACTCATTTAAAATTAAGTCCTTTCTGAAATTTTCTCTTATACGTTTAAAGATATATTTTTTTCTTTAATGTTAATGTATAAATTTTTAATTTTGCACCAAAAGAATCTTAGAAAACTTACCTAACCTTATTATAACAAGAACAATTTATTTTAGCCTAACCCAACTAAATATATTTTAGATTTGTTTACAATAATTTAATACTAAACAAACACAGTGAAATATATTTTTTTCGTTAGGTTCAGAATGATTTTGGCGAAATTATTGCATACACAAATTTTCACTTGTCCTATATGGCAAGATGAACGTTGATATTTAAGGCAAGATCGCAAGTTCTGCCTATTCGGCACGACATAATATATATATATATATATATATATATATATATATATATATATATATATATATATATATAATATATATATATATATATATAATATATATATTATATATTGTTGCGACCCCTGAATGGGTCACAATGTATATAATGTATATTACCTTTTCATATAATTTTATATTGCTTATATTTGCGATAATAGCTAAGTCGTAAATATATTGTTTTATATTATTATTTGACTTAGTTATGTTGTTAGGTAGGATGTAACATTCATATATTATTATACAGTGCTCATAGTTCAAGCCTTGATTGTTTAACTGCTGTAATTATCGCTCGTTGATAGTTTCCCTGCCGGCTTCTGTGTTGCTGGGCAGCAACTGTCCACGGAGCAATCACGTGATCAGAGAGGGGGCGTGTTCACACCTCGCCTGGAGTAGTCAGTCTGGGCTAGACTCTCTTGGTGGTTGGACGTATTCCTGACAAGACGTGCCTAACTCTTCCTTATTGGCTCTTGTTGGAAGATCGTCTCTTGTCTCATTATGGTTAGTTCTGGAGACTCTGTTCACAGAACATTGTATAGACTTAGTTATTTTCGACGTTGTACTGAGGTTGTGTGTCGCATAGACACTCTGAGTAACTCAGGTCCTGAGCTGTAGCTTCTGACCTAACTTGTACTGGTATCTGTGTATTATCACAGTCGGGGATTTTCTTATGCTGAACTTAGATTCAGTAGTATGGGATTTTTGTGCTTTTGTGGAGGATCTGCAGTGGTCCCTACTTAGTGTCGTTATATTATCTCCTTGTTCCTGATTCTTTTGTCGCAGCTGCTTGTTATATTGCTATTCCCTATTGCTTGTTATATTGCTATTGCATTGTTATATTGCATTCTTTTTATTGTTCAAGCGGGACTGTTTGACTGCCAGTTGGGTCAAGAAGTTAGTTAATTGAGGACTTTGTCAGTCACGGGTTTTCAAATCCAGTCGGTCATGAGACATAGCGGGAAATTACTTAGAGCATTATACACACAAACTTATTTGTATATATATGTATTATTAAAAAGTTAATGTACCAGGTGGTACTTAAGACATAAATATGTGATATGTGCTTTCAGCACAATACTAATGTACACGAGAGAAGTGATTTTTATTATTATTATTATTATTATATTATTATTATTATTATTATTATTATTATTATTATTATTTTGATTTATTTAATTTAATTTGATAATATACTCTTAGACATCATTATTAAATTTTAATTTCTCTAGTTAGTAGCCTACCGGTTGTAATCCTGAAGCAAATAATAATTCTTACTGAATTCTAAAGGATAATTGGACCAGGATACTGACTAATTGTTACGAAAACCCAGAAACACGCTGGATGCTAGAAGGGCAGTCCTTTCTAGTATTCACTGGAGATCTCTATGATTATTAGATATCACGTTTTTTGGTAACAATATATATATAATAATATATATATATATATATATATATATATATATATATATATATATATATATATATATATATTATATATATATACAGGTCTCCCTCAACATTCGCGAGGGTTAGGGGATCAAGAGCCTCTCGAATGTTGAAAAAACCGTGAATGTTTGATGCCCCAATATATTGTAGGGAAAAAATAATACAATACTGCTCCCTTAACTTGTTGAACCGTGAACAACCATAAATACATGGAAACGTTTATAAAAACTGTACTAAAAATATACTGTTATGCTTTAATAACATGTATGTTATTAAATACCACAGACTCCGGGCCCTTTGCCCCCACCACTTCCTCAACCACTGCGAGTCCCTACTACCCTCCCTCCGACCCCCGCAACTGGCAGCCAGCCCTCCCCCCATCAGTGTGGTGAGTGTTTTGTTTGTTCATTATTTGCTATTAAACTACACACACACACACACACACATATATATATATATATTATATTTTTATATATATATTATATATATTATATAATATTATTATTATATATTATTATATATATATATGATATTTTATATTATATAAATATATTTATATATATAATATATATATATATATATATAAAAATTTATATATATAAATGTGTGGTGGTGTGTCTGGTCCCGAATAGGCAAACTTGGGATCTTGGTTAAATAGAATGCATTTTGCCATTTTAAGACAATAAAAAATTTTGGATGCAAAAATTTCGTAAAAATTTTATTCTAAACCCTAACCAAAAAATAAAATTTCCTGTGTTTGCTTAGTATTAAATTATTGTAAAAAAATTTTAAAATAATTTATTGGGGTTTAAGCAAAAATAATTGTTCTTTTTAATGGTTAGGTAAGTTTTAAGATTCTTTTTTTGAAAAATTTAAAATTTTTTTTCATTAACTTTAAAATGAAAAAATAATGTTTAAACGTGCAAGAGAAGAGAAGATGCGCTCTATCCACGGGACCACCCCAATTCTCGATGCGGGTTCGCCCCCTTTGGGCTAGTCGCATACACACAACCAGATAACTGCTGCAGCATATGGGCGCCTGGCAAACCCAGAATAACGTTCCGATACCTAAGTAAGAATCTTTCAAGACATTGTATACTAGGTACGTCAGGCCCATACTGGGTATCAGCACCATTTGGAACCCCTACGGTTTAAGCACGTTAAGAAATTAGAGAAAATGAAAAAGGTTTTCGACAAAGGAATTCCAGAGAAGGGGGGTTTCCTACGAAAAAAAGGTGGGGAAACCGGGGCCCGACGACCTGGAGGACAGGAGGGTCAGGGGAAACATGGTAAAAGACATACAAAAACTGCGTGGAATAACAAGGGGACAAGACAAGATGTTCAGAGATGGGACACAGAAACAAGAGGTCACACTTGGAAGTTGAAGATCAGATGAGTCACAGGGATGTTAGGAAGTATTTCTTCCGTCATAGAGTTGTCAGGAAGTGGAATAGTCTGGCGAGTAATGTAGTGGAGGCACGAGAACCATACATAGCTTTAAGACGAGTATGATAAAGCTCAGGGAAGCAGGGATGAGGAGACCTAGTAGCGCTCAGTGAAGAGGCGTGCCGGAGCTGGTATCGGACCAGGCAACTACAATTAGGTGAGTACAACCTGGTTGATCTGGCACCTGGTGAAGATACTTGTCCAGTTTCCTCTTGGAGACTTCTACACTTGTTCCAGCAGTGTTTTGATATCTTGAAAGACTTCTACACCTTGTTCACGTGTTCTGATCTTTGAAGACTTCGACACTTGTTCCAGAGTGTTTTGATATCTTGAAGAATCTTTCTACACTTGTTCACCATGTTTGTTTCTGATATCTTGAAGACTTCTAACACTTGTTCCACACAGTGTTTCTGATTATCTTGAAGACTTCTACACTGGTTCCAGCAGTGTTTCTGATATCTTGATGATTCACACTTGTTTCCAGCGTTGTTTCTGATATCTTGAAGGACTTCTCACTTGTTCCAGTAGTGTTTCTTATATCTTGAGACTTCTACACTTTGTTCCAGCTGTGTTTCTGATTCTTGAAGACTCTACACTTGTTCCCGTAGTGTTTCTTATATCTTGACGACTTCTACACTTGTTCCAGCAGTGTTTTTTTGTCTGATATCTTGAAGGACTTCACACTTGTTCCAGCAGTGTTTTAGATATCTTGAGACTTCTACACTTGTTCCAGCAGTGTTTCTGATATCTGAAGACTTCTACACTTGTTTCCAGCAGTGTTTCTGATTATCTTGGAGACCTTCTACACTTGTTCCAGTAGGTTTCTTATATCTGAAGATTTTCTACCACTTGTTCCAGCAGTGTTTCTGATATCTGAAGACTTCTACACTTGTTCCAGCAGTGTTTCTGATATCTTGCAGACTTTACACTTGTTCAGCAGTGTTTTGATATCTTGAAGACTTCTACACTTGTTCCACCAGTGTTTCTGATATCTTGAAGACTTCTTACACTGGTTTCAGCAGTGTTTCTGATATCTTGAAGACTTCTACACTTGTTCCAGCAGTGTTTCTGATATCTTGAAGACTTCTACACTTGTTCAGCAGTGTTTCTGATATCTGCATACTTCTACACTTGTTAAGCAGTGTTTCTGAAAATCTTGAAGACTTCTACACTGTTCAGCAGTGTTTTGATATCTTGAAGACTCTACCACTTGTTCCAGCAGTGTTTTGAGATCTTGAAGACTTCTACACTTGTTTCCAGCAGTGTTTCTAATATCTTGAAGATCTTCTACACTTGTTCCCGCAGTGTCTGATATCTTGAAGACTTCTACACTTGTCCAGCTGTGTTTCTGATAGCTTGAAGACTCTACACTTGTTCCAGCAGTGTTTCTGAGATCTTGAGACTTCTACACTTGTTCCAGCAGTGTTTCTGGCATCTTGAAGACTTCTAACTTGTTCCAGCAGGGTTTCTGATTCTTGAAGACTTCTGCACTTGTTCAGCAGTGTTTCTGATTATCTTGAAGACTTCTTACACTTGTTCAGCCAGTGTTTTTGATATCTTGAAGACTTCGACACTTGTTCAGCAGTGTTTCTGATATCTTGAAGACTTCTACACTTGTGCAGCAGTGTTTCTGATATCTGAAGAACTTTACAACTTTGATTCCAGCAGTGTTTCTGATATCTTGAAGACTTCTACACTTGTTCCAGCAGTGTTTTATGATATCTTGAGTACTTCTACACTTGTTCCAGCAGTGGTTCTGATATCTGAATCTTCTACACTTGTTCAGCAGTGTTCTGATATCTTGAATACTTCTCACTTGTTCAGCAGTGTTTCTGATATCTTGAGACTTCTACATTGTTCCAGCGTGTTTCTGATATCTTTGAAGACTTCTACACTTGTTCCAGCAGTGTTTCTGATATCTTGAAGACTTCTACCACTTGTCAGCAGTGTGTCTGATATCTTGAAATACTTTACACTTGTGCCCGGCAGTGTGTCTGATATCTGAAGACTTATACACTTCTTCCACATGTTTCTGGGATATCTTTGAAGTCTTCTACACTTGTTTCCAGCAGTGTTTTCTGATTTCTTGAAGACTTCTACACGTGTTCCAGCAGTGTTTCTGATATCTTGAAGACTTTACCACTTGTTCAGGCCGTGGTTTGATTATCTTGAAGACTTCTGCATTGTTCAGCAGTGTTTCTAATAAGCTTGAAGGACTGTTACACTACAACTTGTTCCAGCAGTGTTTCTGATATCTTGAGAACTCTACACTTGTTCCAGCTGTGTTTTGATAGCGGAAGACTCTACACTTGTTCCAGCGTGTTTCTGATATCTTGAAGACTTCTACACTTGTTCCAGCAGTGTTTCTGGTTATCTTGAAGACTTCTACACTTGTTTCCCGCAGTGTTTCTGATATCTTGAAAACTTCTTACATTGTTCCAGCAGTGTTTCTGATATCTTAGATATAATTTCTACACTTGTTCCAGCCAGTGTGTTCTGAGATCTTGATTACTTCTACACTTGTTTCCAGCATGTTTCTGATATCTTGAAGATTCTACACTTGTTCCTGCAGTAGTTTTCTGATTTCTTGAAGTACTTTACACTTGTTCCAGCAGTGGTCTGAATTTGAAGACTTCTACACTTGTTCCTAGCAGATGTTTCTGATATCTTGAATACTTCTACACTTGTCCAGCAGTGTTTCTGATATCTGAAGACTTCTACACTTCTTCCCCAGTGGTTTGATATCTTGAAGACTCTACACTTGTTCAGCAGTGTTTCTGTATCTTGAAGACTTCTGCATTGTTCCAGCTGTGTTTCTGATATCTTGAAGAGCTTTCTACACTTGTTCCAGCAGTGTTTCTGATATCTTGAAGACTTCTAACACTTGTTCCAGCAGTGTTTTCTGATATATGAAGACTTCTACACTTTTCAGCAGTGTTTCTGATATCTTGAAAACTTCTACATTGTTCAGCAGTGTTTTGATATCTTGACGAATTTACTCTTGTTTCCAGCAGTGTTTCTGATAGCTGAAGACTTCTAACTTGTTCCAGCAGTGTTTTGTACTTTGAAGACTTCTAAACTTGTTCCAGCAGTGTGTCTGATATTCATGAAAAAACTTCTACACTTGTTCCAGCAGTGTTTCGGTATCTTGAAGACTTCTACACTTGTTCCAGCGTGTTTCTGATATCTAGGAAGATTCTACACTTGTTCCAGCAGTATTTTGATATTTTTGAAGACTTCTACACTTGTTCCAGCAGTGTTTCTGATATCATGAAGCCTTCTTACAACTAGTTCCAGCAGTGTTTCTGATATCTGAAGATTTTTACACTTGTGCCAGCAGTGTGTCTGATAATCTGGAAGACTCTCCACTTGTTCCAGTAGTGTTTCTTATTATCTTGAAGATTTTCTACATTGTTCAGCAGGGTTTCTGATATCTTGAAGAATTCTACACTTGTTCCAGCAGGGTTTCTGATATCTTGAAGACTTCTACACGTGTCCAGCAGTGTTTCTGATATCTTGAGACTTCTACACGTGTTCCAGCAGTGTTTCTGATATCTTGAAGACTTCTCCACTTGTTCCAGCAGTGTTTTGAGAACTTGAAAGACTTTCTTACACGTGTTCCAGCAGTGTTTCTGATATCTGGAAGACTTCTACACTTGTTCCAGCAGTGTTTCTGATATCTTGAAGCTTCTACACTTGTTAGCAGGGTTTCTGATAATCTGAAGACTTCTACACTGTTCCAGCAGTGTTTCTGATATTGAATATTCTACACTTGTTCAAGCAGTGTTTCTGAAATATTGAAGACTTTTCTACCCTTGTTCCGCAGTGTGTCTGATATCTTGAAGACTTCAACACTGTGTTCCAGCAGTGTTTTGTATCTTGAAGACTTCTAATTGTTCCCGCAGTTGTTTCTGATATTTGAAGACTTCTCCACTTGTTCCAGCAGTGTTTCTGATATCTTGAAGACTTCTACATTGTTACCGCAGTGTTTCTGATATCTTGGAATACTTCTACACTTGTTCAAGCCGTGTTTCTGAAATCTGAAGACTTCTACATTGTTCCAGCAGTGTTTCTGATATCTTGAAGATTTTACATTGTTCCAGCATGTTTCTGATTCTTGAAGACTTCTCACTGTTCAGCAGTGTTTCTGATATCTTGAATTACTTCTACACTGGTTCCAGCAGTGTTTCGATATCTTGAATCCTTCTACACTTGGTCCAGCAGTGTTTCTGTTTCTTGAAGACTTTACACTTGTTCAGCAGTGTTTTGATATCTTGAAGACTTCTAACACTTGTTCAGGCAGTGTCTTCTGATAGCTTGATGACTTCTTCACTTGTTCAGGCAGTGTTTCTGATATCTTGAAGACTTTCTACACTTGTTCAGCAGTGTTTCTGATATCTTGAATACATCTACACTTGTGCCAGCAGTGTTTTCTGATATCTTGAAGACTTCTACACTTGTTCAGCAGTGTGTCTGATATCTGAATACTTCTACACTTTGTTCCAGCAGTGTTCTGATTCTCTTGAATACTTCTACACTTGTCCAGCAGTGGTTTCTGATATCTTGAAGACTTCTACTCTTGTTCCAGCGCAGTGTTTTTGATATCTGAAGTCTTCTTACATTGTTCCAGCAGGGTTTCTGATATTTGAAAGAACTTCTTACACGTGTTCCAGCAGTTTGTTTCTGATATCTTGAAGCCTTCTCACTTGTAAATCTCAGCATTGTTTCTTGATATCTTTGAATACTTCTACACTTGTTCCAGCAGTGTTTCTGATATCTTGAAGACTTCTACACTTCTTCCCAGTGTTTCTGATATCTTGAAGAACTTCTTAACGGTTCCAGCAGTGTTTTCTGATATCTTTTGAAGACTTCTCACTTGTTCCAGCAGTGTTTCTGATATCTTGAAGAACTTCTACACTTGTTCCAGCAGTGTTTTGATATCTAGAAGAATTCTACACTTTGTTCCCGCAGTATTTCTGAATTAGTTTGAAAGACTTCTACACTTGTTCCAGCAGTGTTCTGATATCTTGAGACGTCTACACTTGTTCCAGCAGTGTTTCAGATTCTTGAAGATTTTGACTCTTGTTCCAGCAGTGTTTTGATTCCTTGAAAGAACATCTACACTTGTTCCAAGCAGGTTTCTGATGTCTTGAAGACTTCTACATTGTTCCAGCAATGTTCTGATATTTGAAGACTTCTACACTTGTTCCAGCAGGGTTTCTGATATCTTGAAAATTCTACATTGTTCCAGCAGTGTTTCTGATATCTTGAAGACTTCTACACTTGTTCCAGCAGTGTTTCTGATCTTGAAGATTCTACATTGTTCCAGCAGTGTTTCTGATATTTGAAGTCTTTACACTTGTTACAGCAGTGTTTCTGATATCTTGAAGACTTTACCTCTTGGTTCAGCAGTGTTTTGATCTCTTGAAGACTTCTACACTTGTTCCAGCAGTGTTTTGATATCTTGAAGACTTCTACACTTGTTCCAGCAGTGTTTTGATATTTTGAAGACTTCTACACTTGTTTCCTAGCAGTTGTTTCTGATATCCTTGAAAAACTTCTACACTTGTTCCAGCGGGTTTTCTGATATCATGAAGACTTCTACACTTGTTCCAGCAGTGTTTCTGATATCTAAGAGACGTCTACACTGGTTCCAGCGGTATTCTGATGATTGTGAAAGACTTTACACTTGTTCAGCAGGTGTTTCTGGATAGCTTGAAGACTTCTACACTTGTTCCAGCCAGGGGTTCTGATATCTGTAGATTTTTTAATTGTTCCAGCAGTGTTTCTGATACTTGAAGACTTCTACACTTGTTCCAGCAGTGTCTTTTTTGGGTTCTTTGAAGACCTTCTACACTTGTTCCAGCATTGTTTTCTGATATCTTGAAGGACTTCTACCAATGGTTTCCAGCACGTGTTTTTGGGATATCTTGGAAACTTCTACACTTGTTCAGCAGTGTTTGTTGATATCTTTGAGACTTCTACATTTTTTCCAGCATGTGTTTTTCTGAATATCTTGAAGCCTGTCTACACTGGTTCCAGCAGGTTTCTGAGATCTTGAAGACTTCTACACGTGTTCCTGCAGTGTTTCTGATATCTTGTGAAGACTTCTACACTTATTCCAGCAGTTGTTTTTCCTGAATTCTTGAAGACTTTACACTTGTTCCAGCAGTGTTTCTGAGATTTTGAAGACCTGCTACACTTGTTCCAGCAGTTGTTTTTCTGTATCTTGAAGACCTTTCTACACTTGATTTCCAGCTGTGTTTTGTTGTTTTCTGAATATCTGTGAATGACAGAGTCTACACTTGTTCAGCAAGGTTTCTGAAATTTTTTGAAGACTTCTCCTCACTTGTTTCAGCATGTTGGTTTGTGATTTTCTTGAAAAAACGTCTACCACTTGTTCCGCTGGGTTTGTCTGATATTGTGAAGGTCTTCTTACACTGGCTGTGGGTCTGGTTTTTTGGTGTGTTTCCAGAGTGTTTCTGATAGCTTTAGAGACTGCTACACTCTTGTTTGTGTTGTTCCAGCAGTATTTGTGAGATTTTGGAAGTAATCTACATTGTTCCAGCCAATGCTATGTAGGTAGTTGGTGTTGTGGGTGGTAGTAAGGTAAGTTAGATAGTGTGTTTGGTAAGTGTGTAAGATGTGTTTCTTGTTTTGGGTGTTGACGGTGTTGTAGTGGTTTCGGGTGTAGGGGATCGTTGTTTGGTTTCTGATAATCTTGAAGACTTTTCTTTTTTCTCATTCATATCTCTTTCTTCCTCTTTTCTACACGTGTTCCAGCAAAGGAGGGAGGTGCGGTAGGGAGAGTGGGAGGTTTAGGTGCTATGTGAGGTTAAAAAGAGTAGTCAGTACTAACAAGTAGGAGTAATAGCGTCGTAGTCAGTAAGTGTGTGTAGAAGCTATGGTGTTTCTGGATCGTGAAGATTTTTTACACTTTGTTCCAGCAGTGTTCTCTGATATCTTGAAGACATCTACATGTGTTTCCAGCAGTTGTTTTCTGAGGTCTTGAAGACCCTTTCTACACTTTGTTTGTCCAGCAATGTTTCTGAATATCTTGAAGCTTCTACACTTGTTCCAGCAGTGTTTCTGATCGATATCTTGAAAACTTCTACACGTGTTCAGCAGTGTTTTCTTCTGATTATTGAAGACTTCTCCACTTGTTCAGCAGTGTTTTTTTCTGATTATCTTGTAGCAGGATTCTTACACTTGTTCCAGCAGGGTTTTTCTGTATCTTGAAGACATCTACAATTGTTCCAGCAGTGTTTTTTTCTGATATCTTGAAATACTTCTTACACTTGTTACCAGCAGTGTTTCTGATATCTTGAATATTCTAACTTGTTTTCCAGGCAGTGGTACTGATATCTGAAATACTTCTACACTTGTTCCAGCATGTGTTTTCTGATATCTTGAGACTTCCTACACTTGTTCCGGCAGTGTATTTTCTGATATCTTGAGACTTCTACACTTGTTCCTGCAGTGTTTTTCTGATTAATCTTGAAGACTTTCTACACTGGTTCCAGCAGTTGTTTTGTTTCTGATATCTTGTCAAATACGTCTACACTTGTTCAGCAGTGTTTCTGCTATCTTGAAGACTCTACACTTCTTCCACCAGTGTTTCTGATATCTTGAAGATTCTACACTTTTTCCGCAGTGTTTCTGATATCTTGAGCTTCTACACTTGTTCCAGCAGTGTTTCTGATATTTGAAGACTTTACACTTGTTCCAGCAGTGTTTCTGATATCTTGAAGACTTTTCACTTGTTTCCAGCAAGTGTATTCTGATATCTTGATGGAGACTTCTTACACATCTTCCAGCAGTGTTTTCTGATATCTTGAAGATTTCTTACACTTTGTTCCCGCAGTGTTTTTTTCTGATATCTTGAAGACTTTACACTGTTCCATCAGTGTTTCGGAGATCTTGAAGACGTCTTAACACCTTGTTCCCGGCAGTGGTTCTGATATTTTGAGACTTCTACACTTGTTGTTCAGCAGTGTTTTCTGATATCATGACAACTTCTAACTTGTTCCAGCAGTGTTTCTGATATCTTGAAGACTTCTTACATTGTGCCAGCAGTGGTGTTTTTTTTCTGTATCTAGAACTTCTACACTGGTTCCGGCAGTATTTCTGATATTTTGAAGACTTCTACACCTTGTTCAGCAGTCGTGTTTCTGATATCTTGAAGACTTCTACACCTGTTCAGCAGAGTTTCTGTATCTTGAAGATTTTTACACTTGTTCCAGCAGAGTAAGTGTTTGGTGCGTGTTTCTGATATCTTGAAGACTTCTACACGTGTTTTCCAGTAGTGTTTCTTCTATTGAAGATTTTACACTTGTTCCAGCAGTGGTTCTGATATCTTGAAGAATTTACATTGTCTCCAGCAGTGTTCTGATATCTTGAAGTCTTTACACTTTGTTCCAGCTGTAGGTTTCTGATATCTTGAAGACTGCTACACTTGTTCAGCAGGTTTCTGATATATTGAAGAACTTCTACACTTGGTCTCAAGGCAGGGTTTTCTGATTGCTTGAAGATTTCCTACACTTGTTCAAGCAGTGTTTTCTGATATCTTGAAGACTTTCTACACTTGTTCAGCAGTGTTTCTGATATCTTGACGAGCGTCCTTCTACACTTGTTCAGCAGTGTTTCTGATTATCTTGAAGACTTCCTCCACTTGTTTCCAGCAGTGTTTCTTGATATCTTGAATACTCTCATTGTTCAGCAGTGTTTCTGAAATCTTGAAAGACTTCTACATTGTTTCCAGCAGTGTTTCTGATTTCTTGAGACTTATACACTTGTTCCAGCAGTACTGTTTCTGAGAGCTTGAAGACTTTCTACACTTGTTCCAGCAGTGTATTCTGATCTCTTGAAGACTTCTCTACTCTTGGTTCCAGCAGTGTTTTGATATCTGAAGACTTCTTACACTTGTTCCAGCAGTGTTTTCTGATATCTTGAATACTTCTACACTTGTTCAAGCAGTGTTTCTGAAATCGTGAAGACTTCTACCTTGTTCAGCTGTGTTTGATTATCTTGAAGACATCTTCTACACTTGTCCAGCAGTGATTTTCTGATATTTTGAAGACTTCACACTTGTTCCCCAGCAGTGTTTCTGATATCTTGAAGATTCTACACTTGTTCCAGTATGTTTCTTATATCTTGAGACTTCTACACTTGTTCCAGCAGTGTTTCTGATATCTTGAAGACTTCTACACTTGTTCAGCAGTGTTTCGGATATCTTGAAGACCTTCTAACACTGTTCCCAGCAGTGATTCTGATATCTTGAAGACTTCTACACTTGTTTCCAGCAGTGTTTTCTAATATCTTGAAGACTTTACACTTGTTCCAGCAGGGTTTCTGATATCTTGAAGACTTTCTACCACTTGTTCCAGCAGTGATTCTGAATATCTTGAAAGACTTCTTCCACTTGTTCCAGCAAGGTCGTTTCTGATATCTTGAATACCTTTACACTTGTTCAAGCAGTGTGTCTGTAATCTTGAAGACTTCTACACGTGTCCAGCAGTGTTTCTGATATCTGATGACTTCTACAACTTGTCCCAGCAGTGTTTCTGATATCTTGAAGGCTTCTTACACTGGTTCCAGCCAGTGTTTTGAATATCTTGAAATACTTCTCACTTGTGCCAGCAGTCGTTCTGATATCTTGGAATACTTTTTACACTTGTTCCAGCAGGTGTTTCTGATGCTTTGAAGACCCTTCTACACTTGTTTCCAGCAGTGTTGTTATCTGATATCTTGAAGACTTCTACACTTGTTCCAGCAGTGTTTCTGATATCTTGAAGACTTCTACACCTTGTTCAGCAGTGTTTTGATATTCTTGAAGATTCTACACTTGTTCGCCAGCAGTGTTTCTGATATCTTGAATACTTTCTACACTTGTTCCAGCTGTTGTTTCTGATAATTCTTGAGACCTTCTTCACTTGTTCCTGCGTGTTTCTGATATCTTGAATACTTCTTACACTTGTTCCAGCAGTGTTTTCTGATACTTGGATACTTCTCCATTGTTTCCAGCAAGTGTTTCTGGATATCTTGAGACTTCTTACACTTGTTCCTGCAGTGTTTCTGATATCTGGAAGACTTCTACACTTGTTCCAGCATTGTTTCTGCTATTTGAAGATTCTTACACTTGTTCAGCAGGTGTTTCTGCATCGTTGAAGACTTCTCACTTGTTCAGCAGTTGTTTTGATATCTTGATTATTTCTTACACTTGTTCCGCAAGGGTTCTGATATCTTGAAGACTTCTAACTTCTTCCACAGTGTTTCTGATATCTTGAAGGACTTTTACACTGGTGCCAGCAGGGTTTCTGATATCTTGAAGACTTCTACATTGTTCCCGCAGTGTTTTCTGATATCTTGGAAAGATTCTACACTTTGTTCCAGCAGTGTTTTGAGTATCTAGAAGACTGCTACACTTGTTTCCAGCAGTATTTCTGCTATTTTGATGGACTTCTACCACTTGTTCCAAGCAGTGTTTCTGATCTCTTGAAGACTTTTCTAACACTTGTTCCAGCTGGGTTTCTAATCTCTTGGAGATTTTTACCACTTGTTCCAGCAGCAAGTGTACGTAGTGTAACAGAGTCACAGTCGAGAGTGAGTGTTTAGTAGTTAGTACGGGTGTTTCTGCTACCTTGAAGGACATATACACTTGTTCTGACAGTGTTTTGAGGTTTGAAGACTTCTAACTTGTTCCAGCATTTATTTTCTGATATCTGACGATTCTACACTTGTTCCAGCAGTGTTTGCTGATATATGGAAACGTCTACCACTTGTTCCAGCAGTGTTTTGATATCTTGAAGACTTCTACACTTGTTTCACGCAATGGGTTTTCTGATCTGATATTCTTGAAGACTTCTACACTTTTCCAGCAGTGTTTTTCTGGATATTTGAAGTCTTCTTACACTTGTTCCAGCAGTCTGTTTTGATATCTTTGCAAGACTTCTACACTTGTTCCAGGCAGTGGTTCTGATATCTTGAAGACTTCTCACTTGTTCCTGCAGTGTTTTCTGATATCTTGAAGACTTTTTTCTAACTTGTTCCAGCAGGTGTTTGATATTTTGAAGGACTTCTCACTTGTTCCAGCAGTGTTTCTGATATTTGAAAACTTACACTTGTTCCAGCAGGTTGTTTCTGATATCTTGAAAGACTTCTACACTTGTTTCCCCGCAGTGTTTATGATATCTAGAAGACTTCTTACACTTGTTCAGCGTATTATGATATATTTTGATGACTTTCTACACTTGTTCCAGCAGTGTATTTCTGCTATCCTGATATCTTGAAGACTTCTACACTTGTTCCAGCAGTGTTTCTGATACTTGAAGACTTCTACACTTGTTCCACAGTGTTTCTGATATCCTGAAGACTTCTACACTTGTTCCAGCAGTGTTTTGATATCTTGAAGACTTCTACACTTGTTCCAGCAGTGTTTCTGATATCTGAAGATTTCTACACTTGTTCCAGCAGTGCTTTCGATATCTTGAAGACTTCTACACTTGTTCCAGCAGTGTTTCTGATTCTTGAAGACTTCTTCACTTGTTCCAGCAGTGTTTCTGATATCTTGAAGACTTCTACACTTGTTCCAGCAGTGTTTCTGATATCTTGAAAACTTCTACACTTGTTCCAGCAGTGTTTCTGATATCTTGAAGACTTCTACACTTGTTCCAGCAGTGTTTCTGATATCTAGAAGACTTCTACACTTGTTCCAGCAGTGTTTCTGATATCTTGAAGACTTCTACACTTGTTCCAGCAGTGTTTCTGATATCTTGAAGACTTCTACACTTGCTCCAGTAGTGTTTCTCGATATCTTGAAGACTTCTAACACTTGTTCCAGCAGTGTTTCTGATATCTTGAAGACGTCTACACTTGTTTCCAGCAGTGTTTCTGATATCTTGAAGACTTCTCACTTGTTCCAGCATTTTTCTGATATTTTGAAAGACTTCTACACTTGTTCCACCAGTGTTTTCTGATATCTTCTGGTAAGATGTTGAATAGTCTGGACCCCGGATGTTGATACAGTGTTCCCTTATTGTCCCCACCGCACCTCCTGCCCTCACTGGGTTTATTTTACACTTCCTCCCATATCTCTCACTCCAGTATGTTGTTATGGCAGTGTGCAGATTTGGGACCAAGCCCTCGAGTACCTTCCTGGATATATATTATCATGTACCTCTCTCTCCTCCGCTCCAATGAGTACATGTTCAAGACTTGCAGGTGTTCCCAGTAGTTCAGTGTTATACTGCTCAATGTGACCGTAAACGATCTCTGCATTTGTTCCAGCTCCGATATTCATCCTGCCCTGAACGGGGCAGTCAGCACTGAGCAATATTCTAAGTGAGGGAGCACTAGCGATTTGAAGAGTGTCACCATCGGCATTGTTTCCCTTGTTTTGAAAGTTCTCAATACCCACCCAGTGATTTCCTGGCTGTCGTGATCTTTGTCTTGTTATAGTCTTTAAAAGAAACGTCCGCTGACATAATTATTCCCAGGTCCTTTACGTGTTCATTTCGTTGTATTTGGTGACCCCCTTGAGTTTTGTATATAGTGTTCCTTTTGAGTTCTTCTTTCTTTCCATACCTCAGCAGCTGGAACTTATCACCACTGAACGTCATGTTGTTCTCCACTGCCCACTGGAAAACTCTGTTTATGTCTTCCTGGGTAAGAATATTACTGGCCAGGGGTCAAACCAGATGTAATGTCAACATTTTTCTTGTAGAGTTGAAAAAAAAAAATATATATATATGAAATCAACTCCTACCAGATTCTCCTTAACTGGGATTTTATTTAATTAAATATTTTCGAACGACAGGACTAATGACGCATATGTACTATGAATGTGTAACAAGTACTTGCCCATCTCACCGCATGATCATGAGCACGGATGTTGACCGTGAAGTGATTTCCCAGCCTTATAAGCCGTCTGCTATTCTTTTATTTTTACAGTTCCTTGATAATGTTAGAAATCACGAAAGCGCTTGGAAGTTCTCAATTTTTTTACAGGGTTTTTTTGCAATTTTAAATATTAAAATAAAATAATGTCACCCCCCCAGTACATGTAAAAGGTATAAAGTACAGTAAAGGTATACCAGTCATGAAATATAAGTACATGTCAAGGTTCCAGTACATGTACAAGGTTCCCGTACTTAAAAGGTATCAAGACGGGAAGGGTTTATACAGTACAATGACAAGTAACAAGTCATGTAAAAGGTTACAAGTACAGTACGGGGTTACAATTCTGTACAAGGTATAAAAGACAGTAAAGGTAAAAGACAGTACAAGGTATACAAGTACATGCAGGTATACAATTCATTACAAGTATAAAATACATGTCAAGGTATACAATCATGTACTCCAGTACTTACATATAAATTTCTTGTTATCGACATTTCCCCCGAAAAATTATAAATTTTGTCCCAGGATTGCCAACAATAAACTCAAGGTGTACCCCCCCCGTCCATAAAAAGGGATTGCCCCAATCAGTCATAACCCCGGTTCCCCAACCCCATAAAACAAAACCCCGGGATGTCCCCAAATTTTTTCCAAAACACCCGGAGTAACAAGTCTTTAACAAGGTTCCCCCACACCAGTAAAAAAAACCCCCAAAAAGTCCCCAACCCCATTCCAAAAAAAGGGATGTAAACCCCAAGTCATACAAGGATTCCCCACAAGTACAAAAACCCAGGGGACCAACAGCCATAACAAGGGATGTGACCCAAATTCCCTAAACAAGGTTCCCCAAACCCCATACAAACCCCCCCGGAGGGCCCCAAAGTACTACCCCGGGTTCCCCCCCACCCCCCTAAAAAGGGATGTCCCCAACCCCAGTCCTAAAGGATCCCCAACCCCACCCCCCTAAAAAGGGTGTCCCCAATCACCCCCCTTCCCCCAGGTCGACCCCCCAGTACAACCCCCAATTTAAAACCCAACCCCCCTTTCCCCAAACCAGGATGTCCCCCACCCAGTCCCAACCCCCTTTGGAAACCCAAAACCAGTCCCTAACCCCCGGATTGACCCACACCATCCAAACCCCCGGGTGTGCCCAAACCCCGTCCCTAACCCCCAGGTGTGACCCACACCAGTCCCTAACCCCCAGGTGTGACCCACACCGCCACAAACACCCAGGATGTGCCCCACCCCCGTCCACTAACCCCCAAGTTGGCCCCACACCGTCCCCAACCCCCAGGATGGCCCCAAACCCATCCACTAACACCGGATGCGACCCACACCAGCCCATAACACCCAGGATGTACCCACACCAGTCCCTAACACCCAAAATGTGACCCACACCCCCCAAACACCAGGTACCCATTATACTGATAGGTGAAATAGACAGAGGTGTCTTAGGAAACCTTTTCGAATGTTTACCCCCGTGACCCGGGATGTGAGTGAGAGCCTGCCCTCAACATATAAAAACAAAAAAAATAATTTGTATTTATGGACGTCTATGTGATATGTGAAGTCAGTTCGATGTATAAAAATCCCCTGTAAACCCGATAGATTTCGCTCCACAAGAATTTTTAAAAGTGTGAGGGGAAAGTGGGTTAAATGGGGTTGGGTTTTTCAGGAACCCGGAACCTTAACGGTTACGTCGCGCACCCCAACCCCCCTGCGGGCTGGGGCGAAACCTAGCTCCTTTGGTTTCGATTTGTTTAAATTTTTACTCTTACATTCGTCTCTCGACCCCGTGGAGAGGGGACACACGCCTAGTAGTACACCTGCCCCTCTGGTGGGACCTTTAGCAATGGAAGACAAGAGGGGGTTCGAGGGGTCAGAGGATCAACACTGTTGTGTTCGCGGTAGTGGCACGTCAGTGGCGAAACAATGAATCCCTTTCTACCTGCTGTCATTAGAGACGTCTATGGGGGTCCCCAACGATGAAGTATATGGGTAGCTTTCAACGGTAGGGTCCAGGGCATTCGTGAAAATGAATCGTGCCGGCTTCTACACGAATTGAGCATTAAAACGGTATAAAATACGGAAGGTTGTTAGGTAAGACACATATGCAACAGTTAGGTATCTTTATTTCGAAACGTTTCGCCTACACAATAGGCTTCTTCAGTCGAGTACAGCAAAGTTGTTTAGAAGCAGAAGTTACTTGAAGACGATGTAATCAGTCCATCACCCTTAAAGTTTTGAGGTGGTCAGTCCCTCATCTGGAGAAGAGTATTGTTCCCATAGTCTGAAAAAATATAATTTTTTTTTCAGACTAGGAACAATACTCTTGTTTAGAGGTTTTTGGACGTGGGTCGGAGACCTGTGCCTTAAATGTTGCCGAGGCCGATGTGAGGGAGGAACAGCAGTCTGTAGTAAAACATTGTTGGACCTCGCTTGGAGCAAGTGGTGGAGGTGGAGGTCCATCAGGATAATATGTCAAAAGAGGACATGTGTGTGAGTGGTGGCTCTAGGAAAAGGCTGGCTGGTACGGCAGAGGCCGAGGGGTATTCACTCCGGGGCAAAAGGCCGGGCAAAAAAGCTTGGGGCACCGAAGGAGATTTTGTTGGACCAAAAGGATCCAGTGAAGAATGAGTTACGCAGTGAAAGGGTAAAGGGTGGGGAGGGAGTCCTGGGAAAGTCTGGTGAGGCGTCGGGTCGACGCACTGGTAAAGGTGGTGGTAGGCAAGCCACAGCGGCATCGAGGGAAGCCGCCCTTCTTGTAACCTTCAGGTGTGTCACCTTAAATGTGAATGGTCTCAAGTCTGAGATCAAAACTGTGGGGTTGGTATGGTTTTTACGTAGATTTCAGGTGGACGTGTTTTTTCTTGCAGGAACACAATCGTAAGATTGGAAATGAGTTGTGTTTGAATGGGTATAAGTTGTACGTTAGTTGTCTCAGCTGTTGAAAGGGGGGGTGGCGATAGCGATAAAGGAGACCAGCCCTTTGGGATGTCAAGGTTGGGAGGAGGCAGGGGGGAGGGTTGTGCGGGTAAAATGGCGTATGGGGTGATAGAAGGCATGTTTCGTTGGAGTGTATGTGCCGGCGTCGAGCAATACACGGGTTTAAAAGGGGGATTTTGTGAGGAAGACTTATTGTATCATCTGCGGGAAATTTCCTGCCATCTCACGGTCATTGGTGGGGATTGGAATTGTTATTCGGGGCCGAGATGTTGAACCGAGGGGGGGGGCGGGTTGTGTTTTCAGTGTTCTGAGGAATTGTTGAGGGATGTGGGTGTCGTAATGTTGCAGGGGGGGGGGAGGTTATATGGTGGAGCACACGTTCGTAACGTAGGGGGTATGCAGCAAGACTAGACAGAATTTTTCGTCATGCAGGGTTGGAGGTAGGGAGGGTGCAGACATTTGACGTGGGTTTTCTTGGATCATAGGGCGGTGATAGTAGATCTGTCGTGGGAGGGTTGCCGTGCATATTTACGCCGGCTATTGGAAGTTGAATGTGTGGCTGCTCAGGGGGGAGGGTGGGGGAAGGGTTTTTGAGAAGTGGTGGACTGGGTTTTGGGGTGCTAGGGATCGGGCTATGGAACTTATAGACTGGTGGAAGTTGCAGGTAAAACCTGGGATTGCGGATTTTTATAGGGTCAAGGGACGTGAGGAAGCAAGATGGAGATATGGATTGCAGAATTATTTGGAGGGACAGTTGCAGGCATTTTTACGGGAGGAGGGGAGGGGGGGAAGAGATCGCATTACTTCGAGGTAGGATTGAGGAGATTCATAATGAACATTTTGATGTGGTATGTTTTCGTTCGGGGTTGGACGACATGTTGTGGGGAGATAAGCCGACTGGGTATGTTTTGCATAAGGTTAGGGAACGTAGGAGAGTGACCACGTTATTGCAGTTAGTGACTAGTGCGGGGGTGGTGAATTACCCGGAAGGTGCGGTCCTCGTCTGCACTGAGAGCATGAGCATTTATGCCGACGAAGGGTGTGGGAGGCGAGGCACCTGGCAGGAGTCTTTCGGTAGGGGGATTCATAATGCTATAGGAGACAAGGATAGGGAGGGGTTGGAGGCTGATATTAGTGAGGCTGAGGTGGCAGATGCTGTCTTCGGTATGAGCATGGGTAAGGCACCAGGGATTGATGGTTTGCCTATCGATTTTTATAGGGCTCATTGGGGGTGCATGAGGCATTGTTTTGTTGGGGTTTTGAACAATATGCTAGATGGGCAGAGAATGGGTGAGTCACAATGTACGGGCATAGTAGTATTAGTACCGAAGAAGGAAGGGGCGCAGGCGCTGAGTGCTTTCCGGGCGATTTCCTTAATGTGTGTGGACTATAAGGTGTTCGCAAAGATTTTAGGGAATAGTATGAAGGCAGTTCTGGGATCGCTCTTACACTGTGGTCAGTTTGGAATTCCAGGGAGGAGTATGCGGGAAGGACATGGGCGCATAAGGGATTTCTTAGAGGGCTGTGGAGGGGGGGGGTTCTAGGTGTGGATTGGGAGAATGCGTATGATTGTGTGGACAGGGTGTTTTTGTGAGTGCTTGAGTGGTTTGGGTTTTGGAGTCAAGGTGGTAGGATGGGTGGATGCATTGTATGTTGGGGCAAGGATGCAAGTGCAGATGAACTGTCAGTTAGGTTGTGAGATTCGTATGGAGAGGGGTTTGTGGCAGGGTTGCCCACTTTCACAGCTGTTATTTGCTTGTGTACAGAATCCATTTTATGAGCTTGTAGACGGAGTTGTGTGGGGCGGGTGCTGAGGGGAATGAAGGGGTGTGTGGTGGGATATGATGATGATACGACGATCTTACTTAGTGGAAAGGAGGATTTTTCAAGGGTGGGTAGGGTCATCGAGAATTTTGGGGCCGTAACGGCAATGAGGGTGAACAAAAGCAAGTCGATGTTGTTAGAGGTGGGCACTTGGTAGGCGGGAGATTGGGCCAGGGGTTTGGATGGAATGTCGTGGAACAGATCAAAATTTGTGGAATTTGGTATGCAGTGGATAGGCAGGACAGTAGAAGGGTTAATTCAGAGGCAGTTAGGGACAGGGCGGTAGGTAGATTACGTGGCCTTCGGGCCAGAGATGTTACGTTGCATCAAAGGTCGTGAATTCGTTGGTATACAGTAAGGTTTGGGGGGTGGCAGCAGTATAAACCCTTGAGGGATTGTGATATAATAGACATCCAAAGGAGGGCGTTAAGGTACATATGAGGTTATGGGAGGACTTGGTTGGGACGTGACGTAGTAATGACTGGGGTGCATCAGGGGGGTTTGTTTTGGCATTGGGGTCCAGGGTAAGGGCAATTTATGTCAAGATGCGATACCTCAGAGGGGGGGTCAGGGGGCGGTGTGTGGGGGAGGTGATGAGGGACTTTCATTGTTGGTGGAGTGGGAGGGCCTGGAAGTGTGTGAGGATATGTTGCGGTATATGTTAAGGGTTCGAGATGTGCGGCAATTGTGCATAGGGGGGCTGGTGGGATTTTAGTATCGTCGGGAGATGCTGCAAGGGGGGCTTTTTTTTCCCCACTTTGGGGAAGGGAGGTAATTGGGAAAAATTTCGAAACTAAGAATTCCTGCAAGGGTGCAAGAAGGGGTGTCAGATCCTTAGGGGTACTTTGGCATCAAAAGGGGTGTTGAGGCGATGGGATATGATGAGGCTCATGTGCGCAATGTGGTGATGTGGAAAATGCCTTCCTGTGGGTTTTTTTTCCCCTTTTTTTGGGAAAATGTAGGGGTGGGTTTAAAGGGCTTTTTGGTTTTTTGGGGGGGAAGGGTGGGGGTCCTAACGCTTTTTTTTTTGGACGTGGGGGGGGTGCTCGGAGGTAGCGAGGGCTTAAAGGTATAAAATGGTTAATTTTTTGTATTTTTTTGGGGGAATGAGGGAGGGGGGGGGGGGGTAATGTCAAAATTTAAGGCTTAGCGGGCAGTTTCTTAGGTTGGTGGGTGGAAATAGGACTTTTGGGGGCCGGGGGGGTTTAATTTTTTTTCCCGGAGAGTTATCGGGGATTGACGGGCACACTGCATGTTACCCGGGGGAAGGGGGGCAAGGGCTGGTTTCCCAGAAGTTGGAAAAAACGGGGATGAATTAGTAAGGAGTGCGGTGAGGGGGCCCTGCTACAGTGGTGAGGAACAAAAATTGTATAAATTTTCCCCTTGGAGGGGAAACGTAGACAGTTGTCCTCGAGACTAGACTTTTGACCCTTTCATATTCCGGGGGGTTTCGTATAAAAAGTTTTATAGACGTTGCATGGCACAGGAACCCGGGTTTTAAGCTTCTGCGATCCACAGGTCTTTCCTGAGTGAATGTTCGGGGTTTTTGGCAGGGGGTCAATCGATTCTCATTCACTGACCATTTTTTAACATGATTTTGACTGGGTTTTTTGGGAATGTGGTTGTTGTGTTTTTACCGCCTAAATTTTACTCACCTAAGTGGTTTTCAGGGGTCGAGACTCAGCTCCTGGGCCCCCCCCTTCCTGATCGCTACGGACCCTCTCTCTCTGCTTCCGAGCTTTGTCATACCTCTTCTTTTAAAAATATTTGGTTCCTGCCTCCCCTACTTCACTTGCAGTATTCCCCTTGCTGCAAATCATACTGAAGAAAACTTCCTAAAGCCTGTGACTCTCGAGTCTTCATTCCAGTTTTGGGCCCCTTGTCCCGTGTCCCCTCTTGGAACATCCTATCTCTTCCACCCAAGTATGATTCTTGTTTCCTTCACTACTGTAGTAAGGGCGAGGTGCCTGCATGCACCAAGATCACGTACTTACTGTTTGTCAACCCTGTCAATTTAGAATGTTCTGTGTTATAGGAGACGGCATTGAACTTTGCCCTATTAAGTGCTCATCTCTGATTGGAGGTTAATGAGGTAGGAATATATATATATACACATACGGATTAAGGGGTTATTTTTCAAATTGTTCATACTGTGTACCTTGTGTATGGTGAGAGGAGGCATATATCATAGAAAAAAAATTCTTATAACTTATCATTCATTCTAGTGTATGCAATATTGCATAAGATGTGTTTGTTAGGGTATATTTGGTGTGTGGGGGGGGATATTAGTCTCCTCGAAAATATGGTATTAGGGATTTTCGTTTTCGAATGTCTATGTACATAAAATGTTACTTGTGAAGGCTTACTCAGCCCTGTAACAACTTCAGTCAGTATTACTAAGGCTGGCTCCTCCTCAGGAAAATTAATGAATAGAAAAAGAACAAAAACTGACAAACACTATTATTTAGAAAATATAAAATATAAAACACTTAAATATGAAATATTGATCCTGGCATTAAAGAAAATGAAAAATGAAAAATATAAATGATATCTGAATTCAAAGCTAATATATATAAAACTTGGGTGTCTGGTGTTGGCGACACTGAGTGTTGTTGAAATCGTAGCCGTTGCTGATGATGGGGGGGTCGCAGGTGTTGGTTACGACCCACCGGCTCGTTCTTCAGAGTCTATAGCTGTAAATAATCTGTCCAGATGACAGGAAATCAGGTTCTTTACCGCTGCAATGATGAGAGATTACGTCCTGATTCTTCATACATGTGCACAGGCAAGTAGATAAAACATGGGACGTCTCAGGACGTTAGTCCGTCTCCTTCAATTCTACTCGTTGGTTGGCAGGAGACCCGAGCTGTCATTCCAAGCTGGAAAGATAGACAGGTTACCCACTGCTTAAGAAATCAGTCTCCATAATAAGTACAATACCTAAAAGATGTGGTGATTATTAAGACATTTAACATAGAGCAAGACAAAGGACTAAGTTTATTATTGGTCAAAAGTGAAGCTTTCAACCAATAAGTCCACCAGAATATGAGCAGGCATGTACTTAAAGTAGTGCTGGGAGCTGTGAGTCAAGTGATTTACTGTTTGACCGGAACCCCACACGTCACCTTTCGGGGGGGAGGAAGAGGAAGAGGGAGGGGAAGGAATAGCGGGAGCTAGACTGACTCTACCTTAACAAGCAGCCGGCAGTCAAACTATCACTTTAGGGGCGGGGGAAAAAAGGCCGGAATAGCGGGAGCTGGACTTACCCTACCTTAACTAGTAGCCGGCAATGAAACTATTGTTACTATATACTCCCTCGCTACTCCTATCTATTGAACTTTTCCCTCACATTACTATACAACACAATTGTGAGTAAAAGGCATTAGTATATAATTAATGTTTAGTATATAAAGTTTTAATACTAGAATGAATAAGAGAACTAGTTTTGTGTTGTTGCTGTTTTTTGGTAGAGGAATGTTCGGGGTTTAGGTTGTCCACTGTTTAGTTCTAGGTTTTCTTATATTGTTACTTACTTTTTCTTGTTAGGCCATTATTATCAAAACACGTAAAATTATACTGGGGTGTCTAAATAAAAATAAAAAAAAAATTCTACTCCTGTAATTGCCTTACCTGTGTGGGGGAATTAGGAGTCCCCCCCCTCCTCCCATTTTTCTCCCGACCCGGTAGGTGATCTACCAGGGGTATACTGTTCTTTTTTTTTTTGTTTCTGGTTTTCCAGTAATGATTTTGGCATTTACCACTCTTTTTTCATTCTAAATGTTATATCATCATAAACCCTTGGTAACAGTTTATTTTTCTATTACCAGCTTCGTTCCTGTCGTGGTCTCCAGGTAGAACCAGATAAAGGACAAGACACTTGTTAATGGGCTAATTTAAAATTTTCGACTACTGGGCCCGGGCCATTTATTTTACTTTTGGTGCTAACCAAGTGGTATGGGGGATTCCCGAACACGGACAGTTCCATCCGCCCAGGATTACTTACATCGTCTTAAACATCAGATTCATCCAGGGCCTTACCTACTCTCGCCCAATTACAGCACCAGAACCAAAGGCCATTTTTATTATATTTAAATTTTAAGTAAAATCCTCAGTCATCATTATTATTATTCCTAGAGTTGTTTATTTTTCCATTAGTTTTGTTTTGCTCATATGGAAGGCGTTCCACTGACAGAGTAATGGTAGAGCACACTCTTCGTTCTGTCCAGTTTTATTATATAAAATAAAATCTCTTTTTGGGTAAAGGGAACGGAAGGTTGAGATAAGCCGGGAGAAGTTGAGAGCCAAGGTTCTCCTTACTGCCGCCAGGTGGCTGCTAAAAACAACAGAAGTTGGAAAAAAAGAGGAGAAGGATGCGCAGGAGGAGGAAGAGGAAAACTAGGAGGAGGAAGAGAAGGGGAAGATGGAAGAGGAGATGGAAGAGGAAAAGATGGAAGAGGAGAAGGGGAAGATGGCTGAGGGAGTTACCACCTTGTTCCAGATTATGGAGCACAATTCTTCTCCAGGCTGAGGGACTGACCACCTTGTTCCAGATTATGGAACACAATTCTTCTCCAGGCTGAGGGACTGACCACCTTGTTCCAGATTATGGAACACAATTCTTCTCCAGGCTGTGGGACTGACCACCTTGTTCCAGACTATGGAACACAGTTCTTCTCCAGGCTGAGGGACTGACCACCTCGTTCCAGATTATGGAACACAGTTCTTCTCCAGGCTGAGGGACTGACCACCTTGTTCCAGACTATGGAACACAGTTCTTCTCCAGGCTGAGGGACTGACCACCTTGTTCCAGATTATGGAACACAAATTCTTCTCCAGGCTGAGGACTGACCACCTTGTTCCAGATTATGGAACACTAATTCTTCTCCAGGCTGAGGGACTGACCACCTTGTTCCAGATTATGGAACACAGTTCTTCTCCAGGCTGAGGGACTGACCACCTTGTTACAGATTATGGAACACAGTTCTTCTCCAGGTGAGGAGTGACCCCCTTGTTCCAGATTATGGAACACAATTCTCTCCAGGCTGAGGGACTGACCACCTTGTTCCAGATTATGGAACACAATTCTTCTCCAGGCTGAGGGACTGACCACCTTGTTTAGGATTATGGAACACAATTCTTCTCCATGCTGAGGGACTGACCACCTTGTTCCAGATTATGGAACACAATTCTTCTCCAGGCTGTGGGACTTACCACCTTGTTCCAGACTATGGAACACAGTTCTTCTCCAGGCTGAGGGATGACCACCTTTCGTTCCAGATTATGGAACACAATTCTTCTCCAGCTGAGGACTGACCACCTTGTACAGATTTAACACGTTCTTCTCCAGGCTGAGGGACTGACCACCTTGTTCCAGATATGGAACACAGTTCTTCTCCAGGCTGAGGGACTGACCACCTTGTTCCAGACTATGGAACACAGTTCTTCTCCAGGCTGAGGGACTGACCACCTTGTTCCAGATTATGGAACACAATTCTGCTCCAGGCTGTGGGACTGACCACCTTGTTCCAGACTATGGAACACACCTCTTCTCCAGGCTGAGGGACTGACCACCTCAAAACTACATCAAGGCTGATGGACTGATTATATCGTCTTCACATCTCTACAACTTCTGCTGCCTCCTCTGTATTCGAGTGAAGATGCCTACTGTGTGGGCGATACGTTTCCGAATAAAGATACCATTATCACAAGCACTTAGGTGCTTCCACTCTGCATATTCTGCCAGGAAAACCTGTTTTCTGCCCAAACACTTACCGTGGCAACTTTCCTTATTAGCTCCTAAGTAAATATCTCAGTCTACTTCCCTTTGTCAATACTTCCTCGGAGTGGAAATATAAACACATATGCAGTATAATGTGATCCTTTATTGACTACGTTTCGCCCACACAGTGGGCTTTTTCAAGTCACAAACAGATCACCCGGGTTGAAGGTCGGGATATTTATGTCAGTTCAGAATGCTGAGGTCAGGTGGAGAATGCTGCACTGAGATTACCGGTGGGGGTTTTAGAGTCTAAAACCCAAGATTTTAGACTCTATAACCCCACCCGGTAGATCATCAGATGCAGCATTCTCCACCTGACCTCAACATTCTGAACCTGACTATAAATACTCTCCCTACCTTCCACCCAGGTAGATCTGTTTGTGACTTGAAAAAGCCCACTGTGTGGGCGAAAAAGTCGTCAATAAAGGATCACATTATACTGCATATGTGTTTATATTTCCATTGTGTGGGTATTTTATCCCATTTATTTCCATTTTCCCCTGGGAGTCTTACTTTATTGAGTTGACTCACGGGAATAAAAAATAATAATAAAATAATAAAAAAAAAATAATTATTAATAATAAATTACTGGGGGAAAAACAACATTATATTTGCAATAATAAAGAAATTTTAATATTAAATTAATATTAGCAACAATAGTAATTTTTATTGAAAAATTTAATAATTATTAATTTATTGCAATGTAATATGCAAAATAAAATTTATTATTACAATTATAATAATAATATTGTTTTTAAAATAATTAAAAAATTTTATTATATTATTTTTTATTATCCCAATAAATAAGCAAATAAATGGTTTAGAGAACCGACATGTTGATAAATTTAAAATCATGTGTAACACTTGGGTATCTTTATGAGGAAAAATTTTGCCCGCCAGTGATTTTTATCAGTGCAAAGAACTGCGAAAAACAGAAACGTTACCACAAAGGTACATAAGTGTTGTACAGCGACTTTTTATCACTTTTCGGCTGTGGAACCATTTTACCACACCTTGGGAGGGAAAGAGGGATATACGAGCCCGCAGACAACACAAAATGGTCCCCACAAAGGAAAATTGACTACGTTTCGGCCCAAAAATTTCCGAAATGTGGGAAAAAAAGCTTATCATAAATTTAGGGGCATTTACTATATTTAAAAATTAAAGGGCATTTACTAATAAATTCAGGACATTTACTATATATAATCAGGGCATTTTTTATAATAAAATTTGGGCATTTACTATATATAATTCAGGGTTTACTATATATAATTCAGGACATTTAAAATATATAATTCAGGGCATTTACTAATAAATTCAGGGGATTTTCTATATAAAATTCAGGGGAATTTTCATATAAAATTCAGGGGCATTTACTATATATAATTCGGGAATTTACTATATATAAAACAGGACATTACTATAATAATTCAGGACATTTTCTATATAAATTCAGGACATTTACTAACAGAGTAATAAAGGGAAATTTTTTGTACTAATTTCTTTGTATTGGGGCTGACCCACTGATTCTGCCCCATTTATATCGTTTTTGGTTTTCTCTGTATTAACTGAAAAGCCCTCGTGGGGAATCTTTTCCCTTTTAAAAAATGTCCTAAATGTATTAAGGGGGCCTTTTTCTACAAAGATCCAAATGTTTCCATAAGGATTTTGCGTCGTTTTGTTCTTCGGATAGTCCCACTACGGTGGACTGAATTTCCCGTTTAGTCTGGTCAATCTGGGGGCCCCGATGACCGAACAGAGAGTCCCCGACTGAACAAAAAATTCCCTTCCCCCTACTCTACAATACCATGAAAGACAAAAGATGTATACAGGAGT
>NC_069493.1:19521471-19541103 GCF_026875155.1 Cherax quadricarinatus | reverse complement strand
TATTTCCGGCCTTTTTTCTCCCCCACCCCTAAAGTGATAGTTTGACTGCCGGCTGCTTGTTAAGGTAGAGTCAGTCTAGCTCCCGCTTTTCCCTCCCCTCCCTCTTCCTCTCCCCCCCCCCAGAAAGGTGACGTGTGGGGTTCCGGTCCAAACAGTAAATCACTTGACTCACAGCTCCCAGCACTACTGTAAGTACATGCCTGATCATATTTTTGAGGACTTATTGGTTGAAAGCTTCACTTTTGACCAATAATAAACTTAGTCCTTTGTCTTGCTCTATGTTAAATGTCTTAATAATCACCACGTCTTTTAGGTATTGTACTTATCATGGAGATGATTTCTAGCAGAGGGTAACCTGTCTATCTTTCCAGCTTGGAATGACAGCTCGGGTCACCTGCCAACCAACGAGTAGAATTGAAGGAGACGGACTAACGTCCTGAGACGTCCCATGTTTTATCTACTTGCCTGTGCACATGCATGAAGAATCAGGACGTAATCTCTCATCATTGCAGCAGTAAAGAACCTGATTTCCTGTCATCTGGACAGATTATTTACAGCTATAGACTCTGAAGAACGAGCCGGTGGGTTGTCACCAACACCTGCGACCCCCCATCATCAACGGCTACGATTTCAACAACACTCAGTGTCGCCAACACCAGTCACCCAAGTTTTATATATATTAGCTTTGGATTCAGATATCATTTATATTTTTCATTTTTCATTTTCTTTAATGCCAGGATCAATATTTCATATTTAAGTGTTTTATATTTTATATTTTCTAAATAATAGTGTTTGTCAGTTTTTGTTCTTTTTCTATTCATTAATTTTCCTGAGGAGGAGCCAGCCTTAGTAATACTGACTGAAGTTGTTACAGGGCTGAGTAAGCCTTTACAAGTAACATTTTATGTACATAGACATTCGAAAACGAAAATCCCCAATACCATATTTTCGAGGAGACTAATATCCCCCCCCCCTACACACCAAATATACCCTAACAAACACATCTTATGCAATATTGCATACACTAGAATGAATGATAAGTTATAAGAATTTTTTTTCTATGATATATGCCTCCTCTCACCATACACAAGGTACACAGTATGAACAATTTGAAAAATAACCCCTTAATCCGTATGTGTATATATATATTCCTACCTCATTAACCTCCAATCAGAGATGAGCACTTAATAGGGCAAAGTTCAATGCGTCTCCTATAACACAGAACATTCTAAATTGACAGGGTTGACAAACAGTAAGTACGTGATCTTGGTGCACGCAGGCACCTCGCCCTTACTACAGTAGTGAAGGAGAACAAGAATCATACATTAGTCTCTGGGGCAACGAACAAAAAACACCGCATTCTTATCACTACACAAAGAATCTGTGACACATTACCAAAATATCTTCCAGTTGGTCCCTCTGTTAAAAGTAATCGAAGCAACAACTTGGCAGAACTTCAGAATCGAGTAAAAATATTATGAAACCTCCATCTCACTCCCAGAAAGCCCCATACAATACCGAACCCACACACGACACAGACCTATGCACACACCACACATCATGCACTCACACACACACACACACACACCACATCTCCCATAAAGACAGTCTTAATCATGTTAAAACATGGTCGTGAATGAGAATCGATTGACCACTGCCAAAACCCAGAACCATTCACTCAGGAAAGACTCTGTGGATCGACAGAAGCTATACCCTGGGTTCCTGTGCCA
Source organism: Cherax quadricarinatus (assembly GCF_026875155.1). Lineage (NCBI taxonomy): Eukaryota > Metazoa > Arthropoda > Malacostraca > Decapoda > Parastacidae > Cherax > Cherax quadricarinatus. The sequence continues at coordinate 19,539,373 of NC_069493.1, read as the reverse complement.
TGCAACGTCTATAAAATCTTTTCATACTGAAACCCCCTGTGAACTATGAAGGAATACAAACGTCTAGTCTCGAGGACAACTGTCTACGTCCTCATCCTAGGAACATGATACAAATGTTGTCTCACATACACCACTGTAGCAGCCACCATCACCGCACATCCTTACTACATTCATCCCCAGTTACTCATCACACACTTCTGGAAGCCAGCCCCTTGCCCTCCTTCCCCGGCACTAACCATAGCAGTCGTGCAACCGTCAATCCCCGATAACTCTCCGGAAAAAGATTAACCCACTGGCCCCCATATAAGCTCCTATTCCTACCCACCAACCTATAGAAACTGCCTGCTAAAGCCTTAATTCTGACATTACCCCCCCCCCCACCTCCCTCATTCCCCAAGAAACATACAAAAAATTAACCATTATATACCTTAACGCCCTCGCTACCTCGCGAGACACCCCTCCCACGTCTAAAAGTAAAGCTGTTAGGACCCCCACCCTTCCCCCCAAAGTAACCAAAAAACGCCCCTTAACCACACCCGTACATTTTCCAAAAAAGGGCAAAAATACACCACATGGAAGGCATTTTCCACATCACCACATTGCGCACATGACGCCTCACTCATATCCCATCTGCCTCAACACCTCTTTTGATGCCAATGTACCCATAAGGAATCTGTACACCACTTCTTGCACCCTTGCAGGAATTCTTAGATTTCGAAATTTCTCCCATATTACCTCCCATTCACATGTGGGGAAGACAGCCACCCCTTGCAGCATCTCCCGACGATACTAAACTCCCACCAGCCTCCCTATGCACAATTGCTGCACATCTCGAACCCTTAACATATACCGCAACATATCCTCACACACTTCCAGGCTCCTCCCACTCCACCAACAACGAAAGTCCCTCATCACCTCCCCCACACACCGCCCCCTGACCCCCCCCTCTGAGGTATCGCATCTTGACATAAATTGCCCTTACCCTGGACCCCAATGCCAACAAACTCAATCCCCCTGACGCACCCCAGTCATTACTACGCACGTCCCAACCAAGTCCTCCCATAACCTCATATGTACCTTAACGCCCTCCTTTGGATGTCTATTATATCACAATCCCTCAAGGGATATACTGCTGCCACCCCCCAAACCTTACTGTATACCAACGAATTCACGACCTTTGATGCAACGTAACATCTCTGGCCCGAAGGCCACGTAATCTACCTACCGCCCTGTCCCTAACTGCCTCTGAATTAACCCTTCTACTGTCCTGCCTATCCACTGCATACCAAATTCCACAAATTTTGATCTGTTCCACGACATTCCATCCAAAACCCCTGGCCCAATCTCCCGCCTACCAAGTGCCCACCTCTAACAACATCGACTTGCTTTTGTTCACCCTCATTGCCGTTACGGCCCCAAAATTCTCGATGACCCTACCCACCCTTGAAAAATCCTCCTTTCCACTAAGTAAGATCGTCGTATCATCATCATATCCCACCACACCCCCTTCATTCCCCTCAGCACCCGCCCCACACAACTCCGTCTACAAGCTCATAAAATGGATTCTGTACACAAGCAAAATAACAGCTGTGAAAGTGGGCAACCCTGCCACAAACCCCTCTCCATACGAATCTCACAACCTAACTGACAGTTCATCTGCACTTGCATCCTTGCCCCAACATACAATGCATCCACCCATTCCTACCACCTTGCTCCAAAACCCAAACCACTCAAGCACTCACAAAAACACCCTGTCCACACAATCATACGCATTCTCCCAATCCACACCTAGAACCCCCCCCCTCCACAGCCCTCTAAGAAAATCCCTTATGCGCCCATGTCCTTCCCGCATACTCCTCCCTGGAATTCCAAACTGACCACAGTGTAAGAGCGATCCCAGAACTGCCTTCATACTATTCCCTAAAATCTTTGCGAACACCTTATAGTCCACACACATTAAGGAAATCGCCCGGAAAGCACTCAGCGCCTGCGCCCCTTCCTTCTTCGGTACTAATACTACTATGCCCGTACATTGTGACTCACCCATTCTCTGCCCATCTAGCATATTGTTCAAAACCCCAACAAAACAATGCCTCATGCACCCCAAATGAGCCCTATAAAAATCGATAGGCAAACCATCAATCCCTGGTGCCTTACCATGCTCATACCGAAGACAGCATCTGCCACCTCAGCCTCACTAATATCAGCCTCCAACCCCTCCCTATCCTTGTCTCCTATAGCATTATGAATCCCCCTACCGAAAGACTCCTGCCAGGTGCCTCGCCTCCCACACCCTTCGTCGGCATAAATGCTCATGCTCTCAGTGCAGACGAGGACCGCACGTTCCGGGTAATTCACCACCCCCGCACTAGTCACTAACTGCAATAACGTGGTCACTCTCCTACGTTCCCTAACCTTATGCAAAACATACCCAGTCGGCTTATCTCCCCACAACATGTCGTCCAACCCCGAACGAAAACATACCACATCAAAATGTTCATTATGAATCTCCTCAATCCTACCTCGAAGTAATGCGATCTCTTTCCCCCCCTCCCCTCCTCCCGTAACATGCCTGCAACTGTCCCTCCAAATAATTCTGCAATCCATATCTCCATCTTGCTTCCTCACGTCCCTTGACCCTATAAAAATCCGCAATCCCAGGTTTTACCTGCAACTTCCACCAGTCTATAAGTTCCATAGCCCGATCCCTAGCACCCCAAAACCCAGTCCACCACTTCTCAAAACCCCTTCCCCCACCCTCCCCCCTGAGCAGCCACACATTCAACTTCCAATAGCCGGCGTAAATATGCACGGCACCCTCCCACGACAGATCTACTATCACCGCCCTATGATCCAAGAAACCCACGTCAAATGTCTGCACCCTCCCTACCTCCAATCCCTGCATGACGTAAATTCTGTCTAGTCTTGCTGCATACCCCCTACGTACGAACGTGTGCTCCACCATATAACCTCCCCCCCCCCTGCAACATCTACGACACCCACATCCCTCAACAATTCCTCAGAACACTGAAAACACAACCCGCCCCCCTCGGTTCAACATCTCGGCCCCGAATAACAATTCCAATCCCCACCAATGACCGTGATGGCAGGCAATCCTCGCAGATGATACAATAAGTCTTCCCTCACAAAATCCGCCTTTACCCGTGTATTGCTCGACGCCGGCACATACACTCCAACGAAACATGCCCTTCTATCACCCCATACGCCATCTACCCGCACAACCCTCCCCCCTGCCTCCTCCCAACCCGTGACATGCAAAGGGCTGGTCTCCTTTATCGCTATCGCCACCCCCCCTTTCAACAGCTGAGCACAACTAACGTACAACTTATACCCATTCAACACCAACTCATTTCCAATCTTATGATTGTGTTCCTGCAAGAAACACACGTCCACCTGAAATCTACGTAAAAACCATACCAACCACACAGTTTTGATCTCAGACTTGAGACCATTCACATTTAAGGTGACACACCTGAAGGTTACAAGAAGGGCGGCTTCCCTCGATGCCGCTGTGGCTTGCCTACCACACCTTTACCAGTGCGTCGACCCGACGCCTCACCAGACTTTCCCAGGACTCCCTCCCCACCCTTTACCCTTTCACTGCGTAACTCATTCTTCACTGGATCCTTTCGGTCCAACAACTCCTCCTTCGGTGCCCAAGCTTTTTTGCCCGGCCTCTGCCCCGGAGTGAATACCTCCTCGGCCTCTGCCGTACCAGCCAGCCTTTTCCTAGAGCCACCACTCACACACATGTCCTCGTCTGACATATTATCCTGATGGACCTCCACCTCCACCACTTGCTCCAAGCGAGGTCCACACAATGTTTTTACTACAGACTGCTGTTCCTCCCTCACATCAGCCTCGGCAACATTTAAGGCACAGGTCTCCGACCCACGTCCAAAAAACCTCTCAACAAGAGTATTGTTCCAGTCTGAAAAAAAAAATATTTTTTCAGACTATGGAACAATACTCTTCTCCAGACTGAGGGACTGACCACCTCAAAACTTTAAGGGTGATGGACTGATTACATCGTCTTCAAGTAACTTCTGCTTCTATCAACTTTGCTGTACTCGACTGAAGAAGCCTATTGTGTAGGCGAAACGTTTCGAAATAAAGATACCTAACTGTTGCATATGTGTCTTACCTAACAACCTGTCCGTATTTTATACCGTTTTAATGCTCAATTCTGTCGTAGAAGCCGGCACGATTCATTTTCACGAATGCCCTGGACATACCGTTGAAAGCTACACCATATACTTCATCGTTGGGGACACCATAGACGTCTCTAATGACAGCAGGTAGAAAGGTATTCATTGTTTCGCCACTGAGCGTGCCACGTCCCCAGCTGAACACAAACAGTGTTGATCCTCTGACCCACTCGAACCGCCATCTTGTCTTCCAGTTGCTAAAGGTCACCACCAGAGGGCAGGTGTAGCTACTAGGCGTGTGTCCTCTCTCCACGGCGGTCGAGAGACGAATGATAAGAGTAGAAATTGAAACAAATCAGAAACCAGGAGCTAGAGTTTCGCCCCAGCCCGCTAGAGGGGGTTGGGGTGCGCGACGAAAACTCGTTAATGGTTCCTGGTTCCCTGAACAACCCTAACCCCACTTACACCCACTTTCCCCTCACACTACTATAATTACGTTGTGGGAGCGAAATCTATCGGTGTTTACATGGGATATTTTATCACATCGAACTGACTTCACATATCACATAGGACGTCACAATGAATAGCATAATTATATATTTTTTTTGTATTTATATGCTGAGGTGCTAGTGCTCTCAGCTCACATCCTGAGGTCCACGGTTTTAAACATTACGAACGTGTCTCCATAAGACACCTCTGTCTATGTTCACCTATCAGTATAATGGGTACCTGGGTGTTAGGGGACGGGTGTGGGTCACATCCTGGGTGTTAGTGGACTGGTGTGGGTCACATCCTGGGTGTTAGTGGACTGGTGTGGGTCGCATCCTGGGTGTTAGTGGACTGGTATGGGTCACATCCTGGGTGTTAGTGGACTGGTGTGGGTCACATCCTGGGTGTTAGTGGACTGGTGTGGGTCACATCCTGGGTGTTAGTGGGCTGGTGTGGGTCACATCCTGGGTGTTAGTGGACTGGTGTGGGTCACATCCTGGGTGTTAGTGGACTGGTGTGGGTCACATCCTGGGTGTTAGTGGACTGGTGTGGGTCACATCCTGGGTGTTAGTGGACTGGTGTGGGTCACATCCTGGGTGTTAGTGGACTGGTGTGGGTCACATCCTGGGACAAAACTGACCTAATTTGCGGGAAATGCTCAGCATAACAAGCGGCTTTCTATATAGTAGTATGTCACTGATGTCAGCTATGGTCTGTATACCTTGTACATGTACTTGTATAACCTTGTACATGTACTTGTATACCTTGTACATGTACTTGTATACCTTGTACATGTACTTGTATACCTTGTACATGTACTTGTATACCTTGTACATGTACTTGTATACCTTGTACATGTACTTGTATACCTTGTACATGTACTTGTATACCTTGTACTGTACTGGTATACCTTGTACATGTACTTGTATACCTTGTACATGTACTTGTATACCTTGTTTCATGTACTTGTACAACCTTGTACATGTACTTGTATACCTTGTACATGTTACTTGTATACCTTGTACATGTACTTGTACACCTTGTACATGTACTTGTATACCTTGTACATGTACTTGTATACCTTGTACATGTACTTGTATACCTTGTAATGTACTGGTATACCTTGTACATGTACTTGTATACCTTGTACATGTACTTGTATACCTTGTACATGTACTGGTATACCTTGTACATGTACTTGTATACCTTGTACATGTACTGGTATACCTTGTACATGTACTTGTATACCTTGTACATGTACTTGTAACCTTGTACATGTACTTGTACACCTTGTACATGTACTTGTATACCTTGTACATGTACTTGTATACCTTGTACATGTACTTGTATACCTTGTACGTGTACTTGTATACCTTGTACATGTACTTGTATACCTTGTACAAAGTACTTGTATACCTTGTACATGTACTGGTATACCTTGTACATGTACTTGTATACCTTGTACATGTACTTGTATACCTTGTACATGTACTGGTATACCTTGTACATGTACTTGTATACCTTGTACATGTACTGGTATACCTTGTACATGTACTTGTATACCTTGTACATGTACTTGTATACCTTGTACATGTACTTGTATACCTTGTACATGTACTTGTTATAACCTTGTACATGTACTTGTACACCTTGTACATGTACTTGTACACCTTGTACAGTACTTGTATACCTTGTACATGTACTTGTATAACCTTGTACATGTACTTGTATACCTTGTACATGTACTTGTATACCTTGTACATGTACTTGTATACCTTGTACATGTACTTGTATACCTTGTACATGTACTTGTATACCTTGTACATGTACTTGTATACCTTGTACATGTACTTGTATACCTTGTACATGTACTTGTTTACCTTGTACATGTACTTGTATACCTTGTACATGTACTTGTTTACCTTGTACATGTACTTGTATACCTTGTACATGTACTTGTATACCTTGTACATGTACTTGTAAAACCTTGTACATGTACTTGTATACCTTGTACATGTACTTGTTTACCTTGTACATGTACTGGTATACCTTGTACATGTACTTGTTTACCTTGTACATGTACTGGTAGAAATAAAGACATTATTATTATTAATAATATTATAACAATATGCAAAACAACCACTGTGAACAAATAGAGAACTTCCAAGCGCTTTCGTGATTTCTAACATTATCAAGGAACTGTAAAAATAAAAGAATAGCAGACGGCTTATAAGGCTGGGAAATCACTTCACGGGTCAACATCCGTGATCATGATCATGCGGGTGAGATGGGCAAGTACTTGTTACACATTCATATGTACATATGTCGTTCATTAGTCACTGTACGTTCGAAAATATTTAAATTAAATAAAATCCCAGCTAAGGAGAATCTGGTAGGAGTTCATTTCATATATTTTTTTTTTTCAACTCTACAAGAAAAATGTTGACATTACATCTGGTTTGACCCCTGGCCAGTAATATCCTTACCCAGGAAGACATAAACAGAGTTTTCCAGTGGGCAGTGGAGAACAACATGACGTTCAGTGGTGATAAGTTCCAGCTGCTGAGGTATGGAAAGAATGAAGAACTCAAAAGGAACACTATATACAAAACTCAAGAGGGTCACCAAATACAACGAAAGGAACACGTAAAGGACCTGGGAATAATTATGTCAGCGGACGTTTCTTTTAAAGACCATAACAAGACAAAGATCACGACAGCCAGGAAAATCACTGGGTGGGTATTGAGAACTTTCAAAACAAGGGAAACAATGCCGATGGTGACACTCTTCAAATCGCTAGTGCTCCCTCACTTAGAATATTGCTCAGTGTTGACGGCCCCGTTCAGGGCAGGAGAGAAATCGGAGCTGGAACAAATGCAGAGATCGTTTACGGCTCACATTGAGCCAGTATAACACTTGAACTACTGGAAACCTGCAAGTCTTGAACATGTACTCATTGGAGCGGAGGAGAGAGAGGTACATGATAATATATACCAGGAAGGTACTCGAGGGCTTGGTCCCAAATCTGCACACTGCCATAACAACATACTGGAGTGAGAGATACGGGAGGAAGTGTAAAATAAACCCAGTGAGGAGCAGAGGTGCGGTGGGGACAATAAGGGAACACTGTATCAACATCCGGGGTCCCAGACTATTCAACATCTTACCAGAAGATATCAGAAACACTGGTGGAACAAGTGTAGAAGTCTTCAAAATATCAGAAAAACTGCTGGAACAAGTGTAGAAGTCTTCAAGATATCAGAAACACTGCTGGAACAAGTGTAGACGTCTTCAAGATATCAGAAACACTGCTGGAACAGTGTAGAAGTCTTCAAGATATCAGAAACACTACTGGAGCAAGTGTAGAAGTCTTCAAGATATCAGAAACACTGCTGGAACAAGTGTAGAAGTCTTCAAGATATCAGAAACACTGCTGGAACAAGTGTAGAAGTCTTCTAGATATCAGAAACACTGCTGGAACAAGTGTAGAAGTCTTCAAGATATCAGAAACACATGCTGGAACAAAGTGTAGAAGTTTTCAAGATATCAGAAACACTGCTGGAACAAGTGTAGAAGTCTTTCAAGATATCAGAAACACTGCTGGAACAAGTGAAGAAGTCTTCAAGACATCAGAAACACTGCTGGAACAAGTGTAGAAGTCTTCAAGATATCAGAAGCACCTGCTGGAACAAGTGTAGAAATCTTCAGATATCAGAAACACTGCTGGAACAAGTGTAGAAGTCTTCAAGATATCAGAAACACTGCTGGAACAAGTGTAGAAGTCTTCAGATATCAGAAACACTGGTGGAACAAGTGTAGAAGTCTTCAAGTTATCAGAAACACTGCTGGAACAAGTGTAGAAGTCTTCAAGATATCAGAAACACTGGTGGAACAAGTGTAGAAGTCTTCAAGATATCAGAAACACTGTGGAACAAGTGTAGAAGTCTTCAAGATATCAGAAACACTGCTGGAACAAGTGTAGAAGTCTTCAAGATATCAGAAACACTGCTGGAACAAGTGTATAGGTCTTCAAGATATCAGAAACACTGTGGAACAAGTGTAGAAGTCTTCAAGATATCAGAAACACTGGTGGAACAAGTGTAAAAGTCTTCAAGATTTTAGAAACACTGCTGGAACAAGTGTAGAAGTCTTCAAGATATCAAAAAAAAGGGTGGAACAAGTGTAGAAGTCTTCAAGATACAGAAACACTGCTGGATCAAGTGTAGAAGCTTAAGATACAGAAACAACGCTGGAACAAGTGAGAAGTTTTTTTAAATATCAGAAACATGCTGGAACAATGTGAAGTCTTAAAGATATCAGAAACACGCGGGAAAAAGTGTAGAAGTCTTCAGAAAATCAGAAACCTGCTGGAACAATTTGTAGAAGTCTTAAAGAATCAAAAACCCCCGCGGGAACAATGAAAAGTCTCAAGATATCGAAACACTGCGGGAACAAGGTAGAAGTCTTAAAGAATCAGAAACACTGCGGGAACATGTGTAGAAGTCTTCAAGATACAAAAACACGCGGAAAAGTGTAAAGTCTCAAGAAATCAAAACACTGTGGAACAAGTGAGAATTTAAGAATCAAAAACACTGCTGGAAACAAGTGAGAATTTCAAGATCAAAAAAACACTGCTGGAACAAGTGTAGAAGTCTTCAAGATATCAGAAACACTGGGGAACAAATGTAGAAGTCTTAAGAATCAGAAACACTGCGGAACAAGTTAAAGTCTTCAAGATATCAAAAACACTGTTGGAACAAGTGTAGAAAGTCTTCAAGATATCAGAAACACTGTGGAACAAGTTTAAAGTCTTCAAGATATTAGAAACACGCTGGAACAAGTGTAGAAGCTTCAAGATATCAAAAAACCACTGTTGGAACAAGTGTGAATTTTTCAAGAATAAAAACTGCGGGAAAACAAGGGGAAAAGTCTTCAAGATATCAGAAACACTGTGGAACAATGTAAAATCTTCAAAGGAAACGGAAAAGTATCTTCCCCCAGGTCCAGATCAACCGGGCGTTCACCTAATTGTACTCCCCTAATTGTAGTTGCAGGGTCGAGACTCACTCCTGGCACCGCATCTTCACTGAGCGTACTGGTCCCTTTTCCCCCTGCCCCGGGGCTTTTTTTATTTTTTTTATTTATTTTTATTTTTTTAAACAATTTGACCCAAAATACAGGGGTACAAAAAATACGATAAAGCGCATGAAAAAAAAGCCACTTATCTATGCATAGATTAGGGGCGGTTTTAAAAATTAACTTATTAACAAAGCAATTGAATCATGATAAAAATTATTGTAAACAGATTACATAAAGCACGGGGAAAAAAAACAGGGCTATGGGTTTCATCTTTTTGTACATTCATCGTATGGAGAATTCTGTTTGTTTTGTATTTAAAAAATAGTAAAGTTAAAATTGGGTTTTGTTTAACTTTTTGTGTATAATTGTGGGAAACATTTAAGATATACAATTTATAAGGTTCAGATTTAATTTATTTGGTTTTTGGTGGTAAGGACTTTGAGAAGAACTTGAATTAATAAACAGGGAGTGTTTCTTTTATAATTTTTAGGGAATAATTCCAGATTTTAGGGGCTTTTATTGCATTGATTTTTTGCATAGTGTGAGATGACACGGGGGAACACAAAGGTGATTGTGCCTTGTGTTTTTTCATGTGTTCTGTTGAGGTTGGCAAGGAGATTTTTAGGGGAGGGTTAAAAACAGATTTAAAAGTTTCTATGTATGTAATGGGTGCAGTAATAAGTATGGTGTTTTGTATGGGATGGTTTAGTGTTTGAATATTGGGGAGTGTGCTCCCTGTATGAAATTTTGTTTTTCATTCAAACTGCAGCCTTTTGTTGGGGTAATTAGTGGTCTAAATGGTTAATTGTTGTTGACCCCCCATGCACAAATTCCAAAGGTGGATAGGGGAAAATAAGAAGTGATATAGGGCCAGGGGGGCTGCTGTGGAGCTAGTACCGTATTTTCGAGGGGTTCCTCCAGTCTTGGGAAAATTTTTTTTTAAAATTTGTTGTATATGTTATGAAATTTGGTCTATTATCAAGGGGGATTCCTAAGAATTTTCCCTCTGTTATTTTGTGATAGGTGACCTTTTATCATTATGTTAAGAGGGACTCTGTAGCCGTTACCAAACTGAAAAGAAGTAGGTTTGTCAAAGTTTAGTGTAAGTTTGTTTTCCTCATCCCGGGAGATATTTTTTGTAATTCTGTATTTACGTATTGGCTAGCGGACTGGGCTGGGTGAGAGAAAACGATGATGTCATCTGAAAAATATGTGGGTTTGAGAAATTTGCGAAGCATTTTGGTAGGTATTTTGAAAGGGAGAAAGAGAAGAGGGCCAAAGGGAACACTTCCCTGGGGGACACCAACGTAATTGGTTGTGCGGAAAGTTTGCCCCCATTTGCGTACACATTTTGGGCTTCTGTTTAGGTATGCCCTGAGGTATTGAGGGAGTGCCCTCTTATCCCCATAGTGTGACAATTTTACGTGGAGCAAGTCATGGTCAACTGTATTCAAAAGCTTTACTTTAAGTCAATGAAGATCCCAGTGGGACTTCTTTTTTCTTCTATTGCAGTGTATATATGTTCTAGCATGTGTATAATAGCATCATTAGTATTTTTATTAGGCCTGAATCCAAATTGGCAGGGGTTGAGTATGTTTTGGGAGATGAGGTGGGAGTAGATTCGTTTATGAATTAATTTTTAGAAGATTTTTGAGAGAGGGTTGTAAGTTGGTATTGGCCTATAGTTATTCAACTCTGTTTGGTCCCCTTTCCTTTATGGATCGGGTGACCCTTGCTATTTTGAGAACTGTAGGAAGGGGAGGATTCAATGGATTTGTTAAAGAGTGTTGCAATGATTGGTGATAGCACTTGTGCCCACTTTTTTTATATAAAGGGTGGTAAGGTATTTAAATCTCCTGCCTTGTTTTTTAGTGCGTTGATAATAAGGGAGACTTCGTATGGGTTAGTCGGAGCTAGGAACAGTGTGTTCGGGTAGTTTGCCGGTGAGGTAGTCATTTATCATACTCGTCTTAAAGCTATGTATGGTTCCTGCCTCCACTACATTACTCGCCAGACTATTCCACTTCCTGAAAAATCTATGACTGAAGAAATACTTCCTAACATCCCTGTGACTCATCTGATCTTCAACTTCCAAGAGGACCTCTTGTGTCTGTGTCCCATCTCTGGAACATCTTGTCTCTGTCCACCTTGTCTATTCCACGCAGCATTTTGTATTTTCGTTACCATGTCTTCCCTGATCCTCCTGTCCTCCAGTGTCGTCAGGCCGGTTTCCCTCAACCTTTCTTCGTAGGAAATTCCCCCTTTGCTCTGGAACTAACCTTGTCGCAAACCTTTGCACTTTCTCTAATTTCTTAACGTGCTTGAACCGATACGGGGTTTCCCAAAATGGTGCTGCATACTCCAGTATGGGCCTGACGTACCTAGGATACAAAAGTCTTGGGAAAAATTCCTTACTTAGGTATCGGAACGTTATTCTCAGGTTTGCCAGGCGCCCATATGCTGCAAACAGTTATCTGGTTGATGTGTGTGCGACTAGCCAAGGGGTCGAACCCATGCATGCGAGAATTGTGTGGTCCCGTGGAATAGAGCGTCATCTGTCTTTTCTCTTGCACGTTTAAACATATATTTTTTTCATTAATTTTTAATGTAAAAAAATTTTAATTTTGAAACAAAAGAATCTTAGAAAACTTACCTAACCTTATTATAAACAAGAACAATTTATTTTGGGCTTAACCCAACTAAAATATTTTAGATTTGTTTACAATAATTTAATACTAAGCAAACACAGGGGAAATATATTATTTTGGTTAGGTTCAGAATAAATTTGACGAAATTATTGCATACACAAATTTTCACTTGTCTTATAGGGCAAGATTGAGCGTTGCTATTTAAGCCAAGATCCCAAGTTCTGCCTATTCGGCACCAGACACACACACACACACACACACCCCACACACACACACACACACACACACACACACACACACACACACAACACACACACACACACACACACACACACACATATATAAATATATTTAATATTTTAATATATATATATATATATGTGTGTGTGTGTGTGTGTGTATTTTTAATAGCAAATAATGAACAAAAAAAACACTCACCACACTGAGTGGTGGGAGGGCTGGCTGCCAGTTGGGGGGGTCGGAGGGAGGGTAGTGGGGACTCGCAGTGGTTGAGAAGTGGTGGAGGCAATGGCGGAGTTTGTGGTATTTAATAACATACATGTTATTAAAGCATAACATGTATATTTTTAGTACAGTTTATGACGTTTCCCTGTATTTTATGGTGTTCACGGTTTTAAAAAAGTTAAGGAAGCAGTATTTTATTATATTTCCCTACAAAATTATTGGGGCATCAAAAATTCACGGTTTTTCAACTTCGCGAGGCTCTTTGATCCCCTAACCCTCGCGAATGTTGAGGGAGACCATTATATATATATATATATATAAAATAAAATATATATATATATTTATAAAATAATATTTTTATATAATACATAAACTATAATATATTAAAATAATATATATATATATTAATATATATATATATATATATATATATTGTTACAAAAAAAGTGATATCTAATAATCATAGAGATCTCCAGTGAATACTAGAAAGGACCCGCCCTTTCTAGCATCCAGCGTTTTTTCTGGGTTTTCGTAAAATTAGTCAGTATCCTTGCCAAATTTTCCATTAGAATTCAGTAAGAATTATTTGTGCTTCAGGATTACAACGGTAGGCTACTAACTAGACAAATTAAAATTTAATAATGATTCTAAGAGTATATTATCAAATTAAATTAAATAAATCAAAATAATAATAATAATAATAATAATAATAATAATAATAATAATAATAATAATAATAATAATAATCACTTCTCTCGTGAACATTAGTATTGTGCTGAAAGCACATATCACATTTTATGTCTTAAGTACCGCCTGGTACATTAAAAATTAAAATAATACAAAAGTATACAAATAAGTTTGGTGTTATAAGTGCTCTAAGTAATTCGCTATGTCTCATGACTCGACTGGATTTGAACCAGTGACTGACAAAGTCCTCAATTAAACTAACTTCTTGACCAACTGGCAGTCAGAACAGTCTGCTTGAACAATAAAAAGAAAAGCAATATAACAATGCAATAGCAAAATAACAAGCAATAGCAATAGCAATATAACAAGCAACTGCGACACAGAATCAGGAACAAGGAGATAATATAACGACACTAAGTAGGGACCATCAGCAGATCCTCCCCAAATCACAAAACTCCCATACTACTGAATCTAAGTTCAGCATAAGAAAATCCCCGACTGTGATAATACACAATACCAGTACAAGTTAGGTCAGAAGCTACAGCTCAGGACCTGAGTTACTCAGAGTGTCTATGCGACACACAACTCAGTACAACGTCGAAAAAAACTAAGTCCCATACAATGTTCTGTGAACAGTCTCCAGAACTAACCATATAAGAGACAAGAGACGATCTTCCAACAAGGGCCTATAAGGGAGAGTTAGGCACGTCTTGTCAGGAATACGTCCAACCACCAAGAGAGTCTAGCCCAGACTGACTACTCCAGGCGAGGTGTGAACACGCCCCCTCTCTGATCACGTGATTGCTCCGTGGACAGTTGCGCCCAGCAACACAGAAGCCGGCGGGGGGGAAAATACAACGAGCGATAATTACAGCAGTTAAACAATCAAGGGTTGAAAAACTATGAGCACTGTATAATAATATATGAAAGTTACATCCTACCTAACAACATAACTAAGTCAAATAATAAAATAAAAACAATATATTTACGACTTAGCAATTATCGCAAATATAAGCAATATAAAAAAATATGAAAAAGGTAATATACATTATATACATTGTGACCCATTCAGGGGTTGCAACAATATATATAATATATATATATTTATATTTTTATATAAAATATATATATACAAACACTGATCTCGGGCTAAAGGAGATCGAACCTACAAACCCTTGGACAAGGTACGCAGTCTTTCCCAATCTACCCACACTGGACAATCCTGGCGGTAGCAGATACACGTTTGACCCAAAGGGACCACTTTCAGGGGAAGGCTTACATTTTTTCTCTCATCCCCCCTGCATGCATCAGCCTTACTGGATTTGAAAAAATGCAAGGGTTCGCGAGAGCATGCGAAATATACAAAACACTGATCCTGGGGGAAAGATGAGGGGGGAGATGAAAAGCTGTAAGCCTTCTCCCCCGAAAGCTGGCGCCTTGGATAAAGTGTAGCTCTGTACACGCCAGGTTTTGTCCCGTGGGGTAGATTGGTAAAGCCTGGTACCTTGTCCGGTTCGTGGTTCGAGTCCCTTCCCCAGAGATCGTGTTTGTGTAATTCGCATGCCTCGCGAATTCCCTTTCATTGTTCAAATCCCGTAAGGCTGATGCATCAGGGGATGGTGAAAAACTGTAAGCTTCTCCCCGAAAGTGGCTGCCTTGGATCAAAGTGTACCTGCTACACGCCCAAGGGATTTTCCAGTGTGGGGAGATTTGGGAAAGCACTGGTACCTTGTCCTAAGGGTTGAGGTTCGAGTCTCCTTCAGCCAGAGATTGTTTGTGATTTTCGCATGCTCTCGCGAATTCCCTTTCATTTTCAAATCTTAGTAAGGCGATGCATGCAGGGGATGAGATAAACTGTAAGCCTTCCCCTGAAAGGGGTGGGTGCCTTGATCCCAAAAGTGTAGCTCGCTACACGCCAAGGTATTTTCCCCGTGTGGGTAGATTGGGAAAACCTGGTACCTTGTCCTAAGGTTGTAGGTTCGAGTCTCCTTCAGCCAGAGATCAGTGTTTTTTGTATATTTCGCATCTCTCGCGAATTCCTTGATATATATATATATATATTATATATATTTATATATAAAAATAATATAATTTATATATATGTCGTGCCGAAAGGCAGAATTGCGATCTTGCCTTAAAAATTTAACGTTTATCTTGCCCAAAAGGACAAGTGAAAATTTGTGTATGCAAAAAATTTCGCCAAAAACATTCTGAACTAAAGAAAAAAAATATATTTCACTGTGTTTGTTTAGTATTAAATATTGTAAACAAATTAAAATTATTTAGTTGGGTTGGGGCTAAAATAAATTGTTCTTGTTATAATAAGGTTAGGTAAGTTTTCTAAGTTTCTTTTGGTAAAAAATTTAAAAAAATTTATACATTAAATTAAAGAAAAAAATATTTTTTTTAAACGTAAAAGAGAAAATTTCAAAAAGGATTTAAATTTTTAAATGAGTTCTTGTAATTGACCAGTTTTACTATTGGGACGCAATATATATTATTATATATATATATATATATTATATATATATTATATATATATTATATATTTATATATATATATATAAATATAAACTCAAATTAATTTGTGATCAACAACTGCCGTCAATAAACATAAAGTGGGGCTCGAAACCCGGCGCATAAATTGCAGTCTGACGCTCTAGTCTAGGCAGGTAACCCGGGCCTTATTAGGAAAAATATTCGGTAGTAATATTCATTCGCAGAGGCAGCAACTCTAAAATCACTGAATCTTTCCTCAGGGGCCTTAAAAGTAAGTGTTGGGGTTTGCTTACATATATTTCGACAGTCTTTTTTGACTTGTTGGCGGCCAAAAAAAGCGAGGAGTGCTCGTGGGCAAATTTTTCTCTCCTCAAATTTATCAAATTCAAAATCACCATCTTACATGCCGCCCACCAACGTGAAAATTTTCTCGGTCGACCAGAAAAAACTTTCCCCTCGTCTAACCCCGTCAGCGGGAAAGCACGGCCTTTGAAACCCCGTTTTTTTACTTTCTAAAAACTTTGTTGACCTTTTCAGGAAAATATCCCGTTGAACGGATAACCAAAGGTGTCCATTTCTTGGTAGTCTGGTTTAAAATCTTTCTCTGCATCACTAAGATGGAGGAGTTGAAATTGATACAGACCGATGGGAGGGGTTGGCCCCCCAAACTTCTCCCAGGTAGATTCTATGTTTACTTTTTCACCCGTTTTTTTGACGAAACCTTACTTGGTAGTTTTTTTACCCTTGATAAATAAAGCTCTAAAGTAAAAGGCTTTTGATAAACTTGAATTTACAGGCTAGAAGCTGTTATTCGACCTCTGCTTGTTTCAACACCCCTGGGGTAAGACCCACAAATCTTATAACAGGATTTTTAACGCATCTTTTGCTTGCGATGCTTGTTACAAGTTGATAAAACAAAAGACTTACGGTAAAACGCTTTTTTAAAGCTTGAATTTACAGGTTAGGAGCTATTTTCCTAAATCAGTTCGTTTCAACACCCTGGGATACGACCCACAACAGTCAATATCCAGGTTTCTTAACGCATCTTGTGCTTGCGATGCTGGTTTCAAGTTGATAAGTAAAAACTTGCAGTAAAAGGCTCTTTTTACACGAATTTACAGGCTAGGAGCTGTTATCATACCTCAGTTCGTTTCAACACCTATAGGATGAGACCCACAAATCAATTACCGCCCAGGATTTTTGAGGCATTCTGTGCTTGCGATGCTTGTTACAAGTTGATAAAAAATAATACTATTACAGTAAAAGGCTTTTTTTACACGTGAATTTACAGGTTAAGAGCTATTATCTTACCTCAAATTTTGGGTTTTAACACCCCTGGGATACGTCCCACAACAGTAAATATTCAGGTTTAGACGGCATCCTGTGCTTGCGATGCTGGTTTAAGTTAATGATAAAGACTCTGCATAAAAAGCTCTTTTTAAAACTGAATTTAAGTCCACTAGTTCCAACCCCACCCGGGTGCGAACCAAAGTGATTAAACACCCCGGTGCTTTCTTACAGCTGGGTAAACCCCCAAGTAACGAAACAACTCCCACATTTCCAGCCAAAGTCAGGGATGGACCTCCTCACCTTCAGTGTGAGAGCTGATGGAGCTACCAGTTGTGCCACAAACTTGTAGGTACGCCCAAATAAACTACGAGCCCTTTAACAGAGTGTAGTCGCAACGAGGGGCTCCAATTCTGCCCATTTGGTAACACGCCCGACTACAATACAAAAAGAGTTCAACCCATGGTCTGGAACAAGGTGGTCAGTCCCTCAGCCTTTGAGAAGAGTTCAGCACCATGGTCTGGAACAAGGTGGGCAGTCCCTCAGCCTGGAGAAAGTTCGTCCAGGTCTGGAAGAGGT
>NC_069493.1:19436621-19520971 GCF_026875155.1 Cherax quadricarinatus | reverse complement strand
AAAGGGTATTGCAGTGGGTAGATTGGTAAAGCACTGCGTACCTTGTCCTAAGGTTCGTAGGTTCGAGTCTCCTTCAGCCAGAGATCAGTGTTTGTATATATATAATATTTTATATATATATATATAATATATATATATATATATTGTTGCAACCCCTGAATGGGTCACAATGTATATAATGTATATTACCTTTTCATATAATTTTATATTGCTTATATTTGCGATAATTGCTAAGTCGTAAATATATTGTTTTATATTATTATTTGACTTAGTTATGTTGTTAGGTAGGATGTAACATTCATATATTATTATACAGTGCTCATAGTTCAAGCCTTGATTGTTTAACTGCTGTAATTATCGCTCGTTGATAGTTTCCCCGCCGGCTTCTGTGTTGCTGGGCAGCAACTGTCCACGGAGCAATCACGTGATCAGAGAGGGGGCGTGTTCACACCTCGCCTGGAGTAGTCAGTCTGGGCTAGACTCTCTTGGTGGTTGGACGTATTCCTGACAAGACGTGCCTAACTCTTCCTTATAGGCCCTTGTTGGAAGATCGTCTCTTGTCTCATTATGGTTAGTTCTGGAGACTGTTCACAGAACATTGTATAGACTTAGTTATTTTCGACGTTGTACTGAGGTTGTGTGTCGCATAGACACTCTGAGTAACTCAGGTCCTGAGCTGTAGCTTCTGACCTAACTTGTACTGGTATCTGTGTATTATCACAGTCGGGGATTTTCTTATGCTGAACTTAGATTCAGTAGTATGGGAGTTTTGTGACTTGTGGAGGATCTGCTGATGGTCCCTACTTAGTGTCGTTATATTATCTCCTTGTTCCTGATTCTGTGTCGCAGTTGCTTGTTATATTGCTATTGCTATTGCTTGTTATATTGCTATTGCATTGTTATATTGCATTCTTTTTATTGTTCAAGCAGACTGTTCTGACTGCCAGTTGGTCAAGAAGTTAGTTTAATTGAGGACTTTGTCAGTCACTGGTTCAAATCCAGTCGAGTCATGAGACATAGCGAATTACTTAGAGCACTTATACACACAAACTTATTTGTATACATATGTATTATTAAATGTTAATGTACCAGGCGGTACTTAAGACATAAATATGTGATATGTGCTTTCAGCACAATACTAATGTACACGAGAGAAGTGATTATTATTATTATTATTATTATTATTATTATTATTATTATTATTATTATTATTATTATTATTTTGATTTATTTAATTTAATTTGATAATATACTCTTAGACATCATTATTAAATTTTAATTTGTCTAGTTAGTAGCCTACCAGTTGTAATCCTGAAGCACTAATAATTCTTACTGAATTCTAATGGATAATTGGACAAGGATACTGACTAATTGTTACGAAAACCCAGAAACACGCTGGATGCTAGAAGGGCAGTCCTTTCTAGTATTCACTGGAGATCTCTATGATTATTAGATATCACGTTTTTTGTAACAATATATATATATATATATATATATATATATATATATATATATATAAAATATATATATATATGTATATATGTATATATATATATATATATATATATATATATATATATATATATATATATATATATATATATATATGTCTCCCTCAACATTCGCGAGGGTTAGGGGATCAAGAGCCTCGCGAATGTTGAAAAACCGTGAATGTTTGATGCCCCAATATATTGTAGGGAAATATAATACAATACTGCTTCCTTAACTTGTTGAACCGTGAACAAACCATAAAATACATGGAAAAGTCATAAACTGTACTAAAAATATACATGTTATGCTTTAATAACATGTATGTTATTAAATACCACAAACTCCGCCATTGCCTCCACCACTTCCTCAACCACTGCGAGTCCCTACTACCCTCCCTCCGACCCCCGCAACTGGCAGCCAGCCCTCCCACCACTCAGTGTGGTGAGTTTTTGTTTGTTCATTATTTGCTATTAAACTACAACACACACACACACACACATATATATATATATATATATATATATATTGATATATATATATATGTGTGTGTGTGTGTGTGTGGGGGTGTGGTGTGTGTGTGTGTGGTGTGTGTGTGTGTGTGTGTGTTTTGTGTGTGTGTGTGGGGTGGTGTGTGTGTGTGTCTGGTGCCGAATGGGCAGAACTTGGGATCTTGGCTTAAATAGCAACGCTCATCTTGCCATATAAGACAAGTGAAAATTTGTGTATGCAATAATTTCGTCAAATTTATTCTGAACCTAACCAAAATAATATATTTCACTGTGTTTGCTTAGTATTAAATTATTGTAAACAAATCTAAAATATATTTAGTTGGGTTAAGCTAAAATAAATTGTTCTTGTTATAATAAGGTTAGGTAAGTTTTCTAAGATTCTTTTGTTTCAAAATTAAAATTTTTTTACATTAACATTAATGAAAAAAATATATGTTTAAACGTGCAAGAGAAAAGACAGATGACGCTCTATTCCACGGGACCACACAATTCTCGCATGCATGGGTTCGACCCCTTGGCTAGTCGCACACACATCAACCAGATAACTGCTGCAGCATATGGGCGCCTGGCAAACCTGAGAATAACGTTCCGATACCTAAGTAAGGAATCTTTCAAGACATTGTATACTAGGTACGTCAGGCCCATACTGGAGTATGCAGCACCAGTTTGGAACCCGTATCGGTTCAAGCACGTTAAGAAATTAGAGAAAGTGCAAAGGTTTGCGACAAGGTTAGTTCCAGAGCTAAGGGGAATTTCCTACGAAGAAAGGTTGAGGGAAACCGGCCTGACGACACTGGAGGACAGGAGGATCAGGGAAGACATGGTAACGACATACAAAATGCTGCGTGGAATAGACAAGGTGGACAGAGACAAGATGTTCCAGAGATGGGACACAGACACAAGAGGTCACTCTTGGAAGTTGAAGACTCAGATGAGTCACAGGGATGTTAGGAAGTATTTCTTCAGTCATAGAGTTGTCAGGAAGTGGAATAGTCTGGCGAGTAATGTAGTGGAGGCAGGAACCATACATAGCTTTAAGACGAGGTATGATAAATGACTACCTCACCGGCAACTACCCGAACACACTGTTCCTAGCTCCGACTAACCCATACGAAGTCTCCCTTATTATCAACGCACTAAAAAACAAGGCAGGAGATTTAAATACCTTACCACCCTTTATATACAAAAAAGTGTCACAAGTGCTATCACCAATCATTGCAACACTCTTTAACAAATCCATTGAATCCTCCACCTTCCCTACAGTTCTCAAAATAGCAAGGGTCACCCCGATCCATAAAGGAGGAGACCAAACAGAGTTGAATAACTATAGGCCAATATCCAACTTACAACCTCTCTCAAAAATCTTCTAAAAATTAATTCATAAACGAATCTACTCCTACCTCATCTCCCAAAACATACTCAACCCCTGCCAATTTGGATTCAGGCCTAATAAAAATACTAATGATGCTATTATAAAACATGCTAGAACATATATACACTGCAATAGAGAAAAAAGAAGTCCCACTGGGGATCTTCATTGACTTACGTAAAGCTTTTGATACAGTTGACCATGACTTGCTCCACGTAAAATTTTCACACTATGGTATAAGAGGGCACTCCTCAACTACTCAGGTCATACCTCAGCAACAGAAGCCAATATGTGTACGCAAATGGGGCAAGCTCTTCCGCACAACCAATTACAGTTGGTGTCCCACAGGGAAGTGTCCTTGGCCCTCTTCTCTTTCTCCTATACATAAATGACCTACCAAATGCTTCGCAATTACTCAAACCCACACTATTTGCAGATGACACTACATACGTCTTCTCTCACCCGAGCCCAGTCACGCTAGCCAATACTGTAAATACAGAATTACAGAAAATATCTACCTGGATGAGGACTAACAAACTTACACTAAACATTGACAAAACCTACTTCATTCAGTTTGGTAACAGAGCTACAGATGTCCCTCTTAACATAATGATAAACGGATCACCCATCACAAAGCTAACAGAGGGAAAATTCTTAGGAATCCACCTTGATAATAGACTCAAATTTCATACACATATACAACAAATTTCTAAAAAAATTTCCAAGACTGGAGGCATACCATCGAAGATACGGTACTATGCTCCACAGTCAGCCCTCCTGGCCCTATATCACTCTCTTATTTACCCCTATCTCACCTTTGGAATTTGTGCATGGGGCTCAACAACAATTAACCATCTCAGACCACTAATTACCCAACAAAAGGCTGCAGTTAGAATGATAACAAATTCTCACTACAGGCAGCACACTCCACCAATATTCAATACACAAAACCCTACTCACCATACAAAACATCCATACTTATTACTGCACCTATTACATACATAGAACACTTAACTCTGATATTAACCCTCCCCTCAAACATCTCCTTGCCAACCTCAACAGAACACATGAACATAACACAAGGCACAGATCACTCTTTGATGTTCCTCGTGTCCATCTCACACTATGCAAAAACTCAATGCACATAAAAGGCCCTAAAAATCTGGAATTCATTACCTGTAAATATAAAAGAAACACTACCTGTTTATAAATTCAAGTCTCTTCTCAAAGATCACTTACTCACCAAAACCAAATAAATACTGAATAACTGAACCTTATAAATTGTATATATCTTAAATGTTTCTCAAAATTATATCACATAAATGTTAAACCTAAAACCCAATCTAACTTTACTATTTTTTAAATACACTACCTAACAGAATTTCCATACGACTGAATGTACAACAATGCATGCAACCATATGACCTGTCTTTGTAATACTCACTTGTGCTTTATAGTAATCTGTTTACAATAATGTTTTATCACTGATTTCATCATTGCTTAGTTAATCTTAAGTTAATTTTAAGCCAGCCCGTAATGCTATGCATAGTATAAGTGGCTTTGGCATGCTGCTCTTATCTGTATTTTTTGTACCTCTGTATGTGTGCTCAAATTGTAAATAAATAAATAAATAAATAAATAAATAAATAAAGCTCAGGGAGCAGGGAGAGAGAGGACCTAGTAGCGCTCAGTGAAGATGCGGTGCCAGGAGCTGAGTCTCGACCCATGCAACTACAATTAGGTGAGTACAATTAGGTGAGTACAGCCTGGTTGATCTGGCACCTGGTGAAGATACTTGTCCAGTTTCCTCTTGAAGATTTCTACACTTGTTCCAGCAGTGTTTCTGATATCTTGAAGACTTCTACACTTGTTCCAGCAGTGTTTCTGATATCTTGAAGACTTCTACACTTGTTCCAACAGTGTTTCTGATATCTTGAAGACTTCTACACTTGTTCCAGCAGTGTTTCTAATATCTTGAAGACTTCTACACTTGTTCCAGCAGTGTTTCTGATATCTTGAAGACTTCTACACTTGTTCCAGCAGTGTTTCTGATATCTTGAAGACTTCTACACTTGTTCCAGCAGTGTTTCTGATATCTTGAAGACTTCTACATTTGTTCCACCAGTGTTTCTGATATCTTGAAGACTTCTACACTTGTTCCAGCAGTGTTTCTGATATCTTGAACACTTCTACACTTGTTCCAGCAGTGTTTCTGATATCTTGAAGACTTCTACACTTGTTCCAGCAGTGTTTCTGATATCTTGAAGACTTCTACACTTGTTCCAGCAGTGTTTCTGATATCTTGAAGACTTCTACACATGTTCCAGCAGTGTTTCTGATATCTTGAAGACTTCTACACTTGTTCCAGCAGTGTTTCTGATATCTTGAAGACTTCTACACTTGTTCCAGCAGTGTTTCTGATATCTTGAAGACTTCTACACTTGTTCCAGCAGTGTTTCTGATATCTTGAAGACTTCTACACTTGTTCCAGCAGTGTTTCTGATATCTTGAAGACTTCTACACTTGTTCCAGCAGTGTTTCTGATATCTTGAAGACTTCTACACTTGTTCCAGCAGTGTTTCTGATATCTTGAAGACTTCTACACTTGATCCAGCAGTGTTTCTGATATCTTGAAGACTTCTACACTTGTTCCACCAGTGTTTCTGATATCTTGAAGACTTCTACACTGTTCCAGCGTGTTTCTAATATCTTGAAGACTTCTACACTTGTTCCAGCATGTGTTTCTGATATCTTGAAGACTTCTACACTTGTTCCAGCAGTGTTTCTGATATCTTGAAGACTTCTACACTTGTTCCAGCAGTGTTTCTGATATCTTGAAGACTTCTACACTTGTTCCAGCAGTGTTTCTGATATCTTGAAGACTTCTACACTTGTTCCAGCAGTGTTTCTGATATCTTGAAGACTTCTACACTTGTTCCAGCAGTGTTTCTGATATCTTGAAGACTTCTACACTTGTTCAGCAGTGTTTTCTGATATCTTGAAGACTTCTACACTGTTCCAGCAGTGTTTCTGATATCTTGAAGACTTCTACACTTGTTCCAGCAGTGTTTCTGATATCTTGAAGACTTCTACACTTGTTCCAGCAGTGTTTCTAATATCTTGAAGACTTCTACACTTGTTCCAGCAGTGTTTCTGATATCTTGATGACTTCTACACTTGTTCCAGCAGTGTTTCTGATATCTTGAAGACTTCTACACTTGTTCCAGCAGTGTTTCTGATATCTTGAAGACTTCTACACTTGTTCCAGCAGTGTTTCTGATATCTTGAAGACTTCTACACTTGTTCCAGCAGTGTTTCTGATATCTTGAAGACTTCTACACTTGTTCCAGCAGTGTTTCTAATATCTTGAAGACTTCTACACTTGTTCCAGCAGTGTTTCTGAATATCTTGAAGACTTCTACCAAATTGTTCCAGCAGTGTTTCTGATATCTTGAAGACTTCTACACTTGTTCCAGCAGTGTTTCTGATATCTTGAAGACTTCTACACTTGTTCCAGCAGTGTTTCTGATATCTGAAGACTTCTACACTTGTTCCCAGCAGTGTTTCTGATATCTTGAAGACTTCTACACTTGTTCCAGCAGTGTTTCTGATATCTTGAAGACTTCTACACTTGTTCCAGCAGTGTTTCTGATATCTTGAAGACTTCTACACTTGTTCCAGCAGTGTTTCTGATATCTTGAAGATTTCTACACTTGTTCCAGCAGTGTTTCTAATATCTTGAAGACTTCTACACTTGTTCCACCAGTGTTTCTGATATCTTGAAGACTTCTACACTTGTTCCACCAGTGTTTCTGATATCTTGAAGACTTCTACACTTGTTCCACCAGTGTTTCTGATATCTTGAAGACTTCTACACTTGTTCCAGCAGTGTTTCTGATATCTTGAAGACTTCTACACTTGTTCCACCAGTGTTTCTGATATCTTGAAGACTTCTACACTTGTTCCAACAGTGTTTCTGATATCTTGAAGACCTATACACTTGTTCCAGCAGTGTTTCTGATATCTTGAAGACTTCTACACTTGTTCCAGCAGTGTTTCTGATATCTTGAGACTTCTACACTTGTTCCACCAGTGTTTCTGATATCTTGAAGACTTCTAAAACTTGTTCCACCAGTGTTTCTGATATCTTGAAGACTTCTACACTTGTTCCAGCAGTGTTTCTGATAACTTGAAGACTTCTACACTTGTTCCACCAGTGTTTCTGATATCCTGAAGACTTCTACACTTGTTCCAGCAGTGTTTCTGATATCTTGAAGACTTCTACACTTGTTCCAGCAGTGTTTCTGATATCTTGAAGACTTCTACACTTGTTCCAGCAGTGCTTCTGATATCTTGAAGACTTCTACACTTGTTCCAGCAGTGTTTCTGATGTCTTGAAGACTTCTTCACTTGTTCCAGCAGTGTTTCTGATATCTTGAAGACTTCTACACTTGTTCCAGCAGTGTTTTTGATATCTTGAAAACTTCTACACTTGTTCCAGCAGTGTTTCTGATATCTTGAAGACTTCTACACTTGTTCCAGCAGTGTTTCTGATATCTAGAAGACTTCTACACTTGTTCCAGCAGTGTTTCTGATATCTTGAAGACTTCTACACTTGTTCCAGCAGTGTTTCTGATATCTTGAAGATTCTACACTTGCTCCAGTAGTGTTTCTGATATCTTGAAGACTTCTACACTTGTTCCAGCAGTGTTTCTGATATCTTGAAGACGTCTACACTTGTTCCAGCAGTGTTTCTGATATCTTGAAGACTTCTACACTTGTTCCAGCAATGTTTCTGATATTTTGAAGACTTCTACACTTGTTCCACCAGTGTTTCTGATATCTTCTGGTAAGATGTTGAATAGTCTGGGACCCCGGATGTTGATACAGTGTTCCCTTATTGTCCCCACCGCACCTCTGCTCCTCACTGGGTTTATTTTACACTTCCTCCCGTATCTCTCACTCCAGTATGTTGTTATGGCAGTGTGCAGATTTGGGACCAAGCCCTCGAGTACCTTCCTGGTATATATTATCATGTACCTCTCTCTCCTCCGCTCCAATGAGTACATGTTCAAGACTTGCAGGTGTTCCCAGTAGTTCAAGTGTTATACTGGCTCAATGTGAGCCGTAAACGATCTCTGCATTTGTTCCAGCTCCGATTTCTCTCCTGCCCTGAACGGGGCCGTCAACACTGAGCAATATTCTAAGTGAGGGAGCACTAGCGATTTGAAGAGTGTCACCATCGGCATTGTTTCCCTTGTTTTGAAAGTTCTCAATACCCACCCAGTGATTTTCCTGGCTGTCGTGATCTTTGTCTTGTTATGGTCTTTAAAAGAAACGTCCGCTGACATAATTATTCCCAGGTCCTTTACGTGTTCCTTTCGTTGTATTTGGTGACCCTCTTGAGTTTTGTATATAGTGTTCCTTTTGAGTTCTTCATTCTTTCCATACCTCAGCAGCGGGAAATTATCACCACTGAACGTCATGTTGTTCTCCACTGCCCACTGGAAAACTCTGTTTATGTCTTCCTGGGTAAGGATATTACTGGCCAGGGGTCAAACCAGATGTAATGTCAACATTTTTCTTGTAGAGTTGAAAAAAAAAAATATATGAAATGAACTCCTACCAGATTCTCCTTAGCTGGGATTTTATTTAATTTAAATATTTTCGAACGTACAGTGACTAATGAACGACATATGTACATATGAATGTGTAACAAGTACTTGCCCATCTCACCCGCATGATCATGAGCACGGATGTTGACCGTGAAGTGATTTCCCAGCCTTATAAGCCGTCTGCTATTCTTTTATTTTTACAGTTCCTTGATAATGTTAGAAATCACGAAAGCGCTTGGAAGTTCTCTATTTGTTCACAGTGGTTGTTTTGCATATTGTTATAATATTATTATTAATAATATCTTTAATTCTACCAGTACATTGACAAGGTAAACAAGTACATGTACAAGGTATACCAGTACATGTACAAGGTAAACAAGTACATGTACAAGGTATTACAAGTACATGTACAAGGTATTACAAGTACATGTACAGGTTATACAAGTACATGTACAAGGTATACAAGTACATGTACAAGGTAAACAGTACATGTACAAGGGTATACAAGTACATGTACAAGGTAAACAAGTACATGTACAAGGTATACAAGTACATGTACAAGGTATACAAGTACATGTACAAGGTATACAAGTACATGTACAAGGTATACAAGTACATGTACAAGGTATACAAGTACATGTACAAGGTATACAAGTACATGTACAAGGTATACAAGTACATGTACAAGGTATACAAGTACATGTAACAAGGTATACAAGTACATGTACAAGGTGTACAAGTACATGTACAGGTGTACAAGTACATGTACAAGGTATACAAGTACATGTACAAGGTATACAAGTACATGTACAAGGTATACAAGTACATGTACAAGGTATACAAGTACATGTACAAGGTATACCAGTACATGTACAAGGTATACAAGTACATGTACAAGGTATACCAGTACATGTACAAGGTATACAAGTACATGTACAAGGTATACAAGTACATGTACAAGGTATACCAGTACATGTACAAGGTATACAAGTACATGTACAAGTATACAAGTACATGTACAAGGTATACAAGTACACGTACAAGGTATACAAGTACATGTACAAGGTATACAAGTACATGTACAAGGTATACAAGTACATGTACAAGGTGTACAAGTACATGTACAAGGTATACAAGTACATGTACAAGGTATACAAGTACATGTACAAGGTATACCAGTACATGTACAAGGTATACAAGTACATGTACAAGGTATACCAGTACATGTACAAGGTATACAAGTACATGTACAAGGTATACAAGTACATGTACAAGGTATACCAGTACATGTACAAGGTATACAAGTACATGTACAAGGTATACAAGTACATGTACAAGGTATACAAGTACATGTACAAGGTGTACAAAGTACATGTACAAGGTATACAAGTACATGTACAAGGTTATACAAGTACTGTACAAGGTGTACAAGTACATGTACAAGGTATACAAGTACATGTACAAGTATACAAGTACATGTACAAGGTATACCAGTACATGTACAAGGTATACAAGTACATGTACAAGGTATACAATGTACATGTACAGGATACAAGTACATGTACAAGGTATACAAGTACATGTACAAGGTATACAAGTACATGTACAAGGTATACAAGTACATGTACAAGGTATACAAGTACATGTACAAGGTATTACAAGTACATGTACAAGGTATACAGACCATAGCTGACATCAGTGACATACTACTATATAGAAAGCCGCTTGTTATGCTGAGCATTTCCCGCAAATTAGGTCAGTTTTGTCCCAGGATGTGACCCACACCAGTCCACTAACACCCAGATGTGACCCACACCAGTCCACTACACCCAGGATGTGACCCACACCAGTCCATAAACCAGGATGTGACCACACACCAGTCCACTAACACCCAGGATGTGACCCACACCAGTCCACTAACACCCAGGATGTGACCCCACCCAGTCCACTAACACCCAGGATGTGACCCACACCAGTCCACTAACACCCAGGATGTGACCCACACCAGTCCACTAACACCCAGGATGTGACCCATACCAGTCCACTAACACCCAGGATGCGACCCACACCAGTCCACTAACACCCAGGATGTGACCCACACCAGTCCACTAACACCCAGGATGTGACCCACACCCGTCCCCTAACACCCAGGTACCCATTATACTGATAGGTGAACATAGACAGCAGGTGTCTTATGGAGACACGTTCGTAATGTTTACACCCGTGGACCTCAGGATGTGAGCTGAGAGCACTAGCACCTCAGCATATAAATACAAAAAAATATATAATTATGCTATTCATGTGACGTCCTATGTGATATGTGAAGTCAGTTCGATGTGATAAAATATCCCATGTAAACACCGATAGATTTCGCTCCCACAACGTAATTATAGTAGACAGTGTGAGGGGAAAGTGGGTGTAAGTGGGGTTAGGGTTGTTCAGGCAACCAGGAACCATTAACGAGTTACGTCGCGCACCCCAACCCCCTCTAGCGGGCTGGGGCGAAACTCTAGCTCCTGGTTTCTGATTTGTTTCAATTTCTACTCTTATCATTCGTCTCTCGACCGCCGTGGAGAGAGGACACACGCCTAGTAGCTACACCTGCCCTCTGGTGGTGACCTTTAGCAACTGGAAGACAAGATGGCGGTTCGAGTGGGTCAGAGGATCAACACTGTTTGTGTTCAGCTGGTACGTGGCACGCTCAGTGGCGAAACAATGAATACCTTTCTACCTGCTGTCATTAGAGACGTCTATGGTGTCCCCAACGATGAAGTATATGGTGTAGCTTTCAACGGTATGTCCAGGGCATTCGTGAAAATGAATCGTGCCGGCTTCTACGACAGAATTGAGCATTAAAACGGTATAAAATACGGACAGGTTGTTAGGTAAGACACATATGCAACAGTTAGGTATCTTTATTTCGAAACGTTTCGCCTACACAATAGGCTTCTTCAGTCGAGTACAGCAAAGTTGATAGAAGCAGAAGTTACTTGAAGACGATGTAATCAGTCCATCACCCTTAAAGTTTTGAGGTGGTCAGTCCCTCAGTCTGGAGAAGAGTATTGTTCCATAGTCTGAAAAAATATTTTTTTTTTTCAGACTGGAAACAATACTCTTGTTAGGGGTTTTTTTTGGACGTGGTCGGAGACCTGTGCCTTAAATGTTGCCGAGGCTGTGTGAGGGGGAACAGCAGTCTGTAGTAAAAACATTGTGTGGACCTCGCTTGGGGGCAAGGGTGGAGGTGGAGGTCCATCAGGATAATATGTCAGACGAGGACATGTGTGTGAGTGGTGGCCTCTAGGAAAAGGCTGGCGGGTACGGCGAGGCCGAGGGGGTATTCACTCCGGGGAAAGAGGCCGGGCAAAAAGTTGGGCACCGAAGGAGGAGTTGTTGGACCAAAAGGGATCCAGTGAAGAATGATTTACGCAGTAAAAGGGTAAAGGGTGGGGAGGGAGTCCTGGAAAAGTCTGGTGAGGCGTCGGGTCGACGCACGGGTAAAGGTGTGGTAGGAAAGCCACAGCGGCATCGAGGGAAGCCGCCCCTTTTTGTAACCTTCAGGTGTGTCACTTAAATGTGAATGGTCTCCAAGTCTGAGATCAAAAAATGTGTGGTTGGTATGGTTTTTACGTAGATTTCAGGTGGACGTGTGTTTCTTTCAGGAACACAATCATAAGATTGGAAATGGGTTGGTGTTGAATGGGTATAAGTTGTACGTTAGTTGTGCTCAGCTGTTGAAAGGGGGGGTGGCGATAGCGATAAAGGGAGACCAGCCCTTTGCATGTCACGGGTTGGGAGGAGGCAGGGGGGAGGGTTGTGCGGGTAGATGGCGTATGGGGTGATAGAAGGGCATGTTTCGTTGGGTTGTATGTGCCGGCGTCGAGCAATAAAACGGGTAAAGGCGGATTTTGTGAAGGAAGACTTATTGTATCATCTGCGAGGATTGCCTGCCATCACGGTCATTGGTGGGGATTGGAATTGTTATTCGGGGCCGAGATGTTAAACCCGAGGGGGGCGGGTTGTGTTTTCAGTGTTCTGAGGAATTGTTGAGGGATGTGGGTGTCGTAGATGTTGCAGGGGGGGGGGAGGTTATATGGTGGAGCACACGTTCGTACGTAGGGGGTTTTGCAGCAAGGACTAGACAGAATTTACGTCATGCAGGGATTGGAGGTAGGGAGGGTGCAGACATTTGACGTGGGTTTCTTGGATCATAGGGCGGTGATAGTAGATCTGTCGTGGGAGGGTCCCGTGCATATTACGCCGGCTATTGGAAGTTGAATGTGTGGCTGCTCAGGGGGGAGGGTGGGGGAAGGGGTTTTGAGAAGTGGTGGACTGGGTTTTGGGGTGCTAGGGATCGGGCTATGGAACTTATAGACTGGTGGAAGTTGCGGGTAAAACCTGGGATTGCGGATTTTTATAGGGTCAAGGGACGTGAGGAAGCAAGATGGAGATATGGATTGCAGAATTATTTGGAGGGACAGTTGCAGGCATGTTACGGGAGGAGGGGAGGGGGGGGAAAGAGATCGCATTACTTCGAGGTAGGATTGAGGAGATTCATAATGAACATTTTGATGTGGTATGTTTTCGTTCGGGGTTGGACGACATGTTGTGGGGAGATAAGCCGACTGGGTATGTTTTGCATAAGGTTAGGGAACGTAGGTGAGTGACCACGTTATTGCAGTTAGTGACTAGTGCGGGGGGGTGGTGAATTACCCGGAACGTGCGGTCCTCGTCTGCACTGAGAGCATGAGCATTTATGCCGACGAAGGGTGTGGGAGGCGAGGCACCTGGCAGGAGTCTTTCGGTAGGGGGATTCATAATGCTATAGGAGACAAGGATAGGGAGGGTTGGAGGCTGATATTAGTGAGGCTGAGGTGGCAGATGCTGTCTTCGGTATGAGCATGGTAAGGCACCAGGGATTAAATGGTTTGCCTATCGATTTTTATAGGGTCATTGGGGGTGCATGAGGCATTGTTTTGTTGGGGTTTTGAAAAATATGCTAGATGGGCAGAGAATGGGTGAGTCACAATGTACGGGCATAGTAGTATTATTTACCGAAGAAGGAAGGGGCGCAGGCGCTGAGTGCTTTCCGGGCGATTTCCTTAATGTGTGTGGACTATAAGGTGTTCGCAAAGATTTTAGGGATAGTATGAAGGCAGTTCTGGGATCGCTCTTACACTGTGGTCAGTTTGGAATTCCAGGGAGGAGTATGCGGGAAGGACATGGGCGCATAAGGGATTTCTTAGAGGGCTGTGGAGGGGGGGGGTTCTAGGTGTGGATTGGGAGAATGCGTATGATTGTGTGGACAGGGTGTTTTTTGTGAGTGCTTGAGTGGTTTGGGTTTTGGAGCCAAGGTGGTAGGATGGGTGGATGCATTGTATGTTGGGGCAAGGATGCAAGTGCAGATGAACTGTCAGTTAGGTTGTGAGATTCGTATGGAGAGGGGTTTGTGGCAGGGTTGCCCACTTTCACAGCTGTTATTTGCTTGTGTACAGAATCCATTTTATGAGCTTGTAGACGGAGTTGTGTGGGGCGGGTGCTGAGGGGAATGAAGGGGGTGTGGTGGGATATGATGATGATACGACGATCTTACTTAGTGGAAAGGAGGATTTTTCAAGGGTGGGTAGGGTCATCGAGAATTTTGGGGCCGTAACGGCAATGAGGGTGAACAAAAGCAAGTCGATGTTGTTAGAGGTGGGCACTTGGGTAGGCGGGAGATTGGGCCAGGGGTTTGGATGGAATGTCGTGGAACAGATCAAAATTTGTGGAATTTGGTATGCAGTGGATAGGCAGGACAGTAGAAGGGTTAATTCAGAGGCAGTTAGGGACAGGGCGGTAGGTAGATTACGTGGCCTTCGGGCCAGAGATGTTACGTTGCATCAAAGGTCGTGAATTCGTTGGTATACAGTAAGGTTTGGGGGGTGGCAGCAGTATATCCCTTGAGGGATTGTGATATAATAGACATCCAAAGGAGGGCGTTAAGGTACATATGAGGTTATGGGAGGACTTGGTTGGGACGTGACGTAGTAATGACTGGGGTGCGTCAGGGGGGATTGAGTTTGTTGGCATTGGGGTCCAGGGTGAGGGCAATTTATGTCAAGATGCGATACCTCAGAGGGGGGGTCAGGGGGCGGTGTGTGGGGGAGGTGATGAGGGACTTTCATTGTTGGTGGAGTGGGAGGGGCCTGGAAGTGTGTGAGGATATGTTGCGGTATATGTTAAGGGTTCGAGATGTGCGGCAATTGTGCATAGGGAGGCTGGTGGGAGTTTAGTATCGTCGGGAGATGCTGCAAGGGTGGCTGTCTTCCCACATGTGAATGGGAGGTAATATGGGAGAAATTTCGAAATCTAGAATTCCTGCATAGGGTGCAAGAAGTGGTGTACAGATTCCTTATGGGTACATTGGCATCAAAAGAGGTGTTGAGGCAGATGGGATATGAGTGAGGCATCATGTGCGCAATGTGGTGATGTGGAAAATGCCTTCCATGTGGTGTATTTTTGCCCTTTTTTGGAAAATGTATGGGTGTGGGTTAAGGGGCGTTTTTTGGTACTTTGGGGGGAAGGGTGGGGGTCCTAACGCTTTACTTTTAGACGTGGGAGGGGTGTCTCGCGAGGTAGCGAGGGCGTTAAGGTATATAATGGTTAATTTTTTGTATGTTTCTTGGGGAATGAGGGAGGTGGGGGGTAATGTCAGAATTAAGGCTTTAGCAGGCAGTTTCTATAGGTTGGTGGGTAGGAATAGGAGCTTATATGGGGGCCAGTGGGTTAATCTTTTTCCGGAGAGTTATCGGGGATTGACGGTTGCACGACTGCTATGGTTAGTGCCGGGGAAGGAGGGCAAGGGGTTGGCTTCCGGAAGTGTGTGATGAGTAACTGGGGATGAATGTAGTAAGGATGTGCGGTGATGGTGGCTGCTACAGTGGTGTATGTGAGACAACATTTGTATCATGTTCCTAGGATGAGGACGTAGACAGTTGTCCTCGAGACTAGACGTTTGTATTCCTTCATAGTTCACAGGGGGTTTCAGTATGAAAAGATTTTATAGACGTTGCATGGCACAGGAACCCAGGGTATAGCTTCTGTCGATCCACAGAGTCTTTCCTGAGTGAATGGTTCTGGGTTTTGGCAGTGGTCAATCGATTCTCATTCACCGACCCATGTTTTAACATGATGTAAGACTGTCTTTATGGGAGTGTGTGTGTGTGTGTGTGTGTGTGTGAGTGTGTGAGTGGTTGTGTGCATAGGTCTGTGTGTGTGTGGTGTGTTCGGTTATTGAAATGGGGCTTCTGGGAGTGAGATGGAGGTTTCATTAATATGTTTTACTCGATTCTGAAGGTTCTGCCAAGGTGTCTTCTTCGATACTTTTAACAGAGGGACCAAATGGAAGATATTTTGGTAATGTGCACAGAATTTTTTGTGTAGTGAAAGAAGCGGTGTTTTTTGTTTCGTTGCCCCAGAGACTAATGTATGATTCTTGTTCTCCTTCACTACTGTAGTAAGGGCGAGGTGCCTGCGTGCACCAAGATCACGTACTTACTGTTTGTCAACCCTGTCAATTTAGAATGTTCTGTGTTATAGGAGACGGCATTGAACTTTGCCCTATTAAGTGCTCATCTCTGATTGGAGGTTAATGAGGTAGGAATATATATACACATACGGATTAAGGGGTTATTTTTCAAATTGTTCATACTGTGTACCTTGTGTATGGTGAGAGGAGGCATATATCATAGAAAAAAAATTCTTATAACTTATCATTCATTTAGTGTATGCAATATTGCATAAGATGTGTTTGTTAGGGTATATTTGGTGTGTAGGGGGGGGGGATATTAGTCTCCTCGAAAATATGGTATTGGGGATTTTCGTTTTCGAATGTCTATGTACATAAAATGTTACTTGTAAAGGCTTACTCAGCCCTGTAACAACTTCAGTCAGTATTACTAAGGCTGGCTCCTCCTCAGGAAAATTAATGAATAGAAAAAGAACAAAAACTGACAAACACTATTATTTAGAAAATATAAAATATAAAACACTTAAATATGAAATATTGATCCTGGCATTAAAGAAAATGAAAAATGAAAAATATAAATGATATCTGAATCCAAAGCTAATATATATAAAACTTGGGTGACTGGGGGTTGGGGGACACTGAGTGTTTTTTGAAATCGTAGCCGTTGATGATGGGGGGTCGCAGGTGTTGGTGACAACCCACCGGCTCGTTCTTCAGAGTCTATAGCTGTAAATAATCTGTCCAGATGACAGGAAATCAGGTTCTTTACTGCTGCAATGATGAGAGATTACGTCCTGATTCTTCATGCATGTGCACAGGCAAGTAGATAAAACATGGGACGTCTCAGGACGTTAGTCCGTCTCCTTCAATTCTACTCGTTGGTTGGCAGGTGACCCGAGCTGTCATTCCAAGCTGGAAAGATAGACAGGTTACCCTCTGCATAAGAAATCACTCTCCATGATAAGTACAATACCTAAAAGACGTGGTGATTATTAAGACATTTAACATAGAGCAAGACAAAGGACTAAGTTTATTATTGGTCAAAAGTGAAGCTTTCAACCAATAAGTCCACTAGAATATGATCAGGCATGTACTTACAGTAGTGCTGGGAGCTGTGAGTCAAGTGATTTACTGTTTGACCGGAACCCCACACGTCACCTTTCTGGGGGGGGGGGAGGAAGAGGGAGGGGAAGGAATAGCGGGAGCTAGACTGACTCTACCTTAACAAGCAGCCGGCAGTCAAACTATCACTTTAGGGGTGGGGGAAAAAAGGCCGGAATAGTGGGAGCTGGACTTACCCTACCTTAACTAGTAGCCGGCAATGAAACTATTGTTACTATATACTCCCTCGCTACTCCTATCTATTGAACTTTTCCCTCACATTACTATACAACACAATTGTGAGTAAAAGGCATTAGTATATAATTAATGTTTAGTATATAAAGTTTTATACTAGATATGAATAAGAGAACTAGTTTTGTGTTGTTGCTGTTTTTTGGTAGAGGAATGTTCAGGTGTAGGTTGTCCACTGTTTAATTCTAGGTTTTCTTATATTGTTACTTACTTTTTCTTGTTAGGTCATTATGTATCAAAACACGTATAATGTATACTGTGTGTCTAAATAAAAATATAAAAAAAAAATTCTATTCCTGGTAATATTGACCTTACCTGGTGTGGGTGGAAGTTTGGAGTCACTTCTCCTCCACTCTTCTCCTGATCAGGTAGGGTGATCTACCAGGAGTATACTGTTCGTTGTTTTTATTTTGTTTTCTGGTTACCAGTAATGATTTTGGCAATTACCACTCTTTTTTCATTCTTAAATGTTATATTATCATAACCATTGGTAACCATTTTATTATTTCTTATTACCAGCTTCGTTCCTGGCGTGGTTATCCAGGGTAGACGCCAGATAAAGGAGCAAGACACTTGTTAATTGGACTTATTAACATTATTCGACTACTGCCGGCCCTTATTTATTCTACTTGTGGTGCTCCAACCAAGTGGTATGGGAGATTACAGAACACAGGACTGTTACTATCCGCCCAGGATTACTTACATCGTCTTAAACATCAGATTCATCCAGGGCCTTACCTACTCTCGCCCAACTACAGCACCAGAACCAAAGGCCATTTTTATTATATTTAAATTTTAAGTAAAATCCTCAGTCATCATTATTATTATTCCTAGAGTTGTTTATTTATTTTTCCATTAGTTTTGTTTTGCTCATATGGAAGGCGTTCCACTGACAGAGTAATGGTAGAGCACACTCTTCGTTCTGTCCAGTTTTATTATATAAAATAAAATCTCTTTTTGGGTAAAGGGAACGGAAGGTTGAGATAAGCCGGGAGAAGTTGAGAGCCAAGGTTCTCCTTACTGCCGCCAGGTGGCTGCTAAAAACAACAGAAGTTGGAAAAAAAGAGGAGAAGGATGCGCAGGAGGAGGAAGAGGAAAACTAGGAGGAGGAAGAGAAGGGGAAGATGGAAGAGGAGAAGATGGAAGAGGAAAAGATGGAAGAGGAGAAGGGTAAGATGGCTGAGGGAGTTACCACCTTGTTCCAGATTATGGAACACAATTCTTCTCCAGGCTGAGGGAGTGACCACCTTGTTCCAGATTATGGAACATAATTCTTCTCCAGGCTGAGGGACTGACCACCTTGTTCCAGATTATGGAACACAATTCTTCTCCAGGCTGAGGGAGTGACCACCTTGTTCCAGATTATGGAACACAATTCTTCTCCAGGCAGAGGGACTGACCACCTTGTTCCAGATTATGGAACACAATTCTTCTCCAGGCTGAGGGACTGACCACCTTGTTCCAGATTATGGAACACAATTCTTCTCCAGGCTGAGGGACTGACCACCTTGTTCCAGATTATGGAACACAATTCTTCCCGGCTGAGGGATGACCACCTTGTTCCAGATTATGGAACACAATTCTTCTCCAGGCTGAGGGATGACCACCTTGTTCCAGATTATGGAACACAATTCTTCTCCAGGCTGAGGGAGTGACCACCTTGTTCCAGATTATGGAACACAATTCTTCTCCAGGCTGAGGGACTGACCACCTTGTTCCCAGATTTGGAACAAAAATTTTTTTCTCCAGGTGGGGACTGACCCCCTTTTGTTCCCAGATTGGAAACAATTTTCCCAGGCTGAGGGACTGCCCCCTTTGTTCCCGGGGACTTGGGAACACAACTCTTCTCCAGGCTGGGGACGACCACCCAAAAACAAATAAAGGGGCTGTGGACTGATTTTTGCTTCCATCTCTAAAAATTCTGCTGCCCCCTTTTCGGTGAAGATGCCTCCGTGTGGGCGATATTTTCCCGAATAAAGATACCATTTCACAAGCACTTGGTGTTCCACTCTGCAAAATTCTACCGGGAAACCCTGTTTTCTGCCCAAACATTTACCGTGGAAATTTTTCCCTTATTAGCCCTAAGTTCATATCTCATTCTACTTCCCTTTGTCAATATTCCCTCGGAGTGGAATAAAAACAAAAATGCAGTATAATATGATCCTTTATTGACACTTTTCACCCAACAGTGGGCTTTTTAATAAACCAGGATCACCTGGGGTTGGGAAAGGTACGGGGGGGTTATAGAGTCAAAAACCCAAAGTTTTTTAGACTCAAAAACCCCACTCGGTAGATAAAGATGCAGCATTCTCCACCTGACCCCCAACATTTAAACCTGTATAAATACCCCCGTACCTTCCCCCCCAGGTAATCGTGTGTGTTTTGAAAAAGCCCACGTGTGGGCGAAACGTCGTCAATAAAGGATTTTTACTACATTTGTGTTTATTTTTCCTTTGTGTCGGTTTTTTTAAACCTTTTTTTCCCGTTTCTCGGAGTCTTACTTTTTTACGAGTTGACCACGGGAAAATAATAAAAATAATAAATAATATTAATATTATTTTTTTCAGTAAAAAAAAATATTGCAAAAAATAATAATTTAGCAACAAAGAAGTTATTGTAATAATTATTATTAAATTTTTTGAATATTAAAATTTTTTTAAATTTTTAAAAAAATATATTATTTAAACAATTATAAAAATAATAAAAATAATTTAATATTTTATTATTATTTTTATTTTATTAATAATTTTTGAATGCAAATAAATGGTTTAGAGAACCGACAAATTGATAAATTTACTCATGTTAACACTTTTGGGTACTTTTTGAGGAAACGTTTTTTGCCCCCCCTGATTATAGTGCAAAGAACTGCGAAAAAACAAAAAGTTACACAATAAAGGTAATAAGTGTTGTACTGGACTTATTTATCAACTTTTTTCGGCTTGGGGAACCATTTACCCCACACATGGGGGGGGTAAGAGAGGCAGGGGGCAGCAAGAGCCATGCTAGACAACACATAAATGGTTTACACAAAAGGAAAAAAACGAATACGTTTGGGCCATAATCCGACAATATGTGGAAAAAATTTTCTATAATTAAGAATTTTTTTATTTATAATTCAGGACATTTATATTTTAAAAATTTAGGACATTTCTATATTTTAATTCAGGAATTTTCTATATTAAATTTAGGACATTTCAAATATAATTCGGGCATTTACATAATAATTAGACATTTATATATATATTTTAGGACATTTATAATTAAATTTAGGACTTTTTCTATAAGAGATAACTAAAGGAAATTTTAAAGTACAATTTCTTTGTTTGGGGGTGACACCCGACTTTGCCACATTTATCTCGTTTCTTGGTTATCCTTTTTAGGCTAAAAAGCCACTCGTGGCGAATCGTTTCCTTTTTAAATGTCCTAAACTGTACATAAGGGCCTTTTTCTACAATGATCCAAATGTTCAGTAAGGATATTGCGTCTGTTTGTTCGTCTGTTTGTTCTTCAGGCTAGCTCGGACTACGGATGGACTTGATATCCAGTGTTAGGTCTGGAGTCAATCTGGTCGCTGATGACCGACACACAGATGAGTCCCACTGACTGAACTAAAGGACTACCCTACTCACCCCTACTCTTCCAAACCATGAAGATAACAAAGTTGTAAGAGGAGTTGTTATTTCTAAGTCCCCACACATCTCTTTTGGATGTATATGGGGAATATATTTTTGCTTATTTTTACTGTAAAAAACCTTAAGATGCTATAACAATCGGTGCCATTTACCGGATTACCTCACACAAACATCCCAAATTTCAGTGAGAAATTAAAGTCACTATAATAACAGACAAAATGAACAAGACCACCTTCTCTTAGCTGGAGACTTCAATATAACCTTGGCTACTAGATGATCAGACTGTAACTGATTTCATCAAAACAATATGGAACACACACTTCTCATACCAAACAATAAACTAAACCAACCAGGCTCACTGAAACAGTGCAACCCATATAGACCACATATGGACCAATATACTTGTCCCCTTAAATCTGGGATAATCACTGATGCACTACAGACCACTACCTACCTCTTCTTGACAAAACATTAGTAAACACCACTTGAATACAACAAAGTCTCATTAGAACTCCATGATGAGGCCTCAACAATAAAGAAGTTCACAGCTGACCTAGAGAACTGTTGACTGGCCTACAGAATTCTCCCCAAAGGCACAATGTGGTATTGACGACTGGACAGACATTTTCTCTTAGCAATATTACTTAGACTATACTAAACAAACATTGTCCTATAAAAACGAAACCAGATCACAAACCAAACGGCTTGGTTTGCCCAGGTAACCAGCACCCATTTCTGGAATCCATTGACAAGAAACCCCCAAAAAAACACAATATGAAAAGCAATATAGGACAGGGCTTAATACTCAAAGATATTCTTAAACACTATTCATCAGTTCTCACCAAAGTAATAAAGAAAGCCAAACAACTATACTACTCAGTAGATTCACAGACACTAGAGGAGAATATAAAAGACCTGGAGTGAAAAACACTCTCAGATTCTAGGGCCCCACAAATGAGAAAAACAAAGAATATTGTCAATAAACTTTAAACCAAATGAAACGCCATAATCCCACTGACACAGCTAACAAGATAAACGACTTCTCAAACATAGGATCTAATCTCGCCAATAAAATCCCACATACCAATGCCCATGCCGGGGACTACTAGAGGGGAATTTTCCAAATTCTTCTATCTTGCCACCAACTGAGCCCACGGAAGATCACCGCAATCATAAAGGTTCACTTAAAAATAACTCAGGAATCTGTTCTCATGTCCCACCATTCTGTACAACGAGAGCGGCATGTCCTTTCGCATGATATTTTCATTACTTTTTAACAGTCACTAGCAAACTAGCACCTTCCCGAAACTCCTCCAAGACGGCAAGGGTTACACCCAATATTAAAAGGTGTGACCCTACGATTTTAAACAAACTATAGGGCCAATATCAAACTTACCATGCTATCCAAAAATCTTCGAGAAGAAACTCGTGCACAGGAGACTATATTCATTTATAACGTCACAAAACATACTCAACCCCAGCCAATTTGGATTCAGGAGGAAAAATAAAGCACTAATGATGCAATTTATAAAAATGCTTAGATCTGCTTTAACAGCATTGGAAAATAAGGTAATATCCACTAGGAATTTTTATAGCGACCTAAGAAAAGCTTCTTTGACACAGTAGACCACGCATCTACTCCACAAAACTTGACCAATTACGGTATAAGAGGCCATGGCTTGTTATTTCCAAAAATCCTTACCTTACTAATAGGTATCAGTATGTCACCATTAAAGACACAGCATTCAACAACACGGCCACTTTGGAACTGGGAAATTTCCGCTGGGAAGTGTCTTGGTCCATGCTCTTCCTCATATACAATCAAATGATCTTCCCAACGTATCCCAACACCTGAAAACCCATTCTCTTTGCTGACGACCGACTTAAGTCATCTTCACCCTAATCTTGCCACCCTCAACACACCTTTGTTAACGAGGAGCTGATCAAAAATTACGACTTGGATGACAGCCAATTAACTTAGGCTTAACACTGGCAAAAACCTACTATATTATGTTTGGTAGCAGAGCAGGAGATGCACAAATACACATTAAGATCGACCAACACTCTATTACCAGACATAATGAGGGCAAAATAATTCCTAGGGGGGGGCCTTATACCTTGACAAACTACCTGAATTTCAGCACCCATTCCAACACATAACCAAAAAAGTATCCAAAACGGTTGGGTTCCTCTCCAAGATACGGATACTATGTGGACCGCAAAAATGCCGTTCTCATACTTTACCACTCAACTTATTTATCCATAATACCTATGCTATTTGTGCATGGGGATCAACTGCAGCAACACACCTAAAGCCATTAATAACCAAACAAAAAGCTTTGCAGTAAGAATAATCACTAAATCCCCATCCCTGGCAAACCCCCCACCACTTCATAGATCTTAAACTTACTCCTGTTACTGTTACATCCTCATTACTACTGGCAATCTATTATCTATAGGACCTAAACTCCAATATTAACCTGGACCTAAAAACGCTTTCTTGATAGTTGTGACAGAACCCACAGCATAAACACCAGATACAAACATTCTCTCGACATTCCCCGTGTTCCCGACTAAACCTTTATAAACAAAAATTCAATGTATTCAAAGGGCCCCCCTAAAATCTGGAATACCCTACTGAGAAACTCTAGAAACTGCAGACACATTCCTACCTTCATAACTACCATTAGAAAACATCTTATCTCCCTGATACACCCCGTCAAATAACATAACGAAATACCACTGGTGGTTCACACTTACACTCACTCACTCATTTGACCATAAACAGAAATATTTATCTCAATCTTAAAATAGGATATGCTGTGAACCAATACTGAAACTTATGTACTGTGCCAAAAAATATGTTTACAATATTGAGGGA
The DNA here is from genome assembly GCF_026875155.1 of Cherax quadricarinatus. Classification (NCBI taxonomy): domain Eukaryota; kingdom Metazoa; phylum Arthropoda; class Malacostraca; order Decapoda; family Parastacidae; genus Cherax; species Cherax quadricarinatus. The sequence continues at coordinate 19,496,617 of NC_069493.1, read as the reverse complement.
TTCGTCTCTCGACCTGCGGGGAGAGAGAGGACGCTCTACAGGTTCTCTTGCACGCACTGGTGAGGGAAAACATAGCATTAGCTCCAGATGGGCGGACCGACTGTACCGGCGCATAAAATACTGTCTGCATTGAGCTGGTTAGAGGATCTTTAAGCAACGCCACGAATGAAACGGTTTTCCATGCCAAGCATTATCAGGGGACTGTTATGGCATCCCCAATGAAGAGCTGTATGGTTTGTGTTGGCACTGAGTGGTTATGTTCAAGGGTCTTCGTGTGAAGGTTCATGAGGGCTCTGGACTTCTGCTCTACCATCGTCATCGAATTTCAAGGAAGGCGGAATTGAGTATCAATGCGGCAGTGGAAGTATGCTTGATGATGTGTTTAAGTATTTTTCTTGGGTTGTGTGAAGTAAGGAATGTACCTTTTGAGGCAACAGCATACAGCCTAAAAGAATGTGTCAGTGGTTATGGGACTGTACACTCACGAGGCTGGGGAATGTGGAGGGAGGGCCCTTATGAGGGGATGCTGGGAGGATCCCTTCACACTGAAAAATGACCCCCTGAGGAGGCCGATACCTTCTATGTTACATTGATAACCATAGAACACAGGTTTTTGTTTTACACATGGCGGGGCCAGAGGGTAGGACGTGCGTTTATGTCGACTTCTTCTTGAGCACTGGTGGCACAATGCCCCGGAGACAGGGCCTAGGCGTCAGGAGACAGCTTTGTGGATACGCCAGAAGCCACCCGGACGTTATGACGGGTGGTGTGAAGTGGAAAGCCGGGGTCAGGCATGGTGTGAGGAGGGTCGACAGGGCAGAGGGGTTGGTTTTGGAGACCTTGTGTTTAACATACCAGTGGAAACGGGGGGGGGGGATGAGAATATTCGCTGTCCAGACTGTCGTTAGGTACTGCAGAAGAAGTCAGCTCAGGGACGGGATTTATTTTGGAGGCCTGTGCTGATGGATTTTTGGAAGAGTCGGAGCCATGGTGTGGAAAGTGATGTGAGGTAGGTGATGACGAGGTGATGGATGAACAGAAGCATGGTAAGGAAGACTTAGATGAGGTCGAAAGGAGGGCAATGTGGTGGTGGAGCAGGTTTCATCAAGAGATGTGGTTGCTGAAGAAAGAAAAGAAATGTGTGTGAGGGTAGCTCCCGCAAGAGATCAGCGGGGGCATCAGTACATGGACGAAGTCCTCACCACAGCGCAGAGGCTGGGAAAGAAGATGTGGGGCAGCTGTGTGGTAGCAAAGGGCAAGTCCGGGAGGAGGGGGGGGGGCAATGGGAAAGGCTAGGTGGGATAGGGACAGGAGGGGTTTTGGAGGGCAGGACGAGGGCCGGATTGAATTAGAGAAGAACCGAAAGACCTATGAAAAGGGGACCAAGTAAGCTCAGCGGCACAGGGGGTAAGCCGCCATTCTTTGATAAAATTCAGGTGTATGTTGTAACTTTACAATGTAAACGGTCTTAAGACCGAGGTCAAGAGGGTATGGTTTAGAGTGGGTTTTGAGGGATTTATTATTGATGTTGTTTTTTGCCAGAAAACATAACCATTTTAGGTTAGGATGTGAGTTGTTGTTGAAAGGTTATATGTTGGTTTAATGTGTTTGCTTTTGAGGTTGAAAAGGAGGTGTGGATCTGTGGGCGGTTAAAGGAACCAGTCCTTTGCGTATATTGGGTTGGAGGAGGGGGGTGGAGAGGGTTGTCAGGTGTGGGATAGGGTTTTGGAGGGGCCCCGGGGAGGGTTTGTTTTGTAGGTGTGTTATGCCAGCAACTAGTTAACGCTAGAGTGAAGGTGGATTATGTATGCGAGGTTCTGGTATATCACTTGAGAGGTTTTAACCTGCTTTTACGGTGATTGGGGGGATTGGAATTGTGGTCATTAGGAATGGTGATGTGGTTACCGAGGGGTGCGGTCGGGTTGGTTTGTGTTTTGGGGGTTCTGCGGGATGTTTTGCGAGATGTTGGTAGAGTGGTAGGATGTGGTCGGGAGTAGGGCGATTAGGAAGTGGTGCACACTTTTTTCGTAGGGGACAGGGGATATTTGAGGCACGGTTTAGTTAGATTTTTGTAGGCAGGGACATAGGTGTGGAGAGGGTGAGAGGACTATCGATGTGGCGGTTTTTCTGATCATCGTTGCTGTTATAGCAGATTTGAGCGGTTAGATGGCATCATATTGTGAGTTTAGGCAGGATACTGGAAATTAAATGTGAGGCTACTTAGGGACGAGGGTTTGACCCTACAGGGTTTGAAGATTGGTGGAAATCCTTTTGGGAGACTAGGGAAATTGGAAATGGGATTTGCTTGGATTGGTGGGAAATGAGGGGCTAAAGTTGAAATCGCGAGAAATTTTTTAAAGTTAGGGGGTAAGGAGATGGCAGAGGAGGGAGCTATGGCCTACAAAAATTATCTTGAGGGTCAGTTAAATGACCAGTTATGCAGAGGAAACGGGTGGGGGCGGAAGTAGAATAGGATGTGGAAGTCGAGGACATGGAATCGTTTGCGAAATAGGTTGGCGAAATTCACAATGAAAAATTTGAGGCAATTCGAGTTTAGGGCGGGTTGGAGGATGTTTTAAGGGGGGAATAGGCCATCGGGTTTTGTAATTAAGGATGGTTTAAGGAACGGAAGGGCCGAAGAACCACCTTGGCGTATATTGAGGCAGGTCAGGGGGGGGTGGCTTTTGAGGAGGGTCAAGCCCTATCCACCACGGAGAAAATATTAGTTTGTATGCCTGCATTTTGGTTTAGGGAGAAAGTGGGAGGAGGGGCTTTGGCGGGGGGGAGTGGTGTGGGATACGGTTTGGGGAATTTTGGTAAAAATAGGGTTTAAGTTAGGGTGTGGGGTTTAATAGGGTATTAAGTGAGCTGCGGACAGTGCAGAATCGGGGTTGTATTATTAGAGGAGGTGGAGGAGCAGTTTTTGGGATGTGCAAGGGTAAAACCCCCCAGGCTAGACGGAATACCAAACGATTTTTATAAGGTATCATTGGTGGGAGTGTACTGCATTGTCTGGTGGGGGTTTTGAATTGTATGTTAGTAGTGGGAGGATGGGGAATCACAAAGAAACGGGTTGATCACGGTTTTTTAGTGCCATGCCCCCAAAAAGAAGGAATGCCGAGTATTTGAATGATTACCGTGCGATTACGTTATGTGCTCGGATTACAAGTTTTTGCTAAGGTTATGGGCAACATAGAATGAGGAAAGTGTTGAGTTTAGTGTCTTACATAGGGGACAGTTGGGGAATTCGGGGACGAAGGATGTGGGATGGGACATGGTTTGATAGGGATTTCTAGAGAGATGTAAGGGAGGGGGAAAATACTAGGTTTAGATTGGTGGTGAATGCTTATGAAAATTTTGCGTGGACAGAGATTTCTTAGGGGTTTGCTTAGAGAGGTTGAGGTTTCGGAGGGGGGGTAGTGAGGTGGGTGACACCCTGTATGATGGGGCAGAGGTGAGGGTACAGGTCAAGGGAGGTTGGGTTGGAAAGTGTACCAAAGAGAGTGGTTTGTGGCAGGAGCTTGTCCGATGTACAAAGCTGCTCTTTGCGTGTTTGTGCGAATCCTTTTTATGAGTCTGTTGAGAGGGTAGATGATCATTCAGGATAGATGGAAGGGATGCAAAGGGGGCATGTTGGGTTAATGTGGATGATAACTACTGTTTTGCTTATGGGGTTAGGAGAGTTAAGGTGGGTGGGTGAGTGATTCAGATGTTTGGTGATGAATACCGGAATGAGTTTAATACGGTGAATGAAAATCAAGGTTACTAGTGGTCGGTAATTGGATTGGGGAAGGCTTTGGGGATGGGGTTAGGATGGACAGTGGTTTGACAGAATCAAGGTATGATGACGGAATATGGTATTTGGAGGAAGAGCAGGCATGCAGAAGGGTAAATTCGGAGTCTGTCACGGGTAGGTTTTAAGTAGACTAGGAGGTTTAAGTGTGAGTGACTTAGTCTTTACATCAGAGGGTAGTGTGGTAAATTCACTTGTCTATAGCAGGTTATGGGGGGTGGGGGGGGGCTGGCTGAGGTTTTTTCCTTAGAGGTACGAGATATTGTGGGAAATGCAGGAGGAGGGTGCTGAAGTTTGTGTGGGGATTTGGGAGGGTATGGTTAAGTAAGGAGGTTAGGTATGTGGAGTTCGGAGGACGAGAGGGGGTTTAGGTTTGTTGCTTTAGGACTGAGAGTAATGGCTGTATATATAAGTGGACGGTATATGAGGGAAGGGGGTGTGAGGGGCGCTTAAATAGGAAAGAGTTATGGAGGAGGCACGTAATGGTGGAGTGGGAAGGATTGAGGGTTTGTGAAGATATGTTGAGAATTTTTATTGACAGTGCAAAACAGGGTGGATAAAATTCAAAGTGAAATACGGTTGGTGAGGGTAGTGAAAGGTCAAGAATTACCGGGGTTTAGCCGTGTATCCAACGAATGATTGGGGGGTTATTGGAAAGATTTTAGTAAGCTTCGGGTACCGGCTAGAGTAAGAGAAATAGTATATAGGGTTTATCTGGGGGATTCTGGCTTCCAAGAGGTGTTACGTTAGTAATGGGTTTTGTGGAAGAGGCTCTTCTTTTTGTCAGTTTTGTGGTGATTTGAAAACTGCGTTTCATGCTGAGTCTTCTTTTGTACCTTCCTTGGAGGGGGTGAGATTCATGGATGGGTGGGGTTATCAGACTGTTGGGGGTAGGGGGGTCTGTTTGCGCTTTGAAGGGTTTTTTTACTACTAGATGTAAGGGGGTTGCCTAGGGATGTTGGAAAGAAGGGCTTATTAATGTATATCATAGTGGAATATCTGGACATTTCATGGGGAATGAGGGGATTAAGGGGTGATATTGAGGATAAAAGGCGTTTGGCGGTAGATTCTATGGAAGAATGTGTAGGCATATGCTGGTTTTATGGGGCCGTTTTCCTGGAAAAAAGATTTCCCCGGAAGAAGGTTATAGGAACCTCCACTGTGGGTTCCCTTGGCGGGATCCCCTGAGATGGACAAAAGGAGTGGTTCCTTATGGGGAGGATGTAAAAAGGGAGGGGGTTGTTTTTTGGTTTTCTCTGACTTGATATAGTGTGTAAGAGGAAGGTAGTGAGAATTAGTATGGATGGTTCGCCTTGTTTCACGAGAATGTTTGTCATAGTGAGATATAAGTGTGGTTTCCAGGGTTACATTTCTAAGCCTGATGGTTATGTTCTCTGGGTTTAAAATTTCCTTGAAAACCAGGATACCTAGCCTTAGGAACTCGTTTTTTAAGTAATTAGATTGGCACGTTGGTTATCCAACACAAAATTTTCTGGAGATACGTGTCAGTTCTTTTTGGGACTGGGCAAATTACAGCAGCTTATCCTTATTAGCTTCTTAGTCTTTATTGTTTAACTTTTTATTGTTCAGATGAAGGTTTATATGAAAAAATTTTAAGTGTATGTATAGGTTTTGGGTCTATTACCATGTTTTTTGGGGTTTAAACCAATCATAGTCTTGGGGACAAGATTTTGGTTTATATACCTATGTGGGAGGTAATAATTATGTATTAGGGTTTGATTATAAACCCTTTAATGTGCCGAGGTTTGTTATAAATATTGTTTTGGATTCTTTTATATTGTATTTTACATGCATGCTGTTCTGTTTCTGTATCAACATTATTATATTAGAGGGTTAACATATTTAATAGTAAAAAATATGTTTTCTCTATTGGTTATTGTGTAAGGAATCATATGTTCCTCGGGTTCCTATTGGTTAGGATCTAATGTACCATAACTTAACCAAATCTGTACCCTGTCCATTGCGGGTATGTTAGGGTTTTGTTTGTAGTGGTTATGGTATAGTTTTGGTTAAGCTTGTGTGTTGACAATTTGTATGATGTTTTTTTTGTAATAGGGACATGTCCAGGTATTTCATTTTATATTGTTAAACTATGTAAAGTTTTCTTTTTGGTGTCGTTTTCTTTGGGTACAATGGCTCGGCGGCAACTATTAATGATGTTTATACTTTAGTGGTGGTTTGTTCTTAGCGTGTATTGTTTTGCTATAACAAGATGTTATAATATTGTTCCCGCAAGGAATAACCTCGTGGTACTAGTTAGAAACAAAAGAATGTTTTGTAATTCCTGTACTTTTTATCGCATCCTTTGTACTTTTGTAAGGTTTCTAATAAAAATATAAAAAAAAAATACTACACGAATACCACCTGGTGGTTCACACTTACACTCACTCACCCATTTGACCATAAACAGAAATATTAATCTCAATCCTTAAAATAATGATCCTGTGATACTCCAATACTGAAACTATGTGTACTGTGGCAAAAACAAAAGCTCATTTCACCATGCTAAACTCATAAACTAGTATTTAGTCAACTTAGCCATATACTAACTTACACATATTTTGTATTTTTTAAAATTAAGAATTAAACTAAGTCTGCCCGAAATGCATAGCCATGCTTGGTGTTGCTAGTGGTTACATCTGTAATGCCTAGCCTTGCTAGGTGTTCTAGTGGACACTCTGTAATGCCTTAGCCATGCTAGGTGTTCTAGTGGGTACACTCTTGTATGCTAGCCATGCTTAGGTGTTCTAGTGGTTACACTCTGTAATGCCTAGCCATGCTAGTTGTTCTAGTGGTACACTCTTGGTAATGCCTTATCGCCATGCTTGGTGTTCTAGATGGTCAATCTGTAATGCCTAGCCTTGCTTAGGTGTTCTTGTGTACATCTGTAATTCCTAGCCCATGCTAGGTGTTCTAGTGGTACAATCTGTAATGCCTAGCCCTGCTAGGTGTTCTAGTGGTACACTCTGTAATGCCTAGCCATGCAGGTTTGTTAGTGGTACACTCTGTATGCCTAGCCATTGCTAGGTGTTTAGTGTACACTCGTATATGCCAGCCATGCTAGGTGTTCTAGTGGTACACTGTAATGCCTAGCCATGCTAGGTGTTCTAGTGGTACACTCTGTAATGCCTAGCCATGTTAGTGTTCTAGTGGTACACTCTGTAATGCCTAGCCATGCTAGGTGTTCTAGTGGTACACTGTAATGCCTAGCCATGCAGGTGTTCTAGTGGTACACTTCTGTAATACCTAGCCATGCTCAGGTGTTCTAGTGATACACTCTGTAATCATTATTTTACTACATGTAAACCACACAATAACCAAATTCTGTAAACTCAGCAATGTAATCCTTATAGAGAATAAATTTGAAAAGTGTGTGTGTGTGTTGTGATATGTGGTGTGTGTGTGTGGGTGGGGGGGGGTGGTGAGTGGTGTGGGGGGGGTGAGTGTGTGTGTGCTGTGTGTGTGGGTGTGTGTGTGTATCGCCTATTTGTGGTTGCAGGGGTTCGTGATTCACAGCTCCAGGCCTCGCATTCCTTCGCTGGCAGCAACTAGGTCACTGTTTTACCACCCTTTTGTTCAGTTTAAGTAGACTGTTTTCTACTTGTTACTATATCACAATTGGGTATGCTTTTACACGTTTTTTTGTATTTCACTTAATATATATTCAGGAGAGTAGTAATTCCACTTAGCAAGCTAAAATGGTTACTCGACTTTATAATATTATTCTGGTGCATTACTTAGCTTTGTATATAGGTATGTTATATATTTTTTTTTTATATTTTTATTTAAAACAATTTACAATCATTAAAATAGTTAAAAGAAATCCCAGTATCAGTTCTTACACATTAATATTATTATATAATCAAGGGGGACGGGAAGCGCTAAACCTCCGGAGGATTATACAGCGCCTGGGGGGGGGAATGTGGAAGGCATTTAAGGCTTAAACGGGGAACTGGAGCACACAGATCCCCCAATTCCCTAAATCAAGAGCCCCTCACCAACATCAAGGAACCTTCCTTGAGGGGAGTTCTTACACAGAATTATAACTTTCATTATGAAATGCACATTAGGACGTTTACTTTTTGCTGGCCACAAAACTGTCCCTCATCCCTATTTATTATATCCCAATGCACCTTGTTAAGCAAGATTTTATTTTAAAACACTACAGAAACAGTTAATAAATAAAATAATACAAGACCTATCCGCAACAGATGTGATAACCTTCCATTCGCCTAATGAACCACACAAACTCCGTTGTGGGGGGGGCTTCCAACACCCCCCCCCCCTTTTACCCCCCTATTCTAAATCAAAACAGGTTTAGCACAGCACGGACATACTGAAATATATACATTAAGATAACAGTTGTCATGGTTGTCCACAAAGTATTAAACGACCACAAGACTGCCTGAACAGTGTTGTACTAACAAGAGTCATGGTTTAGATATATAGATCACAACAAACATTACATTGCTACAACATAAAAGCAAATGTTAGCACATAAGTATTTCTCTACAGGAGGGAAGAATAGAACCTATCCTAAAAATTATCACCAACACAAACGTGTTTGAAGCCTCAACCCCCCTTGCATGTCCCCCCCCCCTTGCTTTGTCCCACCCTTGCATGTCCCCCCCCTGCTGTCCAACCAACCTATTCACAACCAAACATACAAATTATACAGTAAGAAAAAGAATACAACATCGTAAACACATTGATAACATTACATGTATATACACAACCCATTTCACAAATATCTCAAGTAATTCAAAGGGTCTGTCCTTGTGCAAACAAGAGGCCTATAACAGCAGGTCCTGCACAAGTAACACTACCAGTGTTTGTAACATTGTGTGTGCATAGCGTATAAAATACTTACCAATACTTGACATAGAAACATAAGAATGCTCCTCAACACCTCCACCATACAGGACCCACCCACTATCATACTACCAGTCCAAGATTCATTACACACCAGCAGACAGCATACGCCACCTCAACCGCACAGCGTACCTTAGGCGCACACAGGGCGCAGGCAGCAACACTTAACCAGACCTAACACTACTCATACTCCACAAAATTTGTGGACACATTGACAGCACATATCAAGCCACTTTCATTCTAACACTGGGCACATGCCCCTCTTCAAAGGAAGCACGCTATCTGGTGCCCCCAGAACAAACACGCACTTACCGTCGCTGCATCAAGCAGCAGAACCTCATTCACACCTTCCCCAAATCTATCCCGCCCTGTCTAACCCCCCTCACACCTGGCTAAGGTTTCCTCCCTCGCCGCTGCCCCACTTGTACTTTTGCATGCCCGCTTGGGCCCTGGGGGCCACGTTTGCCATGCTCTCCACGCACGTCACCCGTGCCACCTGGCAACCACTTTGCTGTCGCTGTTTCACCTCCACTAGCACACCTCCCCCCATCTACCCAATGCGCTTTCTTCCCTGTTCGTTGGCCGGCGTCAGGGACGTCGTCAGAGTCCGACATGCTGCGAGCCCTCTTTCCTCGTCCAGCGTCCTCCTCATGTTTGGTGACGGATCGTCCACACGATATACTCCACCACCACCTTTGTTCTGCCTTCTGAGAGGGGTCACCACGCCTCCAAGCCCCAACCAGCACCAACAACCTCCTCCTGCTGCTGCTCGACCGCCACAGACAGATCTCGGACTGGCCCGTTCGTCACAGCCCGGGGAGACCAATCGTAGATGAGAACATGGTATGCCAAAACAGACGCTATTGTCGGCATCCTAGTCCTCCACTCCACCGTCACCTAGTTTCCCGGAAGCTTCTGTACCACCGGCGTGCAGGTGACTTCGAGAGAGTCGAAGCTCCAGATTCGACACCACCACTGGCTCCTCAATCTCTACCACTCCAAAGCCGACGTGGCCACCATCTCATTTTCGTCCCGTAATGGGAGCCTCCTTGGCCCATCGTTCATTCGTGATCCACCGGCTTGGCCTTCTGGCCTGCCCGCGCTGCCCACACTCTGCTGCCATATGATCATTATTTCACCGCGGAGGCGGCAAGTCCGTCGTGACCAGCTTACGACACCTTACCTGTGTGCCGGAAGTCATCAAGTTTACACATACGATGGTATGGCATGGCGTAGAGACATCTTTGGGTAAACGAACCGTTCACTCTGGGGAGACCAAACATGCGCCCCAGCCACCCGCATGCCTTGTTTAGCCATGTGTACCACTCTGTATCTTCTGAAAACACTGTGAAGATCAATAAATAACAAAAAGGCACAATACCGTGACTGGAACGATACACAAATAACCCGCACATAAATGACAGAAGCTTACGACGACCGTTTCGGTCCGACTTGGACCATTGACAAAGTCACGGAGTGACTGGACCATTGAAAAAGTGACTTTGTCAATGGTCCAAGTCGGACCGAAACGTAGTCGTAAGCTTCTGTCTTTTATGTGCGGGTTATTTGTGTACTGTGAAGATCCGTTGCATCAGCCTCGAAGGCCACATTGCGCAGTTTCACCCACGATATATTGTCGAGAGACAACTATCCATACGACATGCCACCGTCAGACGGACACATTACACAGAGATTTGGAACTTGCTCAACCCAGCTTTCTCGTACACTGGCTCGTAGAGTAGTTTCACATATATCCGGTAGGCGCCATTTAATGCCACACCGTACAAATCCTTGTCCGAAATACCATAAGTGTCACGGATTATCTTGGGTAGCAAAACTTGTTCATTCTCAAGCGTAATCGCCCCCCGAACAAGCTCTATACCAACGGTATTCCCCACCCGACCTCTCGCGCTGAATACCAAGGGACGTCATGGATAGTTGCTAGACTGTCAGCAGAGAGGTACGAGGCACGTCCACACTCCCTGGCAGCTAGGTCGCGAATGATATATAATTTTTTTTATATTTTATTTAAAAAGCTTTACAGCTTAATATTAAAATTAAAGATATAAAATAGGCATTACAGTAAGGATCTCAATCCTACAAAATACTCACTAACAATCCTTACCAACATACACATAACAATCCTACACAAATACACTAACAATACTACACAACATACAGAACAATCTACCAACATAACACTAACAATCCTACAAAACATAACTAACAATCCTACACAAACATACACTAACATCTTCACAACACTACCTAACAATCCTACACAACATACACTTCTAATAACCAACCTTACACACACATACATAACAATCATACACAACATACAATAACAATCCTACACAAACATACAACTAACAATCCTACACAACATACACTAACAATCCTACACAACATACACTAACAATCCTACACAACATACACAAACCCAATCCTACACAACATACACTAACAATCCTACACAACATACACTAACAACCCCTACACAACATCCACTAACAATCCTACACAACATACACTAACAATCCTACACAACTACACTAACAATTTCCTACACAACATACACTAAAAATTTCCTACACAACTACACTAACAATCCTACAAAACATACACTAACAACCCTACACAACATACACTAACAATCCTACACAACATACACTAACAATCCTACACAACATACACTAACAATCCTACAAAAACATACACTAACAATCCTACACAACTTTAAACTAACAATCCTACAAAAATCCCACTAACAATCTACACAAACATACACTACAATCCTACAAAATACACTAACAATCCTACACAACATACACTAACAATCTACACAACATACACTAACAATCCTACACAACATACACTAACAATCCTACACAACATACACTAACAATCCTACACAACATACACTAACAATCCTACAAACATACACTAACAATCCTACAACATAAACTAACAATCCTACACAACATACACTAACAATCCTACACACATACATAACAATCCTACACAACTTTACACTAACAATCCGCCAAACATACACTAACAAGTTTTAACAACACATTGAAATGGACATAAAAGAGGTTACCCATATACACTCACAAAATTTCCATAAACATACTACTCTAATATAAACAATTTTAAACTATAACTATATAAAACTATATAAAATATAAATTATTAAACCTTTCAGATTTGTATAGTTAAACATACTGTGACTGACATATGACAAAGGTTCACAACCTTCACAGTAGATAATCAGAGTAATGACCCCACGTCACAATCTCAGTTAAAAATAAATACATGATTTCCCAAAATTAACCCTATACAATAGGATTTTTTTTTTTTTTTTTTTTTTTTTTTTTTTTTTTTTTTTTTTTTTTTTTTTTTTTTTTTTTTTTTTATTGAAAACTCAGGTACAAAATAGTTATGGGTGCATAAAATAATATGTCAACAGATACAGGCATAACTAGATTTCTTATATAAATAAATAATAAAGTCAAAAACCAGGAAAATATAAAACACTATACAAATAAACAATGTGACAAAAACAAGCACACAGAATTACACACATACACAAGCAATCCCCGTATTATACAAGGGAATTCATCTGACATATTACTAGGCTTGGCTTCCGCCTGCCAACACACACGTATTTTTACAACGTGATACTTCATCTGGCATATTACAAAGGCGTGGCTTCCGCCTGCCAACACACAACGTTTTCCCAAGACTTAATCTAAGAACTCAGGTGCCTTAAAGAGCACAACAATACGTTAATTTGGGCGACTACCACGGGGTTATTATCATGGACTAAGAATAGGCATTACAGTTCAAATGTGGATCAGGATGACGCTACTATTCACTAAAATGACAATATCTAATATAACAAAAACGAAAATACACTGTGATATTTGACATCTCAATAAAACTCAAATGCCAGCAGCTATAAGTGAACTTATACACTGACGAGATGCACACATTGAAAAATGCTGCCTCCACATATAGTTCAAGCTCCATCACAGCTTACAGGAAAACGAAAACTTGCATAGATACATATATTATTGAAAAGCACACGGACACGGCATAAAGTATAAACGGAAATAAGAAAAACGTTTCAACTGTGCTAGGAAGCACACCATATACAAAAAGTACACCAATGACTTATAATTGAGGCATAAAAGACGAGAAACATTCCTAAAAGTTGTATATACAAAGCACGTAAGATATTTCGTCATCACCCTTACATAGGAGACGCACATAAACTCTGAGAACACAAAATATTCACGCACTTGACAAATACAATTAGACACAGCTGACCAGCCCGTTAGATTACCTACTACACATCAACGATATGGGACGGTAGTCCTTAATCGCTAACGGCACATCACATTTCCTAACTAAGACCAACACCGTCGTACGCTGAGACAGACCTAACACCCCCCCCCCCTCCTTCATCGCATTGAGTAAACGAACCATAAAAGTCCGTATTACCTCCAATGTTTGATATAAAATTCACAAGGGATGCCATAAATGTCTGGAGCCTTCCCTTACTCATTCCTTGTAGTGCCTCCCACACCTCTGCCTCAGATATAGCCACCCCTGAGAAGGCGATCATAATCATTTAAAATCGCATTCTACTCCTCTCCCCAAATCCTGTTCGCATGCCCCCACTCACGTCTTTACTTTTCATCTGGATCTTACTCCAAGTATCGACCCTAAAAAATTATCCCTCAGTTGTTGTTAAGACCTGTCCTCACTATACCCCTCAACTTCTCCGCACCACTAAACTCACAATTTCAGTCGCTTTTCGCCTTTGTGTCTGACTTTGTAAGACACAAGCAGACGGCTTGTCGCCCCACAAAGCCTCCTTCACCCCACTCGAAATGCGCGCCCCATCGAAAACCTTATTTTTTCAATACTTGGATTTGTTCTTTAATAGCATCGATCTCATCCACTGGGTAAACCCCCGATGCCACTCCCTGTGCATAACATTGTCCCTAGATGACCCTCCGGTACCTCTAAAAACCATTACTCCAAGCGAGTGGCCCCCTTACACCGATTCACATAAAATCCTTAATTCGAGGCTTACAACCTCATCCCACCGTCGTACTAAATACCATCCCTCCCAGGAGTCTACTCCCATAGACCCCAAAAGTCCTCGAATAGTTCCCTATCATCCGCACTTTGTAGCATCCGCGTATTCAGTTTCCCGTATCCCTTAAAACGATCGGGAGACTCCCCAGTCGAGCTCCACAAGAACTCCCCCGGGGGTCGGAGAAAAAGACGTTCAATACACGCACATTGATTAAACCCCCACCACCCCGAGACACATACACCCTATCTAAACATGCTGCATAGCCCCTACGCACAAAGTATGCTCAATCCCAAAGTCACGTCCTCCGCGTCATCAACCAACCCCAAACCAGACAACAAGTCACCAAAAAAGCGAACCGAACCCCGCCCCTCGGTTCAACATCTTTACGGGCGCCACTACACATTCCAAGTCACCACCTACCACTGTAATTTCTGGCAGGGACCTCAAATAATATACAATGATATTTTCTAACAAAAGTATTTTTAATAATTAACATCATGTTCAGCCGGCCCATATACCCCTACAAAACCAACCCTTCTTTACCCAATCCCCCACAACTCGCACCACGCGACCTCCCCCCCTTCCTCCCCAATGTCTCAGCACAAACGGGTGGTCGCTTTTATCAACACAGCCACTCCACCTTTCAGACGTCTGGTAGTGAGGGCACATAAATGTCATAAAACCCTCCATCTCAAACAAATTTAACCTACTATGGTTTTCTTCCCAAAAAAAAACAATCCCCAAAACAAACAACCCAAACCCCGCCCCCGGGCACCTTTCGGCGATTTCACCCCTCCATTAAAATTTTCAACCAAAAAAACTGTTTTAAAAAAAAGTTTTTTTATCAACCCCCCCCTTTCCCCGGGCCCCAAACCCCTTTTCCCCCCAACCCCTTTTTTAAACCCATCCCCCCAACTCCCACCACGCGTCCCCCTTCCTTCCCTTTTCCCAAACGGGGGGTCCTTTTCAAACACACCCCATTTCGACGGGGAGGGAGTTCCCTAAAAAACCACCATCTAAAAAATTCCCCTATTTTGGGGGGTTGTTTTCCCCTTTAATTTCCCCGTTAACATATGAAATTTCGAATTTCCCAAAAATTATGTTAACCTTTGAAGGGGTTTTTCCTCTGGGGTAACCCCCCCCCTTTCGGAACCCCCAAGGGAAATTTCCCCCGACTTGGCCCCCCTTAAACCCGGTCAATGCGGCCCCCCCACCCGGGTTTTCAAGGGGTTTCCCCTGTTTTGGGGGGTCCCCATCCGGGAGCGGGGGGGTCCCCCTTTTAGAAAAAATTTTAGCCCTGTAGTCTTGGGGCCTTTTTGGGAACTCCCCTCAAATAAAAACCCAAAATCTCAAAACCCCCTTTTTTAAAAAGCCTCCGGGAAAACCCCACGCAACCCGACGACCACGAGCGGCTTAAACAATAAAGGGGCTTTCTAGCCCGCAGGGGGCAGTTCTTTTCCCCGGGGCCGGGGACGTACATAGATCCCAAGTGACTTTAGAGATGGCTATCAACCAAATTTTTTAAGGGGGAAATTACCCCTCCGGCCTAGGGGCCTGTGGCAACCCCACCCCCGGGGGGGGGGACCCATGGGTTGTGAGGGGCCGGGGGGGCGGGCGTTTTTTTGCGGGAAAAAGAAAGGAAAAATTCCCCCGTTTTTCAAAATCCGGGTGCGCGGGAATTTTAAGGTTGGGAAAAAGTTTTCCCCAACCACCCCCCTGGGGGGGGTCTTTTCTTACGTTAAAAACTAAAGTAACATTTGGTTTTAAAGGCACGTTTCCACACGTCCCAAGATGTATGTGAAACGTCATGCAACTGGCAAAAAACTGCTGGGTGACTTGCTTCTTTTATCCTGGTACTGGGTCACAATCTTCTCGTACCTGAGTGTCAAAAAAAACTTGACGAAGACCCGTGTAGTTCATTCAAGGGGCCGCCACAAAGGATTACGTTGAATCCAAAATTTCCCACAAATGATTGCTGGCAGTAAAATTTATGTTTGCCGGTATAAACCCTGCGTTATTGAATACAAACATATTAACACGGCGGCGAAATGCAGCGCCATTGTTGTTGATGTTGAAACACTCCCCCACAGGTGTCGGGACTGAGGACAAAGTAAAAGCTCAGTCACAACGTCTGAGCGAAAATTAAGTTTTAATTGTACAAACGTGGTGACCGGCCCAAAGCCCAGTAGTAGGTGTTTTGAGGGCTCAACCCCTTGGGGTGACCTGGCCAACCCCAGTGGTTTTTTTGAGCTGTAAAACCCCCCTGCTCCAAACGATAAAAGGGGGCTGGTAAAGCCTCACAGGTTCGTATCCTCCTTTGGCCCGGGGAAGGGTCGAGGGAAGTACCCCCTCTAAACCACCATTCGCCCCCCTAAAAATCCAGGAATTTGGGGAAATTACTGCTAAGATTATCTCGGTTGGAGGAGGGGGTTTGAAAGCTCTTAGAGAAAGTAACCCAAGTGAGCAACCCTCTGTAGTGTAAGAGGATTTATTGTAAAGTGAACCTATCATAAGAAATTTTTAAATGTGTTGGATTTTTTAAAGAAACCCCCGTGATGTCATATAATATTTCGGACTCACTCAGAGCCTTTGTAAATACTTGACCAGTATGTATGTTTTAATGAGGAAGGTAGAAGTATTCTACTCATAGTGCAAAATATGAGAAGGTGGATTTAAGTGTTTTTTATGATATTAATAAATTAAGAGAAACTTAGAAAATTTTTTTTTCCTCTGAGTGAAGCCCTAATGTCTAAGTTATTATTTTGTTACGAAAGACTAAAACCCCAAGACCAATGAATGTTCGTAACAGTCACATTTCCGCCCACGACTTTATATACCTCTTTTTAAAAAGCTTTATGGATCCTGCCTCCATTACTCACTTCACAATTTTTTTCCCATTTCCCCGAAAAGCTTGGCTGAAGAAATACTTCCTAACACCCCGTGGTTCATCTGTGTCTTAACTTTAACGTGTCCCCTTTTTACTTGCCCCAATTCGGGAAACATCTGTCTTTGTCTCCTAGTCGTTCCCCTTCAAAATTTTGTATGTCGTTATCATTCCCCCTATCCTTTGTCCTCCAGTGTCTCAGGTGATTTCCCTTAACCTCCCCTGTAGGAAAACCCCTCTTACCCTTTTGGGACTGTTTGTTCAAACCTTTGCATTTTTCTCTAGTTTCTTTACGTGCTTGGTAGGTGGGGGTTCAAACTGGGCCCCGCTACCCCTTAGGGGCCTAACGTACAGGGTGTACAGGGTCCTGAATGTTCCTTTTTTAAGATGTGGGAATGCTGTTCGAGGTTTCTAGGCCCCCATTGCTGCAGCATTTATTTGGTTGTGTGCGCTTCGGAGAGGGCCCGGGTGTTTACTCACCCCAAGATTTTTTTCCCTTTGGGGTTTTGTAGTTTTGGGCCCCCCTAGACGTATCTGTTGGGGTTTCTTTGCCCTTCCCCAAATCATCATGACTTTGCATTTGATGGGGTTGAACTCCGGGAGCCAGTTGGGGGACCGGGCCTGCACCCTTCCAGATCGCTTTATTGCTTTGTTGGTCCCGTCGATTGAATTTTTCTCAACTTCACATCATCTGCAAACAGAGACATTGGAGTCTATTCCCCCCGTCATGTCATTCACAAATACACAAACAGCACTGGTCCTGGACTGACCCGTGGAACCCCGCTCGTCCAGATGCCCACTCTGACACCCCGCCACGTACACGACCCCTGTTTTTTTTCCTGACAATTTTCCCCCGCCATTGTATGCTTGTTTCCCGCCTGGCCTCCAGCTTTTGACTAATTCTTGAGTGGGAAATTTGTCAAACACCTTTTTACAGTCCCCAAAAAAAATGAAAATACCCCCCCCGTCTTCCCTTGTCTTTTCTGCTGGCACCCCGTCATGAAAATCCATAGGTTTGTGACAGGGTTTCCATCCTGAAAACCTGCTGGCTTCGTTTATAAGTCACTCCTTTCTAGGTGCTCCACCCCTTTTATAACCCCTTTTCCATGTTTTCATACTTACATGTTAGTACATGGTCGTAATTTAATGCTTGTGTTGTCTTTTTTTTTAAAAATGGACTCATTTGCCGCCGCCCATACCTAGGTAGTCGCCCCGTTTTATAGAGTGTTGAAGATTTTTGTTAGTGGTATATTTTAACCCCCTGCCCCTTTTTCAGGACCCAAAGGAGAGTGTTTTTGGGCCCCAAAGCCCCTTTTAGGTTGTATGTTTTGTGTCCAACATTTATGGCGTATGGAGCCCCCCTGTCCTCCGTGAAACTTTTTTTAAACTCGTGTTGAGCTCCCCGATATGGTCGTTTCTTGTGACTCTCCTCTTCCCCCTCAGCCTGATTACCTGGTCCCTTTACTGTTGTTTTCCTCCTGATGTGGTGTACAACAGCTTCGGGTCGATTTAGCTTTCGCTGCTGTGTCATTTTCGTATTGCCCTTGGGCCTTTTTTCTTACCTTGCATATTCATTTCTGGCTTTACGACTTCTCTCCTTATTTCCTGGGCCTCTGCCCTTTATACTTCCTTTTCTCTACGCCTTGGTTTTAGCCCTCTACACCTTTGGGTGAACCAAGGCTCCCCTACCGCCTCGTTATTTCTGTTACCCCTTTGGGGACAAGCCCCCTTTTAGCTTCCTTTCTAGTTGTCATCACATATTCAATCGTCTGTTTATTGTTTCCCCCCCAGTTTCGTCCCACTAAACCACGTGCAGGAAATTTTCTTTTTTGTGTAGCCCCCTTTTTTGTAGTTTGGCTTCATTTATCCTATCCTTTTGCTTTCCCTTCCAAACCGTAACTTCTATGTTTCGACGCCCGAACCAGTGATCACTGGCCCCGAGGGTTTTTTTATGGATGGCCCCAGTATCCCTACCCCAAAGTGAATACTGGATTTATTCTTTCCCGGTTTATTCCTCCCCTTCTCTCTCCTCTTCCGCTCCTTTGTAGTGTCCTTATGCCGGTACTGAGGTTTTCCCGAAAAACCCCCCCATCATCTTAGCCCCCCACGTTTCTGGGCCCCCATGCGGCTCCAGGTTTTCCCGGGGATTTCCTTGTGGTTGAAGTCACCCCAAAACAGCAGATTTGCCTCTCCTGAACCCTTCTGGCCCCTTAGCCCGTGTGCAACCATTGTCTATTACTCTCTCATACTCTTGCTTTGGGCCCCCTGCTGTTCTGTGGTGGGTTATACATCAGTGCAATTATACCTTGGGGCCCAACTGAAATGTTCCTATTATGTATCTCTTGCTTTCTTTTGTCTCCTTCTCCCCCTCGTCAAAAAACCCATCGGGTTTTTGATGAGCAGACCGTCCCTTTTTCCCTCTGTCTTTCCTCAGGATCTGATAGCCCCTGGAAAAGATGGGATCTGTTATCATTCCCTTTTTCTTGGGTTTTTGTGTATTATGATGTCTGGTATACCTTTTGATCTTTTTGCCTCTCCCCTTTTTCGTTATTCCCCAGCGTTGGTGTACCATACTTTGTTTCCTTCCACCCCTGTGTTCTGGAAGGCCTTGAGATTCTATGCATTGTGTGTGGGGGGCTGTAAGTGTGGATTTTTGGGTTTTTGTTGGATGGGCCCGTTTGGGTTTTGGGGTTCTAGGGGGGGTTCTGTGTGTGCCTGTGCTTTTTTTGCTCTGCCCTGCTTGGGTGTCCTCTTTGTTTTTGTCTTTGTATTTCCTCCTAGCCCCTTTCCCTCTGTGCTTCTCGCTCAGCGCTGTGTTTTTTATCTTGTTTTGTCTCTGTTTTGGAACACCCCCCTCTATGTTGACGATTCCTTCGTTTTGATTTCTTCTTTAGGGTTGGTTTCACCCTTTCGTTAGTGTAGTGTTTGATAGTGAAAATGTAGTGTATGTGTGTAGTCGTAATGTGTGATGTGTAAATGATAGTGTAGCGTTTGTATTGAGTGTGTGAAAGGGAGTGATAGGGGACAAAAGCATAGTGTAGTGTAAGCTGTAAACTATTAACCAAAATATTCAGGGAGACAAATAAGGGCCCTTTTCTTCACCCCTCAGTGTAGCAACTACCATTATAGGACCCCTTTACTCTCCAGTGTAGCAATACCTTATAGTGCCTTCACCTCTCACAGTGTAGAACTACCATTATAGGACCTTCACCTTCACAGGTGCAACTACCCTTATAGGACCTTCCCTCTCAAGTGTAGCAACTACCCTTAAAAGTGGCCTTCACCTTCCCCAGGTAGCCACTACCATTATAGTGACCTTTCCCCCCCCACAGTGTACCATACCTTATGTGACCTTCCCTCACAGGTTTGCCACTACCATTTAGTGACCCTTTACCTTCGTGTAGCAACTACATTTTAGTGACCTTCACCTTTAGGTAGCCATACATTTATGTGACCTTCACCTCCACTGTAGCAATACCATTTAGTGACCTTCACCTTTTGGTAGCCACTACCATTATAGTGACCTTCACCTCTCACAGTGTACCCACTACCATTATAGTGACCTTCACCTCTCACAGTGTACCCACTACCATTATAGTGACCTTCACCTCTCCAGTGTACCCACTACCATTAAGTGCCTTCACCTCTCGTGTACCCCCTACCCTTATAGTGACCTTACCTCTCACAGTGTACCCACTACCATTATAGTGACCTTCACCTCTCAGTGTAGCCACTACCATTATAGTGACCTTCACCTCTCAGTGTACCCACTATAATTATAGTGACCCTGTAGGAACTTCACCTCTAAGTATAAAACTCCACTGAAAAATAGTCTAGTATGGTAGTGATAAGTCCCTCTGAGGATGCTATAATTGAAGGTCAAATACATATAATAATTATAGCGTCCTCCTCCCTGTCTCTCCTTCTCCAATTTTCCTGTCAAATATACGTGACTCAAAACCACTTGTCGGTTTTAGTATATTTTATGTATATTAAGTTCCTTTTGTGTTTGTATGTTGTTGTTTGCTTAGCGACCTATACACTCTGGATTGTTTATGTTAAATGAATTAATATTAACACGATGCTTAACTGTTTGTTCGTGGTTAAATTATTGTCTGAATTATCCGATCTTAGATGTTTTACACTCAATGTGGTTTTTTTTCGTTATGTTCACAGGGAATATACGTGTTTTTACGGTGATGTGCAGCTGACCAATACGGTCTACATGGTCTTAACTGTTCGAAAACTAAGGGGTGGCATGCTAGACACAGTGAGGTCAACGACCCTTGCTACAGCTGGATGCCCAGTAGAGAGGGAGCCCCGATCACTAGCAGCCAACAATACCCACAACCCAGCAAACCGCCCCGACGGAATCACCATCTATCCTTGGAAGAATGGCAAGCTCTTAGCATGGGACTATACCTGTGTGTCCACACTGGCTGACACCTATATCCATCACAGTGTGGGGCGACAGGGAGGAACTGCTGACCACAGGGAGGAGTACAAGATCAGCAAGTACAGGGACATAAGCCAACAGTATCAGTTTGTCCCAGTGGGATCAGAGACCTTGGGATCATGGGGAAAAAATGCGACACGTTTCCTTAAAGAACCGAGTTCCAGACTCATCGACACCACCAGGGACCCAAGGGCAGCCACTTTCATGTTCCAGCACCTCAGCGTGGCCATCCAGAGCGGAAATGCTTGCTGCATACTGGACTTGCGTCCGGCTTCGGAAGAGCTGAAGAAGATTCATAACCTTTTAACACATTGTACCATTGTATTCATGTTTGTTCTTTCTGTAAATGTATTCTGTTTATTAATAAATGTTCACATAGAATATAAAGTATAGGAGGTGGTAGGAGAAGAAAATATTCAAACAACTTCGGGGAGAACCTTGAGTTTTCCCTGAGGTACGTTTATTGTCTTCTCTGAGGATGAGGATATTATATATATATATATATATATATATATATATATATATATATATATATATATATATATATATTATATATATATCCTAGGTAGTAGGTTGGTAGACAGCAACTGCCCAGGGTGGTACTACCGTCCTGCCAAGTGAGTGTAAAACGAAAGCCTGTAATTGTTTTACATGATGGTAGGATTGCTGGTGTCCTTTTTTCTGTCTCATGAACATGCAAGATTTCAGGTACGTCTTGCTACTTCTACTTACACTTAGGTCACACTACACATACATGTACAAGCATATATACACACCCTTCTGGGTTTTCTTCTGTTTTCTTTCTTGTTCTTATTCTTGTTTATTTCCTCTTATCTCCATGGGAAGTGGAAACAGAATTCTTCCTCCGTAAGCCATGCGTGTTGTAAGAGGCGACTAAAATGCCGGGAGCAAGGGGCTAGTAACTCTTCTCCTGTATATATTACTAAATGTAAAAGGAGAAACTTTCGTTTTTCCTTTTGGGCCCCCGCCTCGGTGGGATTACGGCCGGTGTGTTGAAAGAAAGAATATATATATATATATATATATATATATTATATATATTATATATATTATATATATATATATATATATATATATTATATGCATGCAATAAGATCACAGTAAACTTGTGATATCACAATACGCAAAACTGCTACTCACATTCCAACTTTAAAGCTTTCTTCTTATTTTTAGTAATCTGTACTGGGAAGGGACTACTAGCTCACTGTTGATTATTACGTCTTTAATACCGATAAATAGAGCACAAGAATACATTAGAAAATACTTAAGACAATATACTGGAAAGTCTTTGGTCTTGGGACCTTATTCCACTATGCACAGGAACGTGTATCTCAGGACCGAAACGTTTCCTTAAGCTTATTTAAATAGGGACACATAAGTGCAATTATCATACATAGTGTAACTTGTTCACCAGGATAAACACAAAAAAGTCAGACAAAGTAACTTATTTCCATTGGAGTTCTTGACTTATTTCCATAGGAATCCTTGACTTATTTAAATTTGGGTTCTTGACTTATTTCCACTGGGGTCCTTGACTTATTTCCATTGGGGTCCTTGACTTATTTCCATTAGAGTCATTGACTTATTTAAATTTGGGTCCTTGACTTATTTAAATTAGGGTCCTTGACTTATTTAAATTGGAGTCCTTGACTTATTTAAATTGGGGTCCTTGACTTATTTAAATTGGGGTCCTTGACTTATTTAAATTGGGGTCCTTGACTTATTTCAACTGGGGTCCTTGACTTATTTAAATGGGGTCCTTGACTTATTTAAATTGGGGTCCTTGACTTATTTAAATTGGGGTCCTTGACTTATTTAAATTGGGGTCCTTGACTTATTTAAACTGGGTCCTTGACTTATTTAAATTGGAGTTCTTGACTTATTTAATTTGGGGTCCTTAATTTACTTAAATTGGGATCCTCGACTTATTTAAATTGGAGTCCTTGACTTAATTCCACTGGGTGTCTATTAGGTGAATAAATTAATTAAGGTACAGGTACACACAAGCACAATTATCATACATAGTGTAAATAACCCAGGATAACCCTCAAAAAAGTGACCCATTTCGAACCATACCACGGATGGGTCTTGAACTCGCGGTCAGCGAGTCATAACACTCCAATGGTCCAAGTCGGACCGAAACGTCGTCGTAAGCTTCTCTCTTTTATGTGCGGGTTATTTGTGTATCATAACACTCCAGACCGACGCGTGTAACCCGTAAATTCTGAGATTTCCACGAACAGAACACCATCACCACGTGGACCAGCGCGTGAAGGTTGACGTCGGTGTTTTACAAAGGCACTTGACTGCTGGTCGGTGGTCGGGACGACCCAGCACACACACAACCTCAGTTCACTCCCAGCAACGGGAGCAGTAACATGTGGAGGGTTGCGTGAGGCTCACCTGGCTCTCGTTACTACCTAACAACGCTGTGTGTGTGTGTGTGATTTGTCGCGTATTTCTCTGGGTGATTTTTTTTAACGTAAATACGACTGGATGGATGATTATTATCCGCTTATAAGCAAGAGGTAAGTTAATTATTTTTTCAAAACTTGATTTTTTAATTACTTCATTTGATAATTAATTTGCAGTTTGTTGGCAGATATTACGATTCGTTTACTGATAGTACGTAATTAGGCCAGGATAGTTTACTTAGACATTACGATAGTTCTGGGAGGACCAAGACAGCTGTTTCCCGACAGGTGTATCGAGTATACCTTTGTAAACAAAGAACCATGCAACTTGCACATTGCAAGTTTGTGCATGTTTGCGACATCAACATGAACATCAGTACAGATTTTTGGGTTAATTTCACAAGTTTAGGTATTTTAAAGTTTTGTGTAGTAACTTATGCGTAACTTATGCCATAACTTATGCCGACGTAACTTATGACGACGTAATTTACGCCGACGCTTCGGTCCGACTTGAACCCAAAACTAGTTACATAGAATAGAAACCATTGTATCTATCTATCTATCTATATATATATATATATTATATATATATATATATATATATATATATATATATATATATATATATTAGGGATGCAGCTTAATAAAGTTAAACACTAACTTATCTTTCTTGCTTTCTTTAAAAATGTCTTTAAATTTAAGGTCAGGTAAGCTACGACCCATTTATACAGTTTAATAAAGTTACGTTGCTTAGGGAGTTAGAAGCAGAATGAACATGAAACAAATATAACTAAAACTACCAAAATGTTAGTCAGGTGCTAACTTGACAAGTTTAGATCACTAAGAATGTCCCGTGAGTGTTTAGTGCACGGCGCTTGAACTGCCTGTTGCGCTGCGTCATAGGAACGCAATTTAGACGGAACACTGTCCTACCGTCTAGTAAAGCCTTTACTGTCCACCATTACAAGTGATCAAGGTCCCAGGACCGAAACGTGTTTTAATAAATATATAGTAGTATTTGATTAAGCGTTTTTGTAAATTAATTTATAGGTATCGGTTACCAAGGTTAATACCAGTATCGTCCGTGTCTCCTGCTGTAGTTACCGAGCAAGTCTGTCTTGAGTTACAGAATTAAATGTTCTCCTATAGTCCAAGATTACATAATCCTTTAATGGCTCTCCTGTCTTCTTTCAGTCGTCAGCAAGTTTGAGAGATAAGATTTACCATTTCTAATTATGGTGCATACCTTTAAATTAATTTTTGACAATTTGATCCACTGTTTTCTCAATATATATATATATATTATAATTATATATATTATATATATTATATATATTATAATATATTATTATATATAGTATTATATATTATTATTATATATATATTATATATATATATATATTATTATATATGTATTATATATATTATATATATATATTATGTATATATTATTATAATGTATGTATATATATGTATATTATAGTATGTATATATGTATGATATATGTATATATATTATGTATATATGTATTAATATGTATGTATATATATGTATGTATATATATGTATATATGTATGTATTATTATGTATGTATATATGTATATATGTATGTATATATGTATGTATATATGTATATATATGTATGTATATATTGTATATATGTATATATGTATGTATATATTGTATATGTATGTATATATGTATGTATATATGTTTTATTATTATATATGTATGTATTATGAAATATATGTATATAATATGATATATGTATTATATATTATATATTATGATATATGATATGTATTATATATTATGTATATATGTATGTATATATTATTATATATATATTCAAATATTCCTTTATACATATTTGATGATAATATACTTCCTAACATCCTGTATTATTGAGTTCAACTTCCAAACTTGTCCCCTTTTGCTGTCTCACGTGCTGAAGAACATCTGTCCTACTACCTGTGATTTCATCTGAGTCTCCATACTTCCAACTGTGACCTCCTGTGTACAGTGTCTCACTCTGAACATCCTCATCGTTACATGTCCATTCCATCAGTATTTTGTATTACGTTTCATATTCCCCTCTAGTTTCCTACAGTGTCGCAGGTCGATTCCTTCCAGCTAGGGACTGCCCCTAAGCTCCGGATAGTTTTATTGGCGAAAACTTTCAGTTTCTATAGTTCCTTATGCTTGGCTAGGTGTGGGTTTGCTGGTGATGATTCCTGGGTATACTCACGCGACAGGTCCTTTTCTTTTGATGTCGAGTTTTAGTCTCTCCCCCCTAGACGTATCCGTCCGCAGTCTTCTTTGCCTCCCCCAGTCTACATGACTTTGCACTTGGTGGAGTTGAACTCCAAGAGCCAGTTGCTGCACTAGGCCTGCAGCCTGTCCAGATCCCTTTGTAGTTCTGCCTGGTTCTTATCTGATTGAATTCTTCTCATCAACTTCACATCTGCAAAAGGGACACTTCTGAGTCTATTCCTTCCGTCATGTCGTTCACAAGTACCGTAAACAACACCGGTCCTAGGACTGACCCCTGTGGAACCCCGGTCGTCACAGGCGCCCACTCTGACACCTCGCCACGTACCATGACCCGCTGTTGTCTTCCTGACAGGTATTCACTGATCCATTGCAGTGCCTTCCCTGTTTTCCCTGCCTGGTCCTCCAGCTTTTGCAATAATCTCTTGTGTGGAACCGTGTCAAACGCCTTCTTACAGTCCAAGAAAATGCAATCTACCCACCCCTCTCTCTTGTTTTGATGTTGCCACCCCATCATAGAACTTCAGCAGGTTTGTGCTGTGAAACAGGATTTCCTGTCCCTGAAACCGTGTTGGCTGTCGTTGATAAGATTATTCTTTTCTAGGTGCTCCACCACTCTTCTCCTGATAATCTTCTCCATGATTTTGCATACTATACATATCAGTAACACTGGTCTGTGTTTAGTGCTTCTTGTCTGTTTTTTTTTAATTGGGA
Organism: Cherax quadricarinatus; assembly: GCF_026875155.1. Taxonomy (NCBI): domain Eukaryota; kingdom Metazoa; phylum Arthropoda; class Malacostraca; order Decapoda; family Parastacidae; genus Cherax; species Cherax quadricarinatus. Next base: position 19,470,058 of record NC_069493.1, on the reverse strand, counting down.
CTTCATTTGCTGTCTTCCATACCTCAGGTAGTCGCCCTGTTTCGATTGATGTGTTGAATATTGTTGTTAGTGGTACACACAGTGCCTCAGCTCCCTCTCTCAGGACCCATGGAGAGATGTTATCCGGCCCTATCACCTTTGAGGTAATTAGCTCCCTTAGCAGCCTCTTTACTTCTTCCTCGGTTGTATGTATTGTGTCCAATACTTAGTGGTGTGCCCCACCTCTCCATCTTTCTGGAGTCCCTTCTGTCTCCTCTGTGAACACTTCTTTGAATCTCATGTTGAACTCCTCACATACTTTGCGGTCGTTTACTGTGATCTCTCCTCCTTCCTTCTTCAGCCTGGGCCTACACCTTGACAACAACCTGAATTTCAGCACCCATATCCAATACATAGCAAAAAAGTATCCATAACGGTTGGGATCCTCTCCAAGATACGTTACTACATGCCTCAATCAGCCCTACTTACACTATACTATTCACTCATCTATCCCTATTTCACCTATGCTATTTGTGCTTGGGGATCATCAGCAGCAACACACCTAAAACCAATAATAACCCAACAAAAAGTCGCAGTAAGAATTATCATCCATGCTAGGCAATACCCCCCCCCCCACTCTTCAAAGATCTAAGCTTACTCGCTGTATAGAACATCCTCACTTACTACTGTGCAACCTACATTGACAGAACCATAAATTCCGATATTAACCCTGAACTAAAACACTTTCTTGCTAGTTGTGACAGGACCCACAGGCACAACACCAGGCACAAAAATCTCTGACATTCCCGTGTCTGGCTAAATCTATACAAACGTTCAATGTACATTAAAGGGCCTAATATCTAGAACTCCCTACCTGAAAACTCTAGAAGTGCAGACTCAGCCACCATTTTCAAAACTACCGTCAAAAAAAATCTCCTCTCCCTAACACACCCCACCATCAGCAAAAAAAGTCACAATACCGTGACTGGAACGATGCACAAATAACCCACACATAGAAGAGAAGAGCTTACGACGACGTTTCGGTCCGACTTGGACCATTTACAAAGTCACCCATTCACACACACACACACACACACACACGTCCTCCTCCTGACTCAAATGCCTATAAACATAAAATTGGCCTAATAAATCTCACAGTTAGTCCTAAGTTTGCCTGAGATACTCCAGTATAAGAACTTTAATATAAACTGTGTCTCATGCCAAGATAAAAACCGTTCTCATTACTAATTTTGCAAATTGTTGTATACTTAAATATTCTGAACTACCTCAGTATTGTAAATCCATTTAATCATTTGTAATTTGTAATATAGAGTTAGAATTATTATTAATCTGCCCGAAATACCTAGGCATGCTAGTGACCTTCTTTGTAATTGTTTTATATATAAACCACCCATTGTAATCTTTACAAAGGAATAAACATTTCAGCTTCAATTCTCTAGCACATTTGGTTTTGACCTCTCTACACCTTTGGGTGAACCAAAGGCTCGTCGTGGCTTTTTCGTTATTTCTGTTACCCTTGGGCACTAACCACTCTTCATCTTCTTTGCATATTGTTGTCACATATTCCATCATCTCATTTACTGACTTCCCTACCAGTTCTCTGTCCCACGGAATCCTGTACAGGAAATTCTTCATGCCTGTACAGTCCCCTCTCTTGTAGTTTGGCTTCGTTCGTCCTGTCCTTCCTGCTTCCCTCTCGACTTGTAACTCTAATATGATTTTCGAAGCTCAGAACCACGTGGTCACTGGCCCCGAGGGGTCTTTCATATGTGATGTCCTCATTATCAGCAACTACTCAAGGTGAATACTAGGCCCAGTCTTGCTGGTTCATCCTTTCCTCTCTCTCTGGTAGTGTCCCTTATATGTTGGTACATGAGGTTTATCCAGTACCACCTCCATCATCTTAGCCCTCCACGTTTCTGGTCCTCCATGTGGTTCCAGGTTCTCACAATCGGTTTCCTTGTGGTTGAAGTCACCCATGATCAGCAGCTTTGTCCTGCTCACATGAGCCCTTCTGGCCACTTCAGCCAGTGTGTCAACCATCGCTCTATTACTCTCATCATACTCTTGCCTTAGCCTCCTGCTGTTCTGTGGTGGGTTATACTTCACTGCAATTATCACCTTGGGACCTCCAGACTGAAATGTAGTCTCTTGCTTCTCTTCTGTCTCCTCTCTCTAGCTCATCAAAATCCCATCTGTTTTTGATGAGCAGTCCCCTCTGTCTTTCCTCAGGATCTGATATCCCGTTGGAAAGATGGCATCTGTTATCATTCTTGTGAGCATGGTTTCTGTGAGAGCTATGATGTCTGGTGATGCCTCTTTGAATCTTTCGTGCCACTCCTCCCACTAATTCGTTATTCCATCAGCGTTGGTGTACCATACTTTGTTCCTCTCCAACACTTTTTCTGAGGGGAGAGGGTCTGTGAAGGTGGGGACCTGGCAGTGTGCTGTGGGATTCTACAGCGTAGTGTGGGGAGGGGGCTGTAAGTGTGGATTGTGGTTTGTGTTGAGATAGCCTGTGTGTGTGTGTGTGTGTGTGTGTGTGTGTGTGTGTGTGTGTGTGTTTAAAGGCACATTAAGTACCAGAAGCCTAAATGTGAAGTGCGTGATAGCTTCAAGTGTTGCAACAATCGTTTTTAGGGACAAGCTGCTGGGTGAGGTAGACAGTGACTGTGGGTAAGAGTGAGTGTCTTTCAGGATGGATGAGGCACTGATCAACCCCGCCAGTTGATGGATGGTGGATCAGGACGCCGGGAGACATGTTTGCCTGGGGAGGAATGGACGTGGGAGAGATAGCTAAAAGATTTTACGTGCAATAGCGAGGTTATCTTCTGATATAACATCCGCTATCCTCTACTACTCCAGTCAACCAATGTTCACTTCACTTGCTGCCTCTGGTCATAAGACTGGAGGAACACTACAGCATATATATCAACCAATGTTACTTCACTTGCTAGCCTCTGGTCATAAGACTGGAGGAACACTACAGCATGTCAACCAATGTTTACTTTCACTTGCTGCCTCTGGTCATAAGACTGGAGGAACACTACAGCAGTCAACCAATGTTTACTTCACTTGCTGCCTCTGGTCATAAGACTGGAGGAACACTACAGCAGTCAACCAATGTTCACTTCACTTGCTGCCTCTGGTCATAAGACTGGAGGAACACTACAGCAGTCAACCAATGTTCATTCACTTGCTGCCTCTGGTCATAAGACTGGAGGAACACTACAGCAGTCAACCAATGTTCACTTCACTTGCTGCCTCTGGTCATAAGACTGGAGGAACACTGCAGCATATATATGAAAATAATATATAGACAGGTTGATAAGACACACATGCAACAAGGCTATCACACGAATATCACATGGATATATATATCTAGTTATTTAGATATCACATGACTATCATATGTATATCACAAAAATATATCCAGTCATTTGAAAATCCAATGGATATATTCAGTTATCACATATCACATGGATATCACATCCAGTTACATGGATGTTACATAGATATCACATCCAGTTGCATGGATGGCACATAGATATAACCAGTTATCACATAAATATCACATGAATATACCCAGTTATCACATAATTATCACATTAATATACCCAGTTATCATATATCACATGAATATACCCAGTTATCACAGAAATATATCCAGTTATCACATGAATATACCCAGTTATCACATAAATATATCCAATTATCACACGAATATACCCAGTTATCACATAAATATATCCAGTTATCACATGAATATCACATGAATATACCCAGTTATCACATGTCACATGAATATACCCAGTTATCACATATCACGTGAATATACCAGTTATCACATAAATCTTTCTTTCAACACACCAGCCGTATCCCACCGAGGTGGGGTGGCCCAAAAGGAAAAACAAAAGTTTCTCCTTTCACATTTAGTAATATATACAGGAGAAGGGGTTACTAGCCCCTTGCTCCTGGCATTTTAGTCGCCTCTTACAACACGCATAGCTTACGGAGGAAGAATTCTGTTCCACTTCCCCATGGAGATAAGAGGAAATAAACAAGAACAAGAGCTAGTAAGAAAATAGAAAAAAACCCAGAGGGGTGTGTATACATATGCTTGTACATGTATGTGTAGTGTGACCTAAGTGTAAGCAGAAGTAGCAAGACGTACCTGAAACCTTGCATGTTTATGAGACAGAAAAAACACCAGCAATCCTACCATCGTGTAAAACAATTACAGGCTTACGTTTTACACTCACTTGGCAGGACGGTAGTACCTCCCTGGGCGGTTGCTGTCTACCAACCTACTACCTAGGTATCACATAAATATCACGTGAATATACCCAGTTATCACATAAATATCACGTGAATATACCCAGTTATCACATAAATATCACATGAATATACCCAGTTATCACATATATTTCACATGGATTTACCCAGTTATCACATGAATATCACACAGATGTATTTAGATGGTATTCTTAGTAGTGGTATATCCAGCTCTTCCGCCAGGGTCGCCATGACTCACATATACTTATGAAGGTATTTTTCAACTGGTCTAAATCTTCTTGCTGGGCAGATTGCATGAGCCCATCCTCCTAGATGTTTACCTGGGAATTAATAACCTTGAAGCTGAAGCATCTTAAGTGGATATAAAGGTATTTACAAGCTTGGTTTCCAAGCTTTCATGGAATTCAAGGCTTGGTCTGCAGGTTTTCTTGGTATTCAGGCTTGGTCTACAAGTTTCATGGTTTCCAAGCTTTCTTAGTATTCAGGCTTGGTATTCAGGCTTAGTCTACAAGCTTCATGGTCTCCAAGCTTTCTTAGTATTCAGGCTTGGTATTCAGGCTTAGTCTACAAGCTTTCTTGGTATTCAGGCTTAGTCTACAAGCTTTCTTGTTATTCAAGCTTGGTCTACGAGCTTTCTTGTTATTCAGACTTGGTCTACAAGCTTTCTTGGTATCCAGGCTTGGTCTACAAGCTTTCTTGGTATCCAGGCTTAGTCTACAAGCTTTCTTGGTATCCAGGCTTGGTCTACAAGCTTTCTTGGTATCCAGGCTTGGTCTTCAAGCTTTCTTGGTATCCAGGCTTGGTCTACGAGCTTTCTTGTTATTCAGACTTGGTCTACAAGCTTTCTTGGTATCCAGGCTTGGTCTACAAGCTTTCTTGGTATCCAGGCTTAGTCTACAAGCTTTCTTGGTATCCAGGCTTGGTCTACAAGCTTTCTTGGTATCCAGGCTTGGTCTTCAAGCTTTCTTGGTATCCAGGCTTGTCTACAAGCTTTCTTGGTATCCAGGCTTGGTCTACAAGCTTTCTTGGTATCCAGGCTTGGTCTACAAGCTTTCTTGGTATCCAGGCTTGGGCTACAAGCTTTCTTGGTATCCAGGCTTGGTCTATAAGCTTTCTTGGTATCCAGGCTTGGTCTACAAGCTTTCTTGGTATCCAGGCTTGGTCTACAAGCTTTCTTGGTATCCAGGCTTGGTCTACAAGCTTTCTTGGTATCCAGGCTTGGTCTACAAGCTTTCTTGGTATCCAGGCTTGGTCTACAAGCTTTCTTGGTATCCAGGCTTGGTCTACAAGCTTTCTTGGTATCCAGGCTTGGTCTACAAGCTTTCTTGGTATCCATGCTTGGTCTACAAGCTTTCTTGGTATCCAAGCTTTCTTGGTATTCAAGTTTTGGAGTCCAAGTGACTCCTTTTCACATCAGAGTTCGTTCTACCTTCGTTGATTTTGTAACTAAGTCACATCAAATTCACTAGGGAGATCTTTGAAGGTCAGGAAACGGGACACGTGTTTCCTGACGCTGGTCTTAGTTATATGACGACCCACAGCTGGAACTTTTGGTCATCTGACAGAGACCTTCCACTGGCTTACCTGTCCCAGATATTTGAATTCTTGTATATATGAATTTAAATAAAGTTGATAAATTAGACACATGTGCAACTCTTGGGTATCTTTATTGAGGAAACGTTTCGCCACACAGTGGCTTCATCAGTCCATACGTAGGAGAAACTTGAAAAACAGGAGGAGAATGAGGTAATCAGTCCCTCAACGTTGAGTCGATGTGTTCAGTCCATCATCAATACTTGAATACGAATATAGATGATATATGGCCTGAAACCACACTTCTCGACTCAAGGTTGAGGGACGATTCCTCATCTCCTCCGTTCTTCAAGTTATCCCTTTGTAATGGACTGATGAATGCGACTGTGTGGCGAAACGTTTCCTCAATAAAGATACCCATGTTGCACATGTTCAATATGAGTTGTAATAACAGAAGGAAGGACCAGTTGGTCCGAATTCTGCGTGTCAGTAGTTACTGCTACTGTTGGCAAGCCTGAAGTAAGCGAGTCGAAGCATCGAGGTAAGACCAAATTTTCCGATGATGTGCTGGCGGTGTATATTAGTCATGTTAAGTAGGTAAGTATCGCGGAAGCCTCGCTTATAGTAACGATGTCAGGGCGTTCGGTTCTTGAAGTATCGTGTTTCTGACGTATGCACGTGTGTACTCACCTAGTTGTGGTTGCAGGGGTCGAAACATAGCTCCTGGCCCCGCCTCTTCACTGGTTGCTATTAGGTCCTTTTTCTTCCTGCCCTATGTACTCAACCAATTCACCTAATTGTAGTTGCAGGGGTCGAGACTCAGCTCCTGGCCCCGCCTCTTCACTGAACGCTACTAGGTCCTCTACCTGCTCCATGAGCTTTATCATACCTCGCCTTAAAGCTACGTATGGTTCCTGCCTCCACTGCATCGCTCGCCAGACTGTTCCACTTCCATGTGTGTGTGTGTGTGTATACTAGTGTGATTGCAGGGATCGAGTCATAGCTCCTGGCCCCGCCTCTTTACTGGCCACTACTTGATCCACACACTGCTCCAAGAGCTTTATCGTACCTCTTCTTAAAGCTATTCGCGTGTGTGTGAGAAAATTTCACCCATTGGTGTAAGGGATGCGAACTGATCTGCTGTGTGACCCATACGGGTGTAAGGCTTCTTTTTAATAATAATTATAATCAGATTTAAGTAACTGAGTCAGTTACTGTCCGCGAACCCTTTGACATGTCATACCCCTTGACATGTCATACCCCTTGACATGTCATACCCATTGACATGTCATACCCATTGACATGTCATACCCATGACATGTCATACCCCTTGACATGTCATACCCTTTGACATGTCATAAACCCCTTGACATGTCATAACCATGTCAGCAACCCATTGACATGTCATATACCCCTTGACATGTCATACCCCTTGACATGTCATACCCTTTGACATGTCATACCCCATTGACATGTCATAACCCTTGACATGTCATGACCCATTGACATGTCATACCCATTGACATGTCATACCCCTTGACATGTCATACCCCTTGACATGTCATACCCTTGACATGTCATACCCATTGACATGTCATACCCATTGACATGTCATACCCATTGACATGTCATACCCCTTGACATGTCATACCCTTTGACATGTCATACCCCTTGACATGTCATACCCCTTGACATGTCATACCCCTTGACATGTCATACCCATTGACATGTCATACCCATTGACATGCATACCCATTGACATGTCATACCTCCTTGACATGTCATACCTCTTGACATGTCATACCCCTTGACATGTCATAACCCCTTGACATGTCATACCCCTTGACATGTCATACCCCTTTACAGTCATTACCCCTTGACATGTCAACCCCTTGACATGTCATACCCATTGACATGTCATCCCTATGACATGGCAATACCCTTGACATGGCATACCCCTTGCATTAGATCATACCCCTGACATTCATACCCCTTGCATGTCATACCCCTTACATGTCATAACCCTGACATGGCATACCCCTTGACATGGCATACCCCTTGAATGTCATAGGCCTTGAATTGGTCATACTCCCCTTGACATGTCATACCCCTGACATGTCAACCCCTTGAATGTCATAATAATCCCCTTGACATGTATAACCCTACAATGGCATACCCCTTACATGGCATACCCCTTGACATGGCATACCCCTTGACATGCATACCCCTTGACATTCATACCCACTTGACATGTCATACCCTTGACATGCACACCCCTTGACATGGCATACCCCTTGACATGGCATACCCCTTGACATGGCATACCCCTTGACATGGCATACCCCTTGACATGTCATACCCCTTGACATGTCATACCCTTGACATATACCTCATCATTCCTCATTCATTAATTCCTCCCATGCCACTCCTCCCACTCCTCCCACTCTCCCACTTCCTCTTTTAATCTCTCCCTCTCACCCCATTCACTTCACTCATCCCCTACACTACCCCTCAAGGGAGGTTCCTTGACGCTGGTGGGGGGCTCTTGATCCAGGGAATTGGATCTGTGCTCCAGTTCCCTGAACTGAGCCTTGAATACCTTCCATCCCTCCCACACAGGCACTGTATAACCCCTATGGGTTTAGCGCTCCCCATAATGATGATAATCCTCTTGACATCAATTAAATTTAACACCAGCACGTATTTTAATGCACAGTAAGTGGTTTGACATTTAATCCGACGTTTCGCCCACGAGAGAAGCGCTCAACCCGTTAGGGCAACAGAGCGCCTATGGAATCGAATCCAAAGGTATTTCATCTCGGAAAATGTGTGAATATTGTGCTGACAGACAAAGTATATATAGTGAGGGGCTATCAGCTATTTTGACTACCAGCTGTCACAAAATATACATAGTGCAACAGTTGATGATTAAGAGACATGTGCAACAGTTGATGATTAAGAGACATGTGCAACAGTTGATGATTAAGAGACATGTGCAACAGTTGATGATTAAGAGACATGTGCAACAGTTGATGATTAAGAGACATGTGCAACAGTTGATGATTAAGAGACATGTGCAACAGTTGATGATTAAGAGACATGTGCAACAGTTGATGATTAAGAGACATGTGCAACAGTTGATGATTAAGAGACGTGCAACAGTTGATGATTAAGAGACATGTGCAACAGTTGATGATTAAGAGACGTGCAACAGTTGATGATTAAGAGACATGTGTAACAGTTGATGATTAAGACACATGTGCAACAGTTGATGATTAAGACACATGTGCAACAGTTGATGATTAAGACACATGTGTGACAGTTGATGATTAAGACACATGTGCAACAGTTGATGATTAAGACACATGTGTGACAGTTGATGATTAAGACACATGTGTAACAGTTGATGATTAAGACACATGTGCAACAGTTGATGATTAAGACACATGTGTGACAGTTGATGATTAAGACACATGTGTAACAGTTGATGATTAAGACACATGTGCAACAGTTGATGATTAAGACACATGTGTGACAGTTGATGATTAAGACACATGTGCAACAGTTGATGATTAAGACACATGTGCAACAGTTGATGATTAAGACACATGTGCAACAGTTGATGATTAAGACACATGTGTGACAGTTGATGATTAAGACACATGTGTAACAGTTGATGATTAAGACACATGTGCAACAGTTGATGATTAAGACACATGTGCAACAGTTGATGATTAAGACACATGTGTGACAGTTGATGATTAAGACACATGTGTAACAGTTGATGATTAAGACACATGTGCAACAGTTGATGATTAAGAGACATGTGCAACAGTTGATGATTAAGACACATGTGTAACAGTTGATGATTAAGACACATGTGTAACAGTTGATGATTAAGACACATGTGCAACAGTTGATGATTAAGAGACATGTGCAACAGTTGATGATTAAGAGACACGTGCAACAGTTGATGATTAAGAGACATGTGTAACAGTTGATGATTAAGAACACTGGCAAACAGTTGATGATAATGAGACATGTGCAACAGTTGATGATTAAGAGACATGTGTAACAGTTGATGATTAAGAGACATGTGTAACAGTTGATGATTAAGAGACACGTGCAACAGTTGATGATTAAGAGACATGTGTAACAGTTGATGATTAAGAGACACGTGCAACAGTTGATGATTAAGAGACATGTGCAACAGTTGGGTATCTTTACTGATGGAACGTTTCGCTTACACCTTTCACCTACACATATCGACTACACCCAGCTATTACATATGTCCATCATAGGGCATTAGCCACGGTGCCCCGTGCCCTCGTGGGTAAAGCTCTCGCTTCACACGGTGATATTCCGGGTTCGATTCCAATCGAGGGTAGAAACATTGGACGTCTTTCTTTACACCGGTTGTCTATGTTCACCCATCAGTAAAATAGGTACCTGGGTGTTAGTGGACTGGTGTGGGTCACATCCTGTGTGTTAGTGGACTGGTGTGGGTCACATCCTGGGTGTTAGTGGACTGGTGTGGGTCACATCCTGGGTGTTAGTGGACTGGTGTGGGTCACATCCTGGGTGTTAGTGGACTGGTGTGGGTCACATCCTGGGTGTTAGTGGACTGGTGTGGGTCACATCCTGGGTGTTAGTGGACTGGTGTGGGTCACATCCTGGGACAAAACTGACCTAATTTGCGGGAAATGCTCAGCATAACAAGCGACTTTCTATATAGTAGTATGTCACTGATGTCAGCTATGATCTGTATACCTTGTACATGTACTTGTATACCTTGTACATGTACTTGTATACCTTGTACATGTACTTGTATACCTTGTACATGTACTTGTATACCTTGTACATGTACTTGTATACCTTGTACATGTACTTGTATACCTTGTACATGTACTTGTATACCTTGTACATGTACTTGTATACCTTGTACATGTACTTGTATACCTTGTACATGTACTGTGTATACCTTGTACATGTACTTGTATACCTTGTATATGTACTTGTATACCTTGTACATGTACTGGAATACCTTGTACATGTACTGGTATAACCTTGTACATGTACTTGTATACCTTGAACATGTACTTGTATACCTTGTACATTACTTGTATACCTTGTACGTGTACTTATATACCTTGTACATGTACTTGTATACCTTGTACATGTACTTGTATACCTTGTACATGTACTGGTATACCTTGTACATGTACTTGTATACCTTGTACATGTACTTGTATACCTTGTACATGTACTTGTATACCTTGTACATGTACTTGTATACCTTGTACATGTACTGTGTATACCTTGTACATGTACTGGTATACCTTGTACATGTACTGTATACCTTGTACATGTACTTGTATACCTTGTACATGTACTTGTATACCTTGTACATGTACTTGTATACCTTGTACATGTACTTGTATACCTTGTACATGTACTTGTATACCTTGTGCATGTACTTGTATACCTTGTACATGTACTGGTAGTAAATAAAGGTATTATTATTATTATTATTATTATTATTATTATTATTATTATTATTATTATTATTATCACAATAGTGTAGTGTATGAGGGAGACAGATGAACGAGGATAAAAGGCGGAGAAGGGAAGATGGACGAACAGGTCAGTAATACATTATCTAACATCAATAATTATTTCACTCGGACTGTACTTGTCAGAGCTTCAGTAAAACCAGATAAAAGTTTGTCAGAGCTGAAATATATTCAGCCCCTGAAATCTGTATTAAACAGAAACTGACAGTAATTAGATGATGGAAAAAAAAGGAACGTCAGCAGAAAAAAAAGACCGGAAAAAGAGTGTATTATTATTATTATTATTATTATCAAGGGGAAACGCTAAACCCGGAGGATTATACAGCGTCTGGGGGGGGGGGATGTGGAAGGCATTCAGGCTTAATTCGGGGAACTGGAGCACAGATCCAATTCCCTAAATCAAGAGCCCCTCACCAACATCAAGGAACCTTCCTTGAGGGGAAAAAGTGTAAATTTTCTTGAATTCGGAAAGAGAGAACAAACGAACGTTGTATCTAGATACGAAAGAACATAACTTAGAACAGCCATTGAACATGTTAAAGGACGAATATAAAAAAAAAGAACGAAACAGGAAAGAGACAATATAACAGACGGACGAGGCTGAAATGGAAAGTCAAAGAACTGAGATGAGGAACAGAGGAGATGTAAAGATGCTGGAGAGATGCTGGAAGACTGTAAGAGAAGAAAAGAGTGAGGTGGAGCAGGCAGGTGGTTGGTGAAGACTTTAGGGTGTGTAAGAAGTAGCAAGAGTTGGGAAGTTGACGACAGCTTGATGGATTGACGTCTATAGACTCAGTGACTTAGTGACTAATGGTAGGCTGAGATCTCCATTCCCGTGGTAAGCTGGGGTCTCTTAGCATGGTAAGCTGAGACCTCACTTAGCATGGTCAGCTGAGACCTCGCTTAGCATGGTCAGCTGGGACCTCACTTAGCATGGTCAACTGGGACCTCACTTAGCATGGTCAGCTGGGACCTCACTTAGCATGGTCAGCTGGGACCTCACTTAGCATGGTCAGCCGGGACCTCACTTAGCATGGTCAGCTGGGACCTCACTTAACATGGTCAGCTGGGACCTCACTTAGCATGGTCAGCTGGGACCTCACTTAGCATGGTCAGCTGGGACCTCACTTAGCATGGTCAGCTGGGACCTCACTTAGCATGGTCAACTGGGACCTCACTTAGCATGGTCAGCTGGGACCTCACTTAGCATGGTCAGCTGGGACCTCACTTACCATGGTCAGCTGGGACCTTAGCATGGTCAGCTGGGATCTCACTTACCATGGTCAGCTGGGACCTCTACTTAACACAGGCACCTCAAGAGGTCTGGCATGGACCTGACCGGCAGGGGTTATCACTAGCAGGTCCTGGACTACTGAGCAACCTACCTCCACTTAGAGCGTCCAATATTGAAGCGATGCCCAGTGGTACATTTTTGCATGTACGAATGTTTAGATTCACTAATATTTATTCTTAGCTATGTACTCTAGCATGGTCACTATACTTCTTTGGCCTCATTATCACGGAACAACTTAGATGATATATGCCTGATGACCTTCAATTAGATGGTCGCTGGTCTCACTGAACATGGTCATCTGGGCCCAATTTATTTCCATCATTAGAAGTCAAGTGGCTTAGCATGGTCAGCGGGTGTGTACTACTATCCTGGCAGCTGGATTATATTGGTCACATCTCATTTACCATGTATGGGATTAATTTCAAAACAGGACCTCAGGATGATTTTGGAGACTGCGGGGTGCTATCCTCACAAAACGTCATCACAGACTAATATTAGCTTCCAATATTGAAAGAGCCCAGACTTTTTCATACAATTTAGTCTTAAATCATTCTTAGCATACTCTAACCGACTCCTCAATCTAAAGTCCGAATAAATTATGCCGATCTACACATGTCTTTAATTTATCAATGTGTCGGTTCACTGAACCATTCATCTACAAACATGTTTAATTCATCAACAAAGACAAAAGTGGCTTACGTCTGGTAGCGGGGTGTGTCATACTATCTGGAGCGTGTATATTCTTACATCTAGTTTAAAATTTGGAAGATGAATTTCAAGGAAAGACGCTAGGCATATTTTTGAGATCTGTCAGGGTGTGCTATCACTCCACTGTCTACAGTAATATTACTTCACCTATATCTGAAAGAGCACACAGACTTTATTTACATTATCTTAAACATCCTGACGAACTCTAACCGGCCTCCTCACCGAAAGTCCCATATTTAATGCCGACTTCCATTTGTTTTTTTAATGAAATGTTTCGCGCTGTTTCCCCTCAAGGAAGGTTCCTTGATGTTGGTGAGGGGCTCTTGATTTAGGGAATTGGATCTGTGATCCAGTTCCCCGAATTAAGCCTGAATGCCTTTCACATCCCCCCCAGGCCCTGTATAATCCTCCGGGTTTAGCTCTTCCCCCTTGATTATTATAATAATAATTCGCGCTGTTCACCCCTTCCATACCAACACTGAATAACCCACGTGGGTTTAGCATTTGTCTTTTAATATAAGAAGGCGATACGAACACTCAGCTGGGCGACTGTGTATCCTCTGAACAATCCGTGGACAACTCTACCCTAACTACAGATTGGGTCCAAGCAGTGGCGGACCTACATTTATGGGTCCCTGAAACTTGAACTACTATGGGTCCCTGAAACTTGAACTACTATGGGTCCCTGAAACTTGAACTACTATGGGTCCCTGAAACTTGAACTACTATGGGTCCCTGAAACTTGAACTACTATGGGTCCCTGAAACTTGAACTACTATGGGTCCCTGAAACTTGAACTACTATGGGTCACTCTTTTAAGTTTTATATAAACTTATTTGGCATGATAACAACTATATTATTTAAATAAAATCTATATCACTACACACAAAACTTTTAAGTTAACTAAGTCGTTCCTGGACCTCCGGAATTAGGGCACTCTGAAGCCTTAAGCTACTCATTAGCTGCACGTAATCCGCCATGTTATCAATACATTGACATATTCTAAAACAAGTCAATGAAGAGAGCTGTACTGCTCTGGCATCACCTCCGGTTGTATTAGTCTTCAGTTTTGGGCTGAAAGCTGAAGTTATATACGTGATCCATTACATAATTACAGTCAAAGGCATCAGAGACCCTTGTGCATGTTTATTCGGTCCTCCTGGATGACCGAAATATTATAATTATTAATAATACGATAGTGTGTCTGTGTAGTTATTTTTAAGGTCAGCCACGAATAAATTGTTTTATATGGATGAATAAATCTGGATCAAGGAATATATTGTGAGAATTTGACCCGGTTTTATTGGTGCCATGTTTATATTCCAGGAGTCTTAGTTACTACCTTCAGTGTGCTGGTGATGGTGCTATGGTGGCCTTAGTTACTACCTTCAGTGTGCTGGTGATGGTGCTATGGTGGCCTTAGTTACTACCTTCAGTGTGCTGGTGATGGTGCTATGGTGGCCTTAGTTACTACCTTCAGTGTGCTGGTGATGGTGCTACAGTGACCTTAGTTAACCAGGAGGGTGGCTGACCCTCTTGGTTAAAAATTCCAACATTTCTAATCTTTATCTTAGGGTTTCTGGTAGTCTGTCATGGTGCTCCAGACTCATTTCTGGACGTTATATGGAATATTATTTTATTTATGGCATGGCCACCATGGCCATACGAGGCATCGTTAGCTATTTTATTACTTAAGTCGTAAATAATTCTATAACATTTCATTTGGCCATAATAACGGTTTTCCAGTTCGTCTGGAACGCCTTCGAGTGATTTAATTGGTCTCTGGAAGGGTGTTATAGTGGACTGTGTGAGTCTTACTACACTCCACCTGTCGTTAAGACGTGTCTTATGAGAGGTTTACTCGGTGACTCTACCTGGAGGCTGGTAGTACCTGTGGGAGCTGGTCTGTGACCTGACTCTACCTGGAGGCTGGTAGTACCTGTGGGAGCTGGTTTGATACCTGACTCTACCTGGAGGCTGGTAGTACCTGTGGGAGCTGGTCTGTGGCCTGACTCTACCTGGAGGCGGGTAGTGCCTGTGGGAGCTGGTTTGATACCTGACTCTACCTGGAGGCTGGTAGTACCTGTGGGAGCTGGTCTGTGGCCTGACTCTACCTGGAGGCTGGTAGTGCCTGTGGGAGCTGGTTTGATACCTGGCTCTACCTGGAGGCTGGTAGTACCTGTGGGAGCTGGTCTGTGGCCTGACTCTACCTGGAGGCTGGTAGTGCCTGTGGGAGCTGGGTTTGATACCTGACTCTACCTGGAGGCTGGTAGTACCTGTGGGAGCTGGTCTGTGGCACTGACTCTACCTGGAGGCTGGTAGTACCTGTGGGAGCTGGTCTGTGACCTGACTCTACCTGGAGGCTGGTAGTGCCTGTGGGAGCTGGTTTGATACCTGACTCTACCTGGAGGCTGGTAGTACCTGTGGGAGCTGGTCTGTGGCCTGACTCTACCTGGAGGCTGGTAGTACCTGTGGGAGCTGGTCTGTGACCTGACTCTACCTGGAGGCTGGTAGTACCTGTGGGAGCTGGTCTGTGGCCTGACTCTACCTGGAGGCTGGTAGTACCTGTGGGAGCTGGTCTGTGACCTGACTCTACCCGGAGGCTGGTAGTGCCTGTGGGAGCTGGTCTGTGACCTGACTCTACCTGGAGGCTGGTAGTACCTGTGGAGCTGGTCTGTGACCTGAACTAACCTGGAGGCTGGTAGTACCTGTGGGAGCTGGTCTGTGACCTGACTCTACCTGGAGGCTGGTAGTACCTGTGGGAGCTGGTCTGTGACCTGACTCTACCTGGAGGCTGGTAGTACCTGTGGGAGCTGGTCTGTGGCCTGACTCTACCTGGAGGCTGGTAGTGCCTGTGGGAGCTGGTCTGTGACCTGACTCTACCTGGAGGCTGGTAGTACCTGTGGGAGCTGGTTTGATACCTGACTCTACCTGGAGGCTGGTAGTACCTGTGGGAGCTGGTTTGATACCTGACTCTACCTGGAGGCTGGTAGTACCTGTGGGAGCTGGTCTGATACCTGACTCTACCTGGAGGCTGGTAGTACCTGTGGGAGCTGGTCTGATACCTGACTTTACCTGGAGGCTGGTAGTACCTGAAGGGAGCTGGTCTGATACCTGAAGTCATTGCCCATTCAGTCGGGCTGCGGTTCGTGTGCTGGACTGTGTGTGGCCAGCAGTAACAGCCTGGTTGATCAGGCCCCGATCAACTGGGAGGCCTGGCCATGGACTGGGCCGAGGGGGCGTTGACCCCTGGAATACCCTACGGGTAGTCTCCTCCCCTAAGGAGCTTCCTTGAAGCTGCTGAGGAGTTCTTGATCCTTTTCATTCCTTAGGCTCTATATAACTCCTACGGGTTTAGCGCTCCAACCTATATATAAGAATAATCCTATCGCATCTTAAATACTCTCCCATTAATATTTTTACAATGTTTTCCCGAGAGAAGAATCAACTGGATATTAATTAGTGCTAACGAGCACAAATGTCAATACACAAATAACCCGCACATAAAAGAGAGAAGCTTACGACGACGTTTCGGTCCGACTTGGACCATTGACAAAGTCACTTTGACAAAGTGACTTTGTCAATGGTCCAAGTCGGACCGGAACGTCGTCGTAAGCTTCTCTCTTTTATGTGCGGGTTATTTGTGTATTGTTCCAGACACGGTATTGTGCCTTTTCGTTATTTACAAATGTCAAACATTCACATCCCTTAGCGATGTGTAATGTCACATTCGATGTTTAACATTCTATTGCATAGTGTAGTAAGTTAAGTGCCAATGTGTTGAAGAGTTGTGGGATTGAACGATAAAATTTCGATATTGGAATTTGTTACAGTTGCTCTTTGCCGATGATGCAGTTCTTTTGGGAGATTTTGAAAAGAAGATGCGAGGTTGATGCTTGAATCTGGGTAAGTCACTGGAAATTATGTCAACACGAGAAAGAGTAAGGTTTTGAAAGTAAATTGCTAAGCAAATGAAGGATTGAATATTAGAATGGAAGGAATGTTACGTAAATGTATTTAGATATCTAAGTGTGTCCAGTGGCCTGGTTGGCAACGCTCTGGCCTCATATGCTTAGTGTTTGTGGTTTGATCCCAGGCACGGGTGAAAATGCTGGGCATATTTCCTTACACCTATCTCTGTTCACATAGCAGTAAGTAGGTACCTGGGTGTTAGTCGACTGGTGTGGGTGGCATCCTGAGGGACAAGATTGAAGGACCTCAATGAAAATAAGACAGTCCTCGATGACGCACTGACTCTCTTGGTCCAAGATCGCACAACCTGGTGGATCAAGGCTGATAAATCAGGTTTTTACGGCTGCCTGCACGTAGTCCAATGTACAAACCACAGCCCGGCTGATCAGGAACTGACTTGAGGAACTTATCCCGTTCCGTCTTGAAGACAACCAAAGGTTTGTTGACAGTTTCTCTTATGCACAGAGGGAAGGTGTCTATGAGTCGGTCACCTTGAATACTTAACGAGTAATAGAAACACAAGTGCAACTAATGTGACTTTTTATTGTGGCAACGTTTCGCTCTCCAGGAGCTTAGAAACGTTACCACAATAAAATATCACAGTTGCACATGTGTCCTTTTACTTAACATATTGTCGGTAATTCTACCAACATTACAAGAATACTGAACGAGTTCTCTTAGCGTGCTCGTCGCTCCCCACATTGGTATACAGAACATGCCACATGGGGATGGTAATATTTACCTCAAGATCTTTCACTCTCAAATGCATCATCAGGAGCTATGCAATGTTGCAAGACAGCAACAGATAGAAGGGGTAATTCTGTGAGGCAAGGCAGAAGGTATCAGTGACAGCCCATGACACTGTCACACAGGTTACCAGTAATACCTCCTGCCTTCCCACAGAGAATTTCCCCTCCTATACTGTCTTGAAACACTACATAGCTCCTGAAGACGCACCAGAGTGTGAAAGATCTTGAACTAAAGATTCCCATCCCCACGTACGATATTCGGCATTATTATCTCCTGTTTGCTATTGCATTGGAATAAATTTGTATACAAGTAATCTTAAACAGAGAAAAAATTATGAGAATTTTTAACCTGTAAACTTCAAATTGACATAAATTCCACCCAAGAAAAATATGTCACGCGCATCCTCCCACAAATTTAAGTAGATGATCCTATTTAAGCGGTTTATCACAAGTTTATGTAAAACATGACCGGTTTAGCAGAGTGGTCACAGCTCAGAGAAGTGCGATGAATTTTGATCAAGCTAAAAGCAGAAGCCTTCCACTTTATCTTCTCACATATATATATATAATAATATATATATATTATATATATATATATATAATATATATATATATATATATATATATATGTCGTGCCGAATAGGTAAAATTGGTCAGTTAGCAAGAACTCGTTTAAAATTAAGTCCTTTCTAAAATTTTCTCTTGTACGTTGAAAGATATATATATTTTTCGTTTATGTTAATGTAAAAATGAATAATTTTGTACCAAAAGAACCTTAGAAAACTTATCTGATCTTATTATAACAAGCGCAATTTAATTTAGACTAATCCAACTAAACATATTTTAGATAAGTTTACAATAATTAAACACGAAATATATTTTTCTCGTTAGGTTTAGCATGATTTTTGTGTAATTAGTGCATACACAAAGTTTTGCTTGCCTTATTCGGCAAGAAGAGCGTTGCTATTTAAGCCAAAATCGCAAGTGCTACCAATTCAGCACGACACACACACACACACATATGCGGGTGTATGTATATATATATATATATATATATATATAATGTCATTTACCAAAGTGCAGCAGGCCAGGGCTCGACCCCACGACACATTGTCCCGCCTCAAAAGACAAAACAACGTACAAGTCACCTTATCCACTCAGCCATTGATCCTACAAAGATCACGCACCCAGCAGAGCTAGATGTTTCTCGTGATCCAAGGACACTCGTAGTAGTGGTATGCTCAACGATTATTTCAGCCTCCTCCTGTTCGACTCCCCGCCACTTCAGCAACCATTGAGACATTTTTCTGATGATTATTTTCAAGCAGGTTTATCTGGAGAGGATTACAGGGGTCAACACCCCCGCGGTCCGGTCTGAGACCAGTTGTGAGTTATACCTCCGTGAGTCATGCGTGTCGTAAGAGGCGACTAAAATGCCGGGAGCAAGACGCTAGTAACCTCATCTTCTCTGTAATTAGTAAGTGTAAATAGGGAACCTTAGGGTTTTCTTTATTTTAGGTCACCTTCCTCAGTGGGTTACAGCCGATGTGTTAAAGAAATCTTTATCTTCATTTAATATACTTTTTTTTGTGAGTACACCGAAAGGTACCTAAAGTCAGTACCTGACCAGCCGGGCTGTGGTTCGTATTTCGGGTTACGTGCGGCCAGCAGTAACAGCCTGGTTGATCAGGCCCTGATCCACCATGAGACCTGGTCACAGACCGGGCCACGGGGGCGTTGACCCCGAAACCCTCTCCAGGTATACTCCAGGTATACTCC
This sequence comes from Cherax quadricarinatus, assembly GCF_026875155.1. Lineage (NCBI taxonomy): Eukaryota > Metazoa > Arthropoda > Malacostraca > Decapoda > Parastacidae > Cherax > Cherax quadricarinatus. Next base: position 19,450,154 of record NC_069493.1, on the reverse strand, counting down.
AGGTATGGTTTAGAAAGACACGTAAGTAAACACTGTAACATATTTATTAGAAAACGTTTCGGTCCTGGGACCTTGATCACTTCTAAGTGATCAAGGTCCCAGGACCGAAACGTTTTCTAATAAATATGTTATAGTGTTTGCTTACGTGTCTTTCTAAGCCAACTTGTCGGTATTTATTACCAAGGTTTATACTCCAGGTATACTTTATCTCAGTCACGACATAGGAAAGTATTGGTTTGGAAATAGGGTAGTAGATGAGTGGAACAGTCTACCTAGTTGGGTTATTGAGGCTAGGACTTTGGGTAGTTTCAAATTTGGGTTGGATAAGTACATGAGTGGGAGGGGTTGGATTTGAGAGGGACTTGCACATCAGAGCTTATTTCTTGGGTAGCATTGAAAATTGGGTTGGTCAAATGTTTGTTAGTGGGATGAATTGTAAAGGACCTGCCTAGTATGGGCCAACAGGCCTCCTGCAGTGTTCCTCCTTTCTTATGTTCTTATGTTCTTATGTTCAAAACACTTCATGATATCAGAAACAATTTAACCTTCCTACGGAAGCCTTTTATCTCTTGTTTCATTAAACTGCCATAAATGATATAATCAAAAAGAAGCGCTAAACCACAAGGGGTATACAGCGCACATGAATGATAGAGCCTTTGTTCTGTGCTAGATATTTGTGTGTGTTCTTCCAGTCTGGACGTGTTTTTTGGACAGAGGAGTAGATTATTGTTGTTATAATCACAGGATAGCGCTAAACCCGTAGGGTTATACAGCTCATGTGGGGGTGGGATGAAGTAGATTATTGTTATTGTTATAACCACAGGATAGCGCTAAACCCGTAGGGTTATACAGCTCATGTGGGGGTGGGATGGAAGGTATTCAAGGCTCAGTTCAGGGACCTGGAGCACAGATCTAATTCCCTAGATCAAGAGCCCCTCACCAGCATCAAGGAACCTCCCTTGAGGGGACAGAGAAGTAGATTATCATTATTATTATAATCACAGGGAAGCGCTAAACCCGTAGGGTTATACAGCTCATGTGGGGGTGGGATGGAAGGTATTCAAGGCTCAGTTCAGGAAACTGGAGCACAGATCTAATTCCCTGGATCAAGAGCCCCTCACCAGCATCAAGGAACCTCCCTTGAGGGGACAGAGAAGTAGAGGATTTAGTAGTAGAAGGAACAGTAGTAATAGAAAGGGGAGGTAATTTAGTGGCACATAAGAGAAAAGGGGAATGAAAGGGATTAATAATTATGGTAATAGCGGAAATGGAGTTCTAGTCACGGTATTGTGTCTGTTTTTTTTACTAATGAACACGAACGTATCCTGATGTCGGCATTCACGAACGTACTTCTACTTTGGGTAGTTTCAAATTTGGGTTGGATAAGTACATGAGTGGGAGGGGTTGGATTTGAGAGGGACTTGCACGTCGGAGCTTATTTCTTGGGTGGCATTGAAAATTGGGTTGGTCAAATGTTTGTTAGTGGGATGAATTGTAAAGGACCTGCCTAGTATGGGCCAACAGGCCTGCTGCAGTGTTCCTCCTTTCTTATGTTCTTATGTTCTTATGTTCTACTCTAGAAGAAAGGGTGGATATGGATAGGGAGTTTGAGAGGCGGATAACGGGTACACGAGGGCACAATTCGAAGTTAAATAACACAGATGAGTCACTGGGATGCCAGGAAGTATTTCTTCAGCCATAGAGTGGTCAGAATGTGAGATGTTCTGGATAACGAGGTGATGAGAGTTTAAATGAGTACGTATGAGTAGGCTTACGCATCCAGGAGGAAACCCAGTAACGATCAGTGTAAGACGCAGGGCCAGGAGCTGAGTCTCGATGCCTACTCACACACAGTACGGACCAGGTGTCTATGGACAAGTGCCACTCACAACTAGTGACACACACACACACACACACACACACACACACACACACACACACACACACACACACACACACGCACACATATACACAGTACGTGGCAGGTGTCTATGGACAAGTGCCTTTGACAACTGTTAAAACAAAATACGGACCAGGTGTCTATGGACAAGTGCCTCTCACAACTAGTGACACACACACACACACACACACACACACACACACACACACACACACACACACGCACGCACACATATACACAATACGTGGCAGGTGTCTATGGACAAGTGCCTTTGACAACTATTAAAACACACAAAATACGGACCAGGTGTCTATGGACAAGTGCCTCACACACACACACACACACACACACACACACACACACACACACACACAGACGCACGCACACATATACACAATACGTGGCAGGTGTCTATGGACAAGTGCCTTTGACAACTATTAAAACACACAAAATACGGACCAGGTGTCTATGGACAAGTGCCTCACACACACACACACACACACACACACACACACACACACACACACACACACACACACACACACACACACACAGACATCAATTATGGTGCATCATATTCCATAATTTGCCTACAGTATGTGTGTGAACGAGGCAGCACAGACGTCAGCCCCAACAACCTGGTCTTGTCGGCCTGTTACACTTGCCTAATTAATGTCTGTGTAAATATCACATATAACTGTCAATTACGGAACGTTGTTTCTGAGGATGGTGGTAGTAGGCTGAGATGGTGGTTGTGGTAGTAGGCTGAGATGGTGGTTGTGGTAGTAGGCTGAGATGGTGGTTGTGGTAGTAGGCTGAGGTGGTGGTTGTGGTAGTATGCTGAGATGGTGGTTGTGGTAGTATGCTGAGATGGTGGTTGTGGTAGTAGGCTGAGATGGTGGTTGTGGTAGTATGCTGAGGTGGTGGTTGTGGTAGTAGGCTGAGATGGTGGTTGTGGTAGTATGCTGAGATGGTGGTTGTGGTAGCATGCTGAGATGGTGGTTGTGATAGTAGGCTGAGAAGGTGGTTGTTGTAGTAGGCTGATATGGTGGTTGTGGTAGTAGGCTGAAATGGTGGTTGTGGTAGTAGGCTGAGATGGTGGTTGTGGTAGTATGCTGAGATGGTGGTTGTGGTAGTATGCTGAGATAGTGGTTGTGGTAGTAGGCTGAGATGGTGGTTGTGGTAGTATGCTGAGATAGTGGTTGTGGTAGTAGGCTGAGATGGTGGTTGTGGTAGTAGGCTGAGATGGTGGTTGTGTTAGTAGGCTGAGATGGTGGTTGTGGTAGTATGCTGAGATGGTGGTTGTGGTAGTAGGCTGAGATGGTGGTTGTAGTAGGCTGAGATGGTGGTTTTGGTAGTAGGCTGAGATGGTGTTTGTGGTAGTATGCTGAGATGGTAGTTTTGGTAGTAAACTGAGATGGTGGTTGTGGTAGTAGGCTGAGATGGTGTTTGTGGCAGTAGGATGAGATGGTGGTTGTGGTAGTAGGCTGATATGGTGGTTTGTGGTAGTAGGCCGAGATGGTGGTTGTGGTAGTAGGCCGAGATGGTGGTTGTGGTAGTCGCCGAGATGGTGGTTGTGGATGTAAGCTGAGATGGTGGTTGTGGTAGTAGGCTGAGGTGGTGGTTATGGTGCTGGTTCATTGAAATGGTCGTGGCGGAAATGGTGACGGTGGGTTGTAGTAGTGGTGGTGGTTTGAGGTGGTGGTGGTGGTGGTTTGGGGGCTTTAAGGTGGTGGTGGTGGTAGGCTGAGATAATGGTGGTCGTGGTACTGGTTGATTGTGATGTTCGTGATGGAAATGGTGGTGGTTATAGCAGTGGTTATGAAAGTGGTGGTGAGTTGTAGAGGTAGTAGTGGAGGTGAGGTTTAGTGGTGATGGTGAGTTTTTAGACAGTGGTAGTGGTGGCAGCAGCAGCAGCAGTAGCAGCAGTAGCAGCAGTAGCAGCAGCAGCAGCAGCAGCAACAGTAGCAGTAGCAGTAGCAGCAGCAGCAGTAGCAGCAGCAGTAGCAGTAGCAGCAGCAGTAGCAGCAGCAGCAGCAAGCAGCAGCAGTAGCAGCAGCAGTAGCAGTAGCAGCAGCAGTAGCAGCAGCAGCAGCAGTAGCAGCAGTAGCAGCAGTAGCAGCAGCAGTAGCAGCAGCAGTAGCAGTAGCAGCAGCAGTAGCAGCAGCAGCAGCAGTAGCAGCAGCAGTAGCAGCAGCAGTAGCAGTAGCAGCAGCAGTAGCAGCAGCAGCAGCAGTAGCAGCAGTAGCAGCAGTAGCAGCAGCAGCAGCAGCAGCAACAGTAGCAGTAGCAGTAGCAGCAGCAGCAGTAGCAGCAGCAGTAGCAGTAGCAGTAGCAGTAGCAGCAGCAGCAGCAGTAGCAGCAGCAGTAGCAGCAGCAGTAGCAGTAGCAGCAGCAGTAGCAGCAGCAGCAGCAGCAGTAGCAGCAGCAGTAGCAGCAGCAGTAGCAGTAGCAGCAGCAGTAGCAGCAGCAGCAGCAGTAGCAGCATAGCACAGTAGCAGCAGCAGTAGCAGTAGCAGCAGCAGTAGCAGCAGCACAGCCCGCAGTAGCAGCAGCAGTAGCAGCAGCAGCACAGTAGCAGCTAGCAGTGCAGCAATGCAGCCAGCAGTACAGCAGCATAGCAGCCAGTAGCAGCAGCAGCAGCAGTAGCAGCAGCAGTAGCAGCAGCAGCAGCAGTAGCAGCAGCAGTAGCAGCAGCAGCAGCAGTAAACAGCAGCTAGCAGCAGCATAGCAGCAGCAGTAGCAGTAGCAGCAGCAGTAGCAGCAGCAGCAGCAGTAGCAAGCAGCAGTAGCAGCAGCAGCAGCAGTAGCAGCAGCAGTAGCAGCAGCAGCAGCAGTAGCAGCAGTAAGCAGCAGTGCAGCAGCAGCAAGCAGCAGCATAGCAGAGCAGTAGCAGTGCAGCAGCAGTAGCAGCAAACAGGCAGTAGCAGCAGCAGTAGCATGTAGCACAGTAGCAGCAGCAGCAGCAGTAGCAGCAGCAGTAGCAGCAGCAGTAGCAGTAGCAGCAGCAGCAGCAGCAGCAGCAGCAGTAGCAGCAGCAGTAGCAGCAGCAAATAGCAGTAGCAGCAGCAGGTAGCAGCAAGCAGCAGCAGTAGCAGCAGAGCAGCAGTACAGCAGCAGTAGCAGTAGCAGTAGCAGAGCAGCAGCAGCAGTAGCAGCAGCAGTAGCAGTAAACAAGCACGCAGTAGCAGCAGCAGCAGCAGTAGCAGCAGCAGTAGCAGCAGCAGTAGCAGTAGCAGCAGCAGCAGTAGCAGCAGTAGTAGTAGCAGTTAAGGTGACTGTTCAGCAGTAGTAGTAGCAGTTAAGGTGACTGTTCAGCAGTAGTAGTAGCAGTTACGGTGACTGTTCAGCAGTAGTAGTAGCAGTTAAGATGACTGTTCAGCAGTAGTAGTAGCAGTTAAGATGACTGTTCAGCAGTAGTAGTAGCAGTTAAGATGACTGTTCAGCAGTAGTAGTAGCAGTTAAGATGACTGTTCAGCAGTAGTAGTAGCAGTTAAGATGACTGTTCAGCAGTAGTAGTAGCAGTTAAGATGACTGTTCAGCAGTAGTAGTAGCAGTTAAGATGACTGTTCAACAGTAGTAGTAGCAGTTTAGATGACTGTTCAGCAGTAGTAGTAGCAGTTAAGATGACTGTTCAGCAGTAGTAGTAGTAGCAGTTAAGATGACTGTTCAGCAGTAGTAGTAGTAGCAGTTAAGATGACTGTTCAGCAGTAGTAGTAGTAGCAGTTAAGATGACTGTTCAGCATGTAGTAGTAGTAGCAGTTAAGATGACTGTTCAGCAGTAGTAGTAGTAGCAGTTAAGATGACTGTTCAGCAGTAGTAGTAGCAGTTAAGATGACTGTTCAGCAGTAGTAGTAGTAGCAGTTAAGATGACTGTTCAGCAGTAGTAGTAGTAGCAGTTAAGATGACTGTTCAGCAGTAGTAGTAGCAGTTAAGATGACTGTTCAGCAGTAGTAGTAGCAGTTAAGATGACTTTTCAGCAGTAGTAGTAGTCAGTTTAAGAGTGAACTGTTCAGCAGTAGTAGTAGCAGTTAAGATGACTGTTCAGCAGTAGTAGTAGCAGTTAAGATGACTGTTCAGCAGTAGTCCTGTGGTAATTAACTAATGTGATGATAATTGCCGTGAAGACAAATTATAATGAACATAAGATAAGAAAGAAAGAACACTGCAACAGGCCCATGCGAAGCAGGTCCATGCCACCCCCCGGACTAGAACAATGACTACCTAGTCAGGTCACTTCCACTTAAGGAAGGAGCACGGCACCAGACCTGGAATCATAAGCTAGTCAGGTCCAACTCACACCCACTCATGTATCTATCCAACCTATTTTTAAAACTACACAACGTCTTAGCTTCTATAACTGTACTCGGGAGTTTGTTCCACTCATCCACAACTCTATTGCCAAACCAGTACCTTCCTATATCCTTCCTGAATCTGAATTTTTCCAACTTTAAACCATTGCTGCGAGTCCTGTCTTGGCTGGATGTTTTCTGCACGCTATTTATATCCTCCTGTTTATATCCCCATGTTTATGTCCCCCTGTTTATATCCCCCCTGTTTATATCCCCCTGTTTATATCCCCCTGTTTATATCCCCCTGTTTTCCATTTATACACCTCGATCATATCCCCCCTAATTCTACGTCTTTCTAGAGAGTGCAGATTCAGGACCTCAGTCTATCCTCATAGGGAAGATTTCTGATACATGGGATCATCTTTGTCATCCTCCTCTGTACGTTTGGTGGTAGTTGTGGTAGAAGGATGGTAGTAATAGTAGTAGTAGTAGTAGAAGGTTGCCAAGGCAAATCTTACTGCTAAAAGCAGTTGATGGTAGGCTACACCCATATGTGTACACTCAACCGGGATTGACCCCGGGTTCTTCGTTTTGATATCTTCACGATTGAACCTGACCCCCCAGAGACTAGCTAGGAATTCTGAGTCTAGCTATTCTCTGACTAGGTAGATAGTTTGGTTACTTATAGACTAGCTAGTAAATCTAACACTGGCTATTCAGAGACTACTAGCTAGTATGACTATGACTATTTAGAGATTAGTTAGTAGTCTAACACTGGCTATTTAGAGACTAGCTAGGAAGTCTAACACTGTTTATAGACTAGGAAACTTAATACCGACTATTTAGGAACTAGCTAATGTCTAAGTTAAAATGGTTAAATGTCCAAAAACCAGAGCCCTTTACCAAGGCTGAATGGTAAAAGGCTCTTGATGCGAGGAAGTGGAGCTTTTCTCTCGTTCCTCATATTAAACTTGCTTATCTTCTGGTCCCCAGACACTCAACCATCACCACCATCACTACCAGAAACAACTACCATCACTGCTACAGACAACCACCATCACTACCAGAAACAACTACCATCACTGCTACAGACAACCACCATCACTACCAGAAACAACCACCATTACTGCTACAGACAACCACCATCACTACCAGAAACAACTACCATCACTGCTACAGACAACCACCATCACTACCAGAAACAACTACCATCACTGCTACTAACAACCACCATCACTACCGAAACAACCACCATCACTGCTACAGACAACCACCATCACTACCAGAAACAACTACCATCACTGCTACAGACAACCACCATCACTACCAGAAACAACTACCATCACTGCTACAGACAACCACCATCACTACCAGAAACAACCACCATTACTGCTACAGACAACCACCATCACTACCAGAAAACAACTACCATTCTGCTACAGACACACCACCCACACAACCAGAAACAACCACCATTACTGCTACGACAACCACCATCACTACCAGAAACAACTACCATCACTGCTACAGACAACCACCATCACTACCAGAAACAACTACCATCACTGCTACAGACAACCACCATCACTACCAGAAACACTACCATCACTGCTACAGACAACCACCTCACTACCAGAAACAACTACCATCACTGCTACAGACAACCACATCACTACCAGAAACAACTACCATTCTGCTACAGACACCACCATCACTACCAAAACAACCACCATTACTGCTACAGACACCACCATCACTACCAGAAACAAACTACCATCACTGCTACGACAACCACCATCACTACCAGAAACAACTACCATCACTGCTACAGACAACCACCATCACTACCTAAACAACTAACTACCATCACTGCTACAGACAACCACCATCACTACCAGAAACAACTACCATCACTGCTACAGACAACCATCACTACCAGAAACAACTACCATTACTGCTACAGACAACCACCATCACTACCAGAAACAACCACCATTACTGCTACAGAACAACCACCACACTACCAGAAACACCTACCACCACTGCTACAACCACCATCACTACCAAAAAACAACTACCGTCACTACTACAGACAACCACCATCACTACTACAAAACAACAAACCATCACTGTTGCAAAACAAACCACAACCACCACCCCCACAACCAACAAACCACGACTACTCCCCAAGTACAACAACCACTACCCCCAACAACAATCAGCACTACCACAAACAACAATCTTCACCACCACAACCCACCACCACAACCACCACCACCAAAAACCACCACCACACCACAACCACCCCCCACCACCACCACCACCACCACAACCACCCTCAGAGGACAACATACCGTAATTGGGATTTATGAAGTTATTTGCACCAAACATTAATTAGGAATGTGCAGCATGTCCTCAAGACTTACCCTGCATATCTCACTCTCTACTGTCTCATGCAACAACCTCTAGCAAATGTTGACCTGTTTGCAAGTATTAATTATATATATTATATATATATATAAAATATATATATATATTTTAATTATATATAATATTAATATATATATATATATATTTTATAGATTGATAAATTGGGTCAGTTAGCAAGAACTCGTTTAAATTAAGTCCTTTCTAAAATTTTCTCGTATACGTTTTAAAGATATATTTTCATATATGTTAATGTAAAAATTAATAATTTTTTACCAAAAGAACCTTAGAAAACTTACCTGACCTTATTATAAACAAACACAACTTAATTTAGCCTAATCCAACAAAACAAATTTAGATAAGTTAACAATAATTAAACACGAAATATATAAATATAATAAATATATAAATATATATATAATATTATATTATATATAATATAGATATATATACAAAATAAATTGTGAAATTAAGACTATTAGAGGACTGAAGAGAAAAAAGGAGGGAAAATTTAAAAAATAAATTTGATATTTCTGCTGGAAAATTACCACCATTGTTGTAATAAATCTCAAGAATCCCTTCGTGGTGATGGCTTTGGTGCAGTGATCTTGATCCCAGGAATTGGAGCTACCTCTCCCGTTTGCAGAACTTTTTGTCTGTCACATGTCGCTTAATGTGACATTGCGGATTTAGCTCTTCCCCATAAATATAATAAGCAATATCTTTTTAATCCTTCTGTCTTTGTAATACCTTCTGTCTTTGTAATCCTTCTGTCTTTGTAATCCTTCTGTCTTTGTAATCCTTCTGTCTTTGTAATCCTTCTGTCTTTGTAATCCTTCTGTCTTTGTAATCCTTCTGTCTTTGTAATCCTTCTGTCTTTGTAATCCTTCTGTCTTTGTAATCCTTCTGTCTTTGTAATCCTTCTGTCTTTGTAATCCTTCTGTCTTTGTAATCCTTCTGTCTTTGTAATCCTTCTGTCTTTGTAATCCTTCTGTCTTTGGGAATCCTTCTTGTAATCCTTCTGTCTTTGTAATCCTTCTTTGTAATCCTTCTGTCTTTTAATCCTTCTGTCTTTGTAATCCTTCTTTGGTAATCCTTCTGTCTTTGTAATCCTTCGTCTTTGTAATCCTTCTGTCTTTGTAATCCTTCTGTCTTTGTAATCCTTCTGTCTTTGTAATCCTTCTTTGTAATCCTTCTGTCTTTGTAATCCTTCTTTGTAATCCTTCTGTCTTTGTAATCCTTCTTTGTAATCCTTCTGTCTTTGTAATCCTTCTGTCTTTGTAATCCTTCTTTGTAATCCTTCTGTCTTTGTAATCCTTCTTTGTAATCCTTCTGTCTTTGTAATCCTTCTGTCTTTGTAATCCTTCTATCTTTGTAATCCTTCTGTCTTTGTAATCCTTCTATCTTTGTAATCCTTCCATCTTTGTAATCCTTCTATCTTTGTAATCCTTCTATCTTTGTAATCCTTCCATCTTTGTAATCCTTCTGTCTTTGTAATCCTTCTGTCTTTGTAACCCTTCTGTCTTTGTAATCCTTCTGTCTTTGTAATCCTTCTGTCTTTGTAATCCTTCTGTCTTTGTAATCCTTCTTTGTAATCCTTCTGTCTTTGTAATCCTTCTGTCCTTTGTAAATCCTTCTGTCTTTGTAATCCTTCTTTGTAATCCTTCTGTCTTTGTAATCCTTCTGTCTTTGTAATCCTTCTGTCTTTGTAATCCTTCTGTCTTTGTAATCCTTCTTTGTAATCCTTCTGTCTTTGTAATCCTTCTGTCTTTGTAATCCTTCTGTCTTTTGTAATCCTTTCTGTTCTTGTAATCCTTCTTTGTAATCCTCTGTCTTTGTAATCCTTCTGTCTTTGTAATCCTTCTGTCTTTGTAATCCTTCTGTCTTTGTAATCCTTCTATCTTTGTAATCCTTCTATCTTTGTAATCCTTCTATCTTTGTAATCCTTCCATCTTTGTAATCCTTCCATCTTTGTAATCCTTCCATCTTTGTAATCCTTCCATCTTTGTAATCCTTCCATCTTTGTAATCCTTCCATCTTTGTAATCCTTCCATCTTTGTAATCCTTCTACATCTGTAATCCTTCCCCCTTTGTAATATGCTCCTCTGTAATCCATCCACCTTTGTAATTCCCCTACATATGTGATCCCTGGTTTATAATCCTTTCCCCTTTGTAATCCCCCCGCCTTGTTAGCAACAATTACATTGTTCCACTGGTACCTTGATCATCTTGCGCACAAACACACAAAAAATCCCCTCCCAGTAATCCCCTCCCCAGTAATCCTAAATAACGAGATTATAATTCCACATCTATTACACCAATCTGAAGCTTTTATTAAGACAATAGTACTTTTAAACGTTCGAATTAACACGTAATGGTGAGTGATGGTCGGAAATAAGATACCTTCCCATAGCCGGGTTGTGGTTCGTACGTGGGGCCAGTAGTAACAGTCCTGGTTGCTCAGGCTTTGATTCACCGCGAGGAGAAGTCATGGACCAGGCCTCGGGGGAGCGTTGACCCCCGGAACACTCCCCAGGGGGAGATAACTGGTCTAAAATACCAACACAATGGGAAAATAGAAACAAATCCTGTATAATACGAGCCTTTATTGAAAACGTTTCCCCCACACAGTGAGCGAAACGTAGTCATTAAAAATACCGACAAGTTGATCATTAAGACACATGTGCGAGAGTTGGGTATCTTTAACTGTTGAAAACGTTTCGCCCACACAGTAGGCTTCTACAGTCAAAGGCACCAAGTGTAGTAGTGAAACGAAGATGTAATCAGTCTGTCAATCTTGGAGAAATAGTATTTGAGATGGACGTTGCCTATTATGGGCCAGTAGGCTGCCGTGCTTGCTGCTCCAGTCCTGTTCTTAATTAAACGTTAAGTTTTCTGTACATTATGTGGAGTAATTGTCAGAGGTAATTATCATAACAAAGGTTGTGCTCTAGTTCCCTTCTCTCTCACCCTGTCTGTTACCCTGTCTGTTACCCTGTCTGTTACCCTGTTTGTTATCCTGTCTGTTACCCTGTTTGTTACCCTGTCTGTTACCCTGTCTGTTACCCTGTTATCCTGTCTGTTACCCTGTTTGTTACCCTGTCTGTTACCCTGTCTGTTACCCTGTCTGTTACCCTGTTTGTTATCCTGTCTGTAACCCTGTTTGTTACCCTGTCTGTTACCCTGTCTGTTACCCTGTTGTTATCCTGTCTGTTACCCTGTTTGTTACCCTGTCTGTTTACCCTGTTTGTTACCCTGTCTGTTACCCTGTCTGTTACCCTGTCTGTTACCCTGTTTTGTTATCCTGTCTGTTACCCTGTTTGTTACCCTGTCTGTTACCCTGTCTGTTACCCTGTTTGTTATCCTGTTTGTTACCCTGTCTGTTACCCTGTCTGTTACCCTGTTTGTTATCCTGTCTGTTACCCTGTCTGTTACCCTGTCTGTTATCCTGTCTGTTGCCCTGTCTGTTGCCCTGTCTGTTGCCCTGTCTGTTGCCCTGTCTGTTGCCCTGTCTGTTGCCCTGTCTGTTGCCCTGTCTGTTGCCCTGTCTGTTGCCCTGTCTGTTGCCCTGTCTGTTGCCCTGTCTGTTGCCCTGTCTGTTGCCCTGTCTGTTGCCCTCTCTGTTGCCCTCTCTGTTGCCCTCTCTGTTACCCTGTCTGCTTGCTCGTCTGTTACCCTCTCTGCTTGCTCGTCTGTTACCGTCTCTGCTTGCTCGTCTGTTACCTTCTCTTCTTGCTCGTCTGTTACCCTCTCTGCTTGCTTGTCTGTTGCCCTCTCTGCTTGCTTGTCTTTTGCCCTCTCTGCTTGCTTGTCTGTTGCCCTCTCTGCTTGCTTGTCTGTTGCCCTCTCTGCTTGCTCGTCTGTTACCCTCTCTGCTTGCTCGTCTGTTACCCTCTCTGCTTGCTCGTCTGTTACCCTCTTCTTGCTTGTCTGTTACCCTCTGCTGCTTGTCTGCTACCTCTCTGCTTGATCGTCTGTTACCCTCTCTGCTTGCTCGTCTGTTACCCTCTCTGCTTGCTCGTCTGTTTACCCTCTCTTCTTGCTCGTCTGTTACTACCTCTCTGCTTGCTTGTCTGTTACCCTCTCTGCTTGATTGTCTGTTACCCTCTCTGCTTGCTTGTCTGTTACCCTCTCTGCTTGTCTGTTTACCCTGTCTGTTACCCTGTCTGTTACCCTGTCTGTTACCCTGTCTGTTGCCCTGTCTGTTGCCCTGTCTGTTGCCCTGTCTGTTGCCCTGTCTGTTGCCCTGTCTGTTGCCCTGTCTGTTGCCCTGTCTGTTGCCCTGTCTGTTGCCCTGTCTGTTGCCTGTCTGTTGCCCTGTCTGTTGCCCTGTCTGTTGCCCTGTCTGCTTGCTCGTCTGTTACCCTCTCTGCTTGCTCGTCTGTACCCTCTCTGCTTGCTTGTCTGTTACCCTCTCTGCTTGCTTGTCTGTCGCCCTCTCTGCTTGCTTGTCTGTTGCCCTCTCTGCTTGCTCGTCTGTTACCCTCTCTGCTTGGTCGTCTGTTACCCTCTCTGCTTGCTCGTCTGTTACCCTCTCTGCTTGCTCGTCTGTTACCCTCTTCTTGCTTGTCTGTTACCCTCTGCTTGCTTGTCTGCTACCCTCTCTGCTTGCTTGTCTGTTGCCCTCTCTGCTTGCTTTTCTGTTGCCCGCTCTGCTTGCTCGTCTGTTACCCTCTCTGCTTGCTCGACTGTTACCCTATCTGCTTTCTTGTCTGTTTCAGCCTGTCTGTTAGCCTGTTTCCCTGTCTGCTAGCCTGTCTGTTACCCTATCTGTTAGCCTGTCAGTCACCCTGACTGCTTGCTTGTCTGTTTCAGCCTGTCCGTTAGCCTGTCTGTTACCCTGGACCATTTACAAAGTCACACTAATCAGAAGTGGAGCAGGACGGGTATGTATAGGCAGAAAGGAATGGTGGT
>NC_069493.1:19369588-19436121 GCF_026875155.1 Cherax quadricarinatus | reverse complement strand
GGGGAAAAGGCCCCCTGCATTTTCCCTCCTTTCTTATGTTTTTTTTATTTTTCAAAAACTCAATAAAAAACAATTTAAAAATTCCACGGAAGCCTTTTATCTCTTGTTTCCATTAAACTGCCATAAATGATATAATCAAAAAGAAAGCGCTAAACCACAAGGGTATACAGCGCACATGAAGATAGAGCCTTTGTTCTGTGCTAGATATTTGTGTGTGTTCTTCCATCGGACGTTTTTTTTGGACAAGAAGTAGTTTATTGTTTTAAATCACAGGAAAAGCGCTAAACCCGTAGGGTTATACAGCTCATGTGGGGGTGGGATGAAGTAGATTATTTTTTATTGTTATAATCACGGGATAGCGCTAAACCCTTTAGGGTTATACAGCTCTGTGGGGGTGGGATGGAAGGTATTCAAGGCTCAATTCGGGGACCTGGAGCACAGATCTAATTCCCTGGATCAAGAGGCCCCTCACCAGCATCAAGGAACCTCCCTTAAGGGACAGAGAAGTAGATTATTATTATTATAATCACAGGAAAGCGCTAAACCCGTGGGGTTTTATACAGCTCTGTGGGGGGGGGGGATGGAAGTATTCAAGGCTAAAGTTCAGGACCTGGAGCACAGATCTCCATTCCCAAAATCAAGACCCCCTCACCAGCATCAAGGACCTCCCTTGAGGGGACGAGAAGTAGATTATTATTATTTATAATCACAGGGAAGCGCTAAACCCGTAGGTTTATACAGCTCAAGTGGGGTGGGATGGAAGGTATTCAAGGCTCAGTTCAGGAACCTGGAGCACAGATCTAATTCCCTAGATCAATAGCCCCCACCACATCAAGGAACCTCCCTTGAGGGACAGAGAAGTAGAGGATTTAGAAATAGAAGGAACAGTAGTAATAAAAGGGGGGGTAATTTAGTGGCACAAAAAGAGAAAAGGGAATGAAAGGGATTAATAATTATGGTAATACGGAAATGAGTTCTAGTCACGGTATTGTGTCTGTTTTTTTACAAATGAACACGAACGTATCCTAAATGTCGGCATTCACGAATGTACTTCTACTTTGGTAGATTTAAAATTTGGGGGTTTGGATAAGTACATGAGGGGGAGGGTTGGATTGAGAGGGACTTGCACGTCGGAGCTTATTTCTTGGTGGCATATGAAAAATTGGGTTGGGTCAAATTTTTTGTTAGTGATGAATTGTAAAGGACCTGCCTATATGGGCCAACAGGCCTGCTGCAGTGTTCCTCCTTTCTTATGTTCTTATGTTCTTATGTTCTACTCTAGAAGAAAGGGTGGATATGGATAGGAGTTTGAGAGGCGGATAACGGGGACACGAGGCACAGTTCGAAGTTAAATAACACAGATGAGTCACTGGGATGCCAGGAAGTTATTTCTTCAGCCATAGAGTGGTCAGAATGTGAGATGTTCTGGATAACGAGGTGATGAGAGTTTAAATGAGTACGTATGAGTAGGCTTACGCATCCAGGAGGAAACCCAGTAACGATCAGTGTAAGACGCAGGGCCAGGAGCTGAGCCCTCGATGCCTACTCACACACAGTACGGACCAGGTGTCTATGGACAAGTGCCTCTCACGACTAGTAAAACACACACACACACACATATACACAATACGTGGCAGGTGTCTATGGACAAGTGCCTTTGACAACTAGTAAAACACACAAAATACGGACCAGGTGTCTATGGACAAGTGCCACACACACACACACACACACACACACACACACACACACACACACACGCACACACACGCACACGCACACATATAAACAATACGTGGCAGGTGTCTATGGACAAGTGCCTTTGACAACTATTAAAAAACACAAAATACGGACCAGGTGTCTATGGACAAGTGCCACTCACAACTAGTGAGAAAACACACACACACACACACACACACACACACACACACACACACACACACACACACACACACACACACACACACACACGCACAAATATACACAGTACGTGGCAGGTGTCTATGGACAAGTGCCTTTGACAACTGTTAAAACAAAATACGGACCAGGTGTCTATGGACAAGTGCCTCTCACAACTAGTGACACACACACACACACACACACACACACACACACACACACACACACACACACACACACACACACACACACACACACACACACACGCGCGCGCACGCACACAATACACAATACGTGGCAGGTGTCTATGGACAAGTGCCTTTGACAACTATTAAAACACACAAAACACGTACCAGGTGTCTATGGACAAGTGCCTCACACACACACACACACACACACACACACACACCACACACACACACACACACCACACACACACACACACACACACAGACATCAATTATGGTGCATCATATTCCATAATTTGCCTACAGTATGTGTGTGAACGAGGCAGCACAGACGTCAGCCCCAACAACCTGGTCTTGTCGGCCTGTTACACTTGCCTAATTAATGTCTATGTAAATATCACATATAACTGTCAATTACGGAACGTTTTTCTGAGGATGGTGGTAGTAGGCTGAGAGGGTGGTTGTGGTAGTTTTGCTGAGGTGGGGGTTGTGGTAGTATGCTGAGTGGTGGTTTGGGGTAGTAGGCTGAGGTGGTGGTTGTGGTAGTATGCTGAGGTGGTGGTTGTGGTAGTAGGCTGAATGGTGGTTGTAGTAGTATGCTGAGATGGTGGTTGTGGTAGTATGCTGAGGTGGTGGTTGTGGTATATGCTGAGATGGGGTTGTGGTAGTATGCTGAGGTGGTGGTTGTGGTAAGTATGCTGAGGTGGTGGTTTGTGGTAGTAGGCTGAGATGGTGGTTGTGGTAGTATGCTGAGATGGTGGTTGTGGTAGTATGCTGAGGTGGTGGTTGTGGTAGTAGGCTGAGATGGTGGTTGTGGTAGTATGCTGAGGGTGGTGTGGTAGTAGGCTGAGATGGTGGTTGTGGTAGTATGCTGAGGTGGTGGTTGTGGTAGTAGGCTGAGGTGGTGGTTGTGGTAGTAGGCTGAGATGGTGGTTGTGGTAGTAGGCTGAGATGGTGGTTGTGGTAGTATGCTGAGGTGGTGGTTGTGGTAGTAGGCTGAGGTGGGGGTTTTGGTAGTAGGCTGAGGTGGTGGTTGTGGTAGTAGGTGAGGTGGTGGTTGTGGTAGTAGGCTGAGATGGTGGTTGTGGTAGTAGGCTGAGATGGTGGTTGTGGTAGTAGCTGAGATGGTGGTGTGGTAGTAGGCTGAGATGGTGGTTGTGGTAGTATGCTGAGGTTGTGGTTGTGGTAGTATGCTGAGGTGGTGGTTGTGGTAGTAGGCTGAGGTGGTGGTTGTGGTAGTAGCTGAGATGGTGGTTGTGGTAGTATGCTGAGTGGTGGTTGTGGTAGTAGGCTGAGATGGTGGTTGTGGTAGTATGCTGAGGTGGTGGTTGTGGTAGTAGGCTGAGATGGTGGTTGTGGTAGTATGCTGAGGTGGTGGCTGTGGTAGTAGGTTGAGATGGTGGTTGTGGTAGTATGCTGAGGTGGTGGTTGTGGTAGTAGGCTGAGATGGTGGTTATGGTAGTATGCTGAGATGGTGGTTGTGGTAGTAGGCTGAGATGGTGGTTGTGGTAGTATGCTGAGATGGTGGTTGTGGTAGTAGGCTGAGAAGGTGGTTGTGGTAGTAGGCTGAGATGGTGGTTGTGCTAGTAGGCTGAGAAGGTGGTTGTGGTAGTAGGCTGAGATGGTGGTTGTGGTAGTATGCTGAGGTGGTGGTTGTGGTAGTAGGCTGAGATGGTGGTTGTGTAGAATGCTGAGATGGTGGTTGTGGTAGTAGCTGAGAATGGTGGTTGTGGTAGTAGGCTGAGATGGTGGTTGTGGTAGTAGGCTGAGATGGTGGTTGTGGTAGTAGGCTGAGAAGGTGGTTGTGGTAGTAGCTGAGATGGTGGTTGCGGTAGTATGTGAGATGGTGGTTGTGGTAGTAGCTGAGATGGTGGTTGTGGTAGTATGCTGAGATGGTGGTTGTGGTAGTAGGCTGAGAAGGTGGTTGTGGTAGTAGTTCTGAGATGGTGGTTGTGGTAGTAGGCTGAGATGGTGGTTGTGGTAGTATGCTGAGATGGTGGTTGTGGTAGTATGCTGAGATGGTGGTTGTGGTAGTATGCTGAGATGGTGGTTGTGGTAGTATGCTGAGATGGTGGTTGTGGTAGTAGGCTGAGATGGTGGTTGTGGTAGTAGGCTGAGATGGTGGTTGTGTAGTAGGCTGAGATGGTGGTTGTGGTAGTATGCTGAGATGGTGGTTGTGGTAGTAGGCTGAGATGGTGGTTGTGGTAGTAGGCTGAGATGGTGGTTGTGGTAGTAGGCTGAGATGGTGGTTGTGGTAGTAGGCTGAGATGGTGGTTGTGGTATGTAGGCTGAGATAGTGGTTGTGGTAGTTTGCTGAGATGGTGGTTTTGGTAGTAGGCTGAGATCGTGGTTGTTGGTAGTAGGCTGAGATGGTGGTTGTGGTAGTAGGCTGAGATGGTGGTTGTGGTAGTAGCTGAGATGGTGGTTTTTGTAGTAGGTTAGAATGGTGGTTTGGTAGTAGGCTGAGATGGTGTTTGTGGCAGTAGGCTGAGGTGGTGTTGTGGTAGTAGGCTGAGGTGGTGGTTGTGGTAGTAGGCTGATATGGTGGTTGTGGTAGTAGGCCGAGATGGTGGTTGTGGTAGTAGGCCGAGATGGTGGTTGTGGTAGTAGGCCGAGATGGTTGTGGATGTAAGCTGAGATGGTGGTTGTGGTATTTTGGGAAAGATGGGGTTTGGTAGTGGCAAAGGGTGGTTGTGTAGTAGGTGAGATGGGGGTTTGTGGTAGAGGTGAGGTGGTGGTTAATTGTTTTAGTGCTGAATTTGGTGTTGTGGTAGTAGGCGAGATGGGGGTTGTGTAAAAGGCGATTGTGGTTGTGGTAGTAGGCGAGATGGTGTTGTGGTATGAAAGCTGAATGGTGTTTGGTATAGGCCCGAGTGGTGGTATGGGTTTGGTTTTTGAAGGTCGTGGCGGAAATGGTGACGGTGGTGGTTGTGTAGTGGGTGGTGGTTTGGGTGGTGGTGGTGGTTTGGGGGTTTAGGGGTGGTGGGTGGTAGGTTGAGGGAAAGGGTGGATTATGGTGGTTGGGGTTAGTAGGCAGAGGGTTTGGGTTGGTATAGCCGGATGGTGGTTTGGGTGGTGTAGGCGAGATGTGTTTAGTAAGTGTGAGGGTGGTTTTTGTACTGAGGTGTAGTTAGGTGGGTTTGTGGGGGGGGAAAATGTGACTTTTTGGTAGAGTGTGGGGGTTTTTGGGGGGGTGGTGGGTGGGGTTAAGGGGTGGTGTGGAGCGAGATAGGGGCGTGGACGGTTGAGGAGTGAGGAAATGGGGAAGCAGTTATGAAGTTGGGATTTAGACGGAGAAAGTGAGTGAGTAGTTGAGGTAGTTTAGCAGTGAAGTGTGCAGCACAGCGAGCAGCAGCAGCTAGCAGAAAGTAGCAGCGATAGAAGCAGAAGCAGCAGCGTAGCAGCAGGCAGTAGCAGCAGCAGTAGCAGCAAGCAGCAGAGCAGTAGCGGAAGTAGCAGCAGTAGCAGCAGCAGCATTTAAGCAGCAGTAGCAGCAGCAGCAGCAGTAGCATCAGTAAGAGCTGCAGTAGCAGCATTTGTAGCACAGCAGCGTATTTAGCAGTAGCGCAGTATTTAAGCAGTATAGCAGCACGTGCAGCAGCAAGCAGCAGCAGCAGTAGAGCAGCAGCAGCAGCAGTAGCAGTAGTAGCAAGCAGCATTTCACCCAGTAGTAGTAGCATTAAAGGGGGTTTTTAGGAAGATTTTCAGCAGTGGGTTGTAGCAGTTAGGTGACTGTTCAGCAGTAGTAGTAGCAGTTACGGTGCCTGTTCAGCAGTAGTAGTAGCAGTTAAGATGACTGTTCAGCAGTAGTAGTAGCAGTTTAAGGATGACTTTTCAGCGTAGTAGTAGCAGTTAAGTTGATTTTCAGCAGTAGTAGTAGCAGTTAAGATGACTGTTCAGCAGTAGTAGTAGCAGTTAAGAGACTGTTCAGCAGTAGTATGTAGCAGTTAAGATGACTGTTCAGCAGTAGTAGTAGCAGTTAAGATGACTGTTGCAGTAGTAGTAGCAGTTAAGATGACTGTTCGCAGTATTTGTAGCAGTTAAGATGACTGTTCGCAGTAGTGTAGCAGTTAAGATGACTGTTCAGCAGTAGTAGTTAGCAGTTAAGATAAACTGTTCGCCAGTAGTAGTAGCAGTTAAGATGACTGTTCAGCAGTAGTAGTAGCAGTTAAGATGACTGTTCAGCAGTATTTAGTAGCAGTTAAGAATGACTTTTTTCAGCAGTAGTAGTAGCAGTTAAGAGGGACTGTTCAGCAGTTAGTAGTAGCAGTTAAGATGACTGTTCGCATAGTAGTAGCAGTTAAAAATGACTGTTCAGCGTAGTAGAGTTTAAGATGACTGTTCGGCAGTAGTAGGTAGCAGTTAAGATGAACTTTTCAGCAGTAGTAGTAGCAGTTAAGTGACTGTTCAGCAGTAGTAGTACCCAGTTAAGATGACTGTTCAGCAGTATTTAGTAGCAGTTAGATGACTGTTTCAGCAGTAGTAGTAGCATTTAAATGATGACTGTTCGCAAGTAGTAGAGCAGTTAGATGACTGTTCAGCAGTAGCAGTTAAGATGACTTTTTCAGCAGTAGTTAGTAGAGTTAGATGACTGTTCAGCAGTAGTAGTAGAAAGTTAAGATGACGTTCAGCAGTAGTAGTAGCATTTAAAGGGAAAATGTTCGCAGTTTAGTAGCAGTTAAGTGATGTTCAGCAGTAGTAGTAGCATTTTAGATGAGTGTTCAGCAGTAGGTAGTAGCAGTTAAGATGATTTTCAGCAGTAGTAGTAGCAGTTAGATGATGTTCAGCAGTAGTAGTAGGAGTTAAGATGACTGTTCAGCAGTAGTAGTAGCAGTTAAGATGACTGTTCAGCAGTAGTAGTAGCAGTTAAGATGACTGTTAAGAAGTAGTAGTGCAGTTATGACTGTTCAGCATTTAGTATTTAGCAGTTAAGATGAGTGTTCAGCGTAGTAGTAGCAGTTAAGATGACTGTTCAGCAGTAGTAGTAGCGTTAAGATGACTGTTCAGCTGTAGTAGTAGCAGTTAAAGATGACTGTTTCGCCGTAGTAGTAGCATTAAAGAACTGTTCAGAGTAGTAAGTTAAAAGTGTCAGCAGTAGTAGTAGAAAGTTAAAAAGATGTTCAGCAGTATGTAGCAGAAAAGATGACTGTTCAGCAGTAGTAGTAGCGTTAAAAATGACTGTTCAGCAGTAGTAGTAGCAGTTAAGATGACTGTTCACATTTAGTAGTAGCGTTTAGATAAACTGTTCAGCTGTAGTAGCAGTTAAGATGACTGTTCAGCAGTAGTAGTAAGTTAAGGACTGTCAGCATTTGTATAGCATTAAGATGACTTTTCAGCAGTAGTAGTAGCAGTTAAGATGACTTTTCAGCAGTAGTAGTAGCAGTTAAGAGCTTTTCACAGTAGCAGTTAGCAGTTAAGATGACTGTTCAGCAGTGTAGTAGCAGTTAAGTGACTGTTCAGCAGATTTATAGTAGCAGTTAAGATGACTGTTCAGCAGTAGTAGTAGCAGTTAGAACTGTTCACAGTAGTGAGCTTTAAAGATGACTGTTCAGCATTTAGTAGTAGCAGTTAAGATGACTGTTCAGCAGTAGTGTACAGTTAAGATGATTGTTCAGCAGATTTATAGCGGGTTAAATGCTGTTCAGCGTAGTATGCAGTTTAAGTTGACTGTTCAGCAGTAGTAGCAGTTAAGAGGGACTTTTCCCGCAGTAGTAGTAGCAGTTAAGATGACTTTTTCAGCACTAGTAGTAGCAGTTAAGATGACTGTTCAGCAGTAGTAGTAGCAGTTAAGATGACTGTTCAGCAGTAGTAGTAGCAGTTAAGATGACTGTTCAGCAGTAGTAGCAGCAGTTAAGATGACTGTTCAGTAGTAGTAGCAGCAGTTAAGATGACTGTTCAGCAGTAGTAGTAGCAGTTAAGATGACTGTTCAGCTGTAGTAGCAGTTAAGATGACTGTTCAGCAGTAGTAGTAGGAGTTAAGATGACTGTTCAGCAGTTTTTATTTGCAGTTAAGATGACTGTTCAGCGTGTAGTAGCAGTTAAGATGACTGTTCAGCAATAGTAGTAGCAGTTAAGATGACTGTTCAGCAGTAGCAGTTAAGATGACTGTTCAGCAGTAGTAGTTAAGATGACTGTTCAGCAGTAGTAGTTAAGATGACGGGTTCAGCGTAGTAGTAGCAGTTAAGATGGACTGTTCAGCAGTAGTAGTAGCAGTTAAGATGACTGTTCAGCATTTATAGTAGCAGTTAAGATGACTGTTCAGCAGTAGTAGAAAGCAGTTAAGATGACTGTTCAGCATAGTAGTAGCATTTTAAGATGACTGTTTCAGCAGTAGTGTAGCGTTAGATGACTGTTCAGCAGTAGCAGTTAAGATGACTGTTCAGCAGTAGTAGTTAAGATGACTGTTCAGCAGTAGTAGTTAAGATGACTGTTCAGCAGTAGTAGTAGCAGTTAAGATGACTGTTCAGCAGTAGTAGTAGCATTTTAAGATAAATGTTCAGCATAGTAGTAGCAGTTAGATGATGTTCAGTAGTAGTAGCAGTTAGATGACTGTTCAGCAGTAGTAGTAGCAGTTAAGATGACTGTTCAGCTGTAGTAGCAGTTAAGATGACTGTTCAGCAGTAGTAGTAGGAGTTAAGATGACTGTTCAGCAGTAGTAGTTAAGATGACTGTTCAGCAGTAGTAGTTAAGATGACTGTTCAGCAGTAGTAGTTAAGATGACTGTTCAGCAGTAGTAGTAGCAGTTAAGATGAGTGTTCAGCAGTAGTAGTAGAGTTAAGATGACTGTTCAGAAAGTAGTAGAAACCCAGTTAAGATGACTGTTCAGCAGTAGTAGAAAGCGTTAAGATGATGTTCAGCAGTAGTAGTAGCAGTTAAGATGACTGTTCAGCAGTAGTAGTAACAGTTAAGATGACTGTTCAGCAGTAGTAGTAGCAGTTAAGATGAGTGTTCAGCAGTAGTAGAGCAGTTAAGAGACTGTTCAGCAGTAGTCCTGTGGTAATTAACTAATGTAAATGATAATTCCCGTGAAGACAAATTATAATGAAATAAGATAAGAAAGAACACTGCAAAGGCCCATGCGAAGCAGGTCCATGCCCCCCCCCGGGAAACTAGAACAATGACTACCTAGTCAGGTCACTTCCATTTAAAGGGAAGGAGCACGGCCCCAGACCTGGAATCATAAGCTAGTCAGGCCCAAACTCACACTCATCATGTATCTATCCAACCCTATTTTTAAAACTACACAACGTTTAGCTTCTATAACTGTACTCGGGAGTTTGTTCCATCATCCACAACTCTATTGCCAAACCAGTACCTTCCTATTCCTTCCCGAATCTGAATTTTTCCAACTTTAAACCATTGCTGCGAGTTTCCCGTCTTGGCTGGATGTTTTCTGCACGCCCATTTATATCCTCCTGTTTATATCCCCATGTTTATGTTCCCCCGTTTATATCCCCCCTGTTTATATCCCCTGTTTATATCCCCCCTGTTTATATCCCTTTGTTTTCCATTTATACACCTCGATCATATCCCTAATTCTACGTCTTTCTAGGAGTGCAGATTCAGGACCTCAGTCTATCCTCATAGGGAAGATTTCTGATACATGGGATCAACTTTGTCATCCTCCTTCTGTACGTTTGGTGGTAGTTTGTGGTAGAAGGATGGTAGTAATAGTAGTAGTAGTAGTAGAAGGTTGCCAAGGCAAATTTAATGCTAAAAGCAGTTGATGGTAGGCTACACCCCCTATGTGTACACTCAACCGGGGTTGACCCGGGTTCTTCGGTTTGATATCTTCAGGATTGAACCGACCCCCCAGAGACTAGCTAGGAATTTGAGTCTAGTATTCTCGACTAGGTAGATTGTTTGGTTACTTATAGACTAGCTAGTAAATCTAACCATGGTATTCAGAGACTACTAGTAGTATGACTATGACTATTTTTGAGATTAGTTAGTAGTCTTAACACTGGCTTTTTTAGAGACTAGCTAGGAAGTCTAACATGTTTATAGACTAGGAAACTTAAACCGACTATTTAGGAACTAGCTAATGTCTAAATTTAAAATGGTTAAATGTCCAAAAAACCAGAGCCCTTTTTCCAAGGCTGAATGGTAAAAGGCTCTTGATGCGAGGAAGTGGAGCTTTTCTCTCGTTCCTCATATTAAACTTGCTTATCTTTGGTCCCCCGAACTCAACCCTCACCACCATCACTACCAGAAAAAAATACCTCACTGCTACAGACAACCACCATCACTACCAGAAACAACCACCATTACTGCTACAGACAACCCCCCTCACTACCAGAAACAATCACCATTACTGCTGCCCGACAAACCACCATCACTACCAGAAACAACTACCATCACTGCTACAGACAACCCCCATCACTACCAGAAACAACCACCATTACTGCTCAGGGCAACCACCATCACTACCAGAAACAACTACCATCACTGCTTCAGACAACCACCATCACTACCAGAAACAACCACCATTACTGCTACAGACAACCACCATCCCCTACCAAAACAACTACCATCACTGCTACAGACAACCACCATCATACCAGAAACAACTACCACCATGCTACAGGACAACACCATCCTACCAAAACAAACACCATTACTGCTGCAGACAACCACCATCACTACCAGAAAACAACTACCATCACTGCTACCAAAACAACCACCAATCACTACCAGAAACAACTACCACCACTGCTACAGACAACCCCCCATCACTACCAGAAACATACCATCACTGCTACAGACAACCACCATCACTACCAGAAAAACCACCATTACTGCTACAGACAACCACCATCACTACCAGAAACAACTACCATCATGCTACAGACAACCACCATCACTCCAGAAACAACTACCACCACTGCTACAGACAACCACCATCACTACCAGAAACAACCACCATTACTGTGCAGACAACCACCATCATACCAGAAAAACTACCATCACTGCTACAGACAACCACCATCACTACCAGAAACAACTACCACCACTGCTACAGACAAACCCCCATCACTACCAGAAACAACCACCATTACGCTGCAGACAACCACATCACTACCAGAAACAATACCATCACTGTTTGTAAACAACCACAACCACCACCCCCACAACCAACAACCACGACTACCCCCCAAGTTAGCAACAAAAAACCCCTACCCCCAAGCAACAATCAGCACTACCACAAACAACAATCTTCACCACCACAAACCACCACCACAACCACACCACAACACCACCACCACAACCACCCCCCCACCACCACCACCACAAACCCCCACAACCACCTCAACCCCAACCACCCAACCACCACCAGCACCACCAAACCCCCCACCCCCACCAAAACCCCCCCACCAACCCACACCACCCCACCCCACCCCCACACCCACCCACCACACCACCACCCCCCACCAACAAAACCCACCACCCACCACCACCCCCCAAACCCCCAAAAAACACCCCAAAACCCCCCACCCACCACCCCCACCCCCCCTCCCCCCACCACCCCACCCCCAAAACCCACCCCCACCACCCCATCCCCACAACCCACCAAACCACCCCACCACCATCACCACAACCATACCACCACCATACACCCAATCCCACCAAACCCCCCCACCCACCAACCACAACCACCACCACACACCAAAACCACCACCCCCCAAAACACCACCACAAACCACCCCCACCCCACGCCACAAAACCCCATACCCCAAAACCCATCCCCCACCAAACCCCCCATAACCCACACCCACCACACCAAACCACACCCGACCAAAACCCACCACTCCCACCCCCCCCACAACCCCCCCCACGCCACCCAACCCACCCACCAAACCCCCCCAACCACCCCCACCCCCCACAACCACCCCCCCACAACCACCCCACCCCCACCACCAACCACACAAAAACCACACACCAAAACCCACAACCACCCCACCCAACCCCCATCCCACCCCACCCCACAACACCCCGGGAAAACCATACCGAAATTTGGGATTTATGTAAGTTTTTTGCCAACATTAATTAGGAATGGCAGCATGTGCCCTAAAAGATTTTCCCCTGCCATATTCACCTCTGTTTGCAAAAAACCTAACCTAGGAAATTTGTGCACCATGTTGAAAGTTATTATAATTAATTTATTATTTATATATATATTTTATATATATTATATATATATATATATTATATTATTATGCAAAAAAACCACGTGAAAGAATAGAAAAATTTCCCAAGCGCTTTCGGACAAATCAATTTCAAGGCAAGATAATGTAAGTAGTCCGAAAGCGCTTGGTTTTTCTCTATCTTTACGTGGTTTGTTTTGATATTTGAATCAGTTTATGTGACTTTTTTGCAAAAAACAACACACACACCCCACCACACAAACACAATATTAAAAATTTTTTTTATTATTTTATTTATATATATATATATATTTTTAAAATTGGTCATTTAGCAAGAATCGTTTTTTTTTTCTAAAATTTCTTTTTTTTAAAAATTTTTTTTTTATTTTTAATGTAAAAAATTAAAATTTTGTCCAAAAGAACCTTAAAAAATTACGCCTTTTATAACAAAAAAATTTAAATTTTGAATCAAAAAAAAATTTATTTTAGAAAATTTTAAATAATTAAACACGAAAATATATATATATTATATAATATTATTATATTTTAATATATAATATATATAAATTGTAAATTTTAAGACTATTGAGAGATGATGAATAAAGGAGGAAAAAAATTTAAAAATTTTGTTTTTTTCTTTGCTGGGGGAAAAAATTACCACCATTGTTGTAATACTTCAAGAAGTCCTCTCTGGGTGATGGCTTTGGTGAAGTGATCTTGATCCCAGAATTGGAGCTACCTCTCCCGTTTGCAGAACTTTTTGTCTGTCACATGTCACGCTTAATGTACATTGCCGATTTAGCTCTTCCATAATATAATAAGCATATCTTTGTAATCCTTCTGTCTTTGTAATCCTTCTAGTCTTTGTAATCCTTCGTCTTTGTAATCCTTCTGTCTTTGTAATCCTTCTGTCTTTGTAATCCTTCTTTGTCTCCTTGTAATCCTTCCTATCTTTGTAATCCTTCATCTTTGTAATCCTTCCATCTTTGTAATCCTTCTATCTTTGTAATCCTTCCATCTTTGTAATCCTTCTATCTTTGTAAATCCTTCCATCTTTGTAATCCTTCCATCTTTGTAATCCTTCCATCTTTGTAATCCTTCTATCTTTGTAATCCTTCCATCTTTTGTAATCCTTCCATCTTTGTAATCCTTCATCTTTGTAATCCTTCCATCTTTGTAATCCTTCCATCTTTGTAATCCTTCCATCTTTGTAATCCTTCCATCTTTGTAATCCTTCTATCTTTGTAATCCTTTCTGTCTCTTTGTAATCCTTCATCTTTGTAATCCTTCCATCTTTGTAATCCTTCTATCTTTGTAATCCTTCTGTCTTTGTAATCCTTCCATCTTTGTAATCCTTCCATCTTTGTAATCCTTCTATCTTTGTAATCCTTCTGTCTTTGTAATCCTTCTATCTTTGTAATCCTTCTATCTTTGTAAATCCTTCCATCTTTGTAATCCTTCTATCTTTTGTAATCCTTCCATCTTTGTAATCTTTCCATCTTTGTAATCCTTCCATCTTTGTAATCCTTCTATCTTTGTAATCCTTCCATCTTTGTAATCCTTCCATCTTTGTAATCCTTCCATCTTTGTAATCCTTCCATCTTTGTAATCCTTCTATCTTTTTGTAGATCCTTCTGTCTTTGTAATCCTTCCATCTTTGTAATCCTTCCATCTTTGTAATCCTTCTATCTTTGTAATCTTCTGTCTTGTAATCCTTCCATCTTTGTAATCCTTCATCTTTGTAATCCTTCATCTTTGTAATCCTTCTGTCTTTGTAATCCTTCCATCTTTGTAATCCTTCTATCTTTGTAATCCTTCCATCTTTGTAATCCTTCCATCTTTGTAATCCTTCTATCTTTGTAATCCTTCCATCTTTGTAATCCTTCCATCTTTGTAATCCTTCCATCTTTGTAATCCTTCCATCTTTGTAATCCTTCTATCTTTGTAATCCTTCTGTCTTTGTAATCCTTCCATCTTTGTAATCCTTCCATCTTTGTAATCCTTCTGTCTTTGTAATCCTTCATCTTTGTAATCCTTCTGTCTTTGTAATCCTTCCATCTTTGTAATCCTTCCATCTTTGTAATCCTTCTGTCTTTGTAATCCTTCTATCTTTGTAATCCTTCTGTCTTTGTAATCCTTCCATCTTTGTAATCCTTCCATCTTTGTAATCCTTCTATCTTTGTAATCCTTCTATCTTTGTAATCCTTCTGTCTTTGTAATCCTTCTATCTTTGTAATCCTTCTGATCTCTTGTAATCCTTCTGTCTTTGTAATCCTTCATCTTTGTAATCCTTCCATCTTTGTAATCCTTCTGTCTTTGTAATCCTTCAGTCTTTGTAATCCTTCCATCTTTGTAATCCTTCCTATCTTTGTAATCCTTCTGTCTTTGTAATCCTTCCATCTTTGTAATCCTTCTGTCTTTGTAATCCTTCTATCTTTGTAATCCTTCTGTCTTTGTAATCCTTCCATCTTTGTAATCCTTCTGTCTTTGTAATCCTTCTGTCTTTGTAATCCTTCATTCTTTGTAATCCTTCTATCTTGTAATCCTTCATCTTTGTAATCCTTCCATCTTTGTAATCCTTCCATCTTTTTAATCCTTCTTCTTTGTAATCCTTCCATCTTTGTAATCCTTCTGTCTTTGTAATCCTTCCATCTTTGTAATCCTTCTGTCTTTGTAATCCTTCTGTCTTTGTAATCCTTCTTGCGTCCTTTGTAATCCTTCTCTTTGTAATCCTTCCATCCTTTGTAATCCTTCTATCTTTGTAATCCTTCCATCTTTGTAATCCTTCTGTCTTTGTAATCCTTCATCTGGTCTTTGTAATCCTTCTTGTAATCCTTTGTTTTAATCCTTCTGTCTTTGTAATCCTTCCATCTTTGTAATCCTTCCATCTTTGTAATCCTTCTGTCTTTGTAATCCTTCTGTCTTTGTAATCCTTCTGTCTTTGTAATCCTTCTGTCTTTGTAATCCTTCCATCTTTGTAATCCTTCTGTCTTTGTAATCCTTCCATCTTTGTAATCCTTCTGTCTTTGTAATCCTTCTGTCTTTGTAATCCTTCTGTCTTTGTAATCCTTCTGTCTTTGTAATCCTTCTGTCTTTGTAATCCTTCTGTCTTTGTAATCCTTCTGTCTTTGTAATCCTTCTGTCTTTGTAATCCTTCTGTCTTTGTAATCCTTCCATCTTTGTAATCCTTCTGTCTTTGTAATCCTTCTGTCTTTGTAATCCTTCCATCTTTGTAATCCTTCCATCTTTGTAATCCTTCTATCTTTGTAATCCTTCCATCTTTGTAATCCTTCTGTCTTTGTAATCCTTCTGTCTTTGTAATCCTTCTGTCTTTGTAATCCTTCTGTCTTTGTAATCCTTCCATCTTTGTAATCCTTCCATCTTTGTAATCCTTCTGTCTTTGTAATCCTTCTGTCTTTGTAATCCTTCTGTCTTTGTATCCTTCTGTCTTTGTAATCCTTCCATCTTTGTAATCCTTCTGTCTTTGTAATCCTTCTGTCTTTGTAATCCTTCTGTCTTTGTAATCCTTCTGTCTTTGTAATCCTTCTGTCTTTGTAATCCTTCTGTCTTTGTAATCCTTCTGTCTTTGTAATCCTTCTGTCTTTGTAATCCTTCTGTCTTTGTAATCCTTCTGTCTTTGTAATCCTTCTGTCTTTGTAATCCTTCCATCTTTGTAATCCTTCTGTCTTTGTAATCCTTCTGTCTTTGTAATCCTTCCATCTTTGTAATCCTTCTATCTTTGTAATCCTCCATCTTTGTAATCCTTCTGTCTTTGTAATCCTTCTGTCTTTGTAATCCTTCTGTCTTTGTAATCCTTCTGTCTTTGTAATCCTTCTGTCTTTGTAATCCTTCTGTCTTTGTAATCCTTCTGTCTTTGTAATCCTTCTGTCTTTGTAATCCTTCTGTCTTTGTAATCCTTCTGTCTTTGTAATCCTTCTGTCTTTGTAATCCTTCCATCTTTGTAATCCTTCTGTCTTTGTAATCCTTCTGTCTTTGTAATCCTTCCATCTTTGTAATCCTTCTGTCTTTGTAATCCTTCCATCTTTGTAATCCTTCTGTCTTTGTAATCCTTCCATCTTTGTAATCCTTCTGTCTTTGTAATCCTTCTGTCTTTGTAATCCTTCTGTCTTTGTAATCCTTCTGTCTTTGTAATCCTTCCATCTTTGTAATCCTTCCATCTTTGTAATCCTTCCATCTTTGTAATCCTTCCATCTTTGTAATCCTTCTGTCTTTGTAATCCTTCTATCTTTGTAATCCTTCTGTCTTTGTAATCCTTCTGTCTTTGTAATCCTTCCATCTTTGTAATCCTTCTGTCTTTGTAATCCTTCTGTCTTTGTAATCCTTCCATCTTTGTAATCCTTCTGTCTTTGTAATCCTTCCATCTTTGTAATCCTTCTGTCTTTGTAATCCTTCCATCTTTGTAATCCTTCTGTCTTTGTAATCCTTCTTCTTTGTAATCCTTCTGTCTTTGTAATCCTTCTATCTTTGTAATCCTTCTGTCTTTGTAATCCTTCTGTCTTTGTAATCCTTCTATCTTTGTAATCCTTCCATCTTTGTAATCCTTCCATCTTTGTAATCCTTCTATCTTTGTAATCCTTCCATCTTTGTAATCCTTCTATCTTTGTAATCCTTCCATCTTTGTAATCCTTCTATCTTTGTAATCCTTCTATCTTTGTAATCCTTCTATATTTGTATCCTTCCATCTTTGTAATCCTTCCATCTTTGTAATCCTTCTGTCTTTGTAATCCTTCTATCTTTGTAATCCTTCCATCTTTGTAATCCTTCCATCTTTGTAATCCTTCCATCTTTGTAATCCTTCTATCTTTGTAATCCTTCCATCTTTGTAATCCTTCCATCTTTGTAATCCTTCTATCTTTGTAATCCTTCCATCTTTGTAATCCTTTCCTTTCACTTTTGTAATCTTTCTACATCTGTAATCCACCCACCTTTGTAATTCCCCTACATATGTGATCCCTGGTTTATAATCCTTTCCCCTTTGTAATCCCCCCGCCTTGTTAGCAACAATTACATTGTTCCACTGGTACCTTGATCATCTTGCGCACAAACACACAAAAAATCCCCTCCCAGTAATCCTAAATAACGAGATTATAATTCCACATCTATTACACCAATCTGAGTCTTTTGTTAAGACAATAGTACTTTTAAACGTTCGAATTAACACGTAATGGTGAGTGATGGTCGGAAATAAGATACCTTCCCATAGCCGGGTTGTGGTTCGTACGTGGGGCCAGTAGTAACAGTCTGGTTGCTCAGGCTTTGATTCACCGCGAGGAGAAGTCATGGACCAGGCCTCGGGGGAGCGTTGACCCCCGGAACACTCCCCAGGGGGAGATAACTGGTCTAAAATACCAACACAATGGGAAAATAGAAACAAATCCTGTATAATACGAGCCTTTATTGAAAACGTTTCCCCCACACAGTGAGCGAAACATAGTCATTAAAATACCGACAAGTTGATCATTAAGACACATGTGCGAGAGTTGGGTATCTTTATTGTTGCAACGTTTCGCCCACACAGTAGGCTTCTACAGTCAAAGGCACCAAGTGTAGTAGTGAAACGAAGCTGTAATCAGTCTGTCAATCTTGGAGAAATAGTATTTGAGATGGACGTGCCTATTATGGGCCAGTAGGCCTGCTGCAGTGCTGCTCCAGTCCTGTTCTTAATTAAACGTTAAGTTTTCTGGACATTATGTGGAGTAATTGTCAGAGGTAATTATCATAACAAAGGTTGTGCTCTAGTTCCCTTCTCTCTCACCCTGTCTGTTACCCTGTCTGTTACCCTGTCTGTTACCCTGTCTGTTACCCTGTACTTTACCTGTCTGTTACCCTGTCTGTTATCCTGTCTGTTACCCTGTTTGTTACCCTGTCTGTTACCCTGTTTGTTACCCTGTCTGTTACCCTGTCTGTTACCCTGTCTGTTACCCTGTCTGTTACCCTGTCTGTTACCCTGTTTGTTATCCTGTCTGTTACCCTGTTTGTTACCCTGTCTGTTACCCTGTCTGTTACCCTGTCTGTTACCCTGTTTGTTATCCTGTGTTACCCTGTTTGTTACCCTGTCTGTTACCCTGTCTGTTACCCTGTTTGTTATCCTGTCTGTTACCCTGTTTGTTACCTGTCTGTTACCCTGTCTGTTACCCTGTCTGTTACCTGTCTGTTACCCTGTCTGTTATCCTGTCTTGTTATCCTGTCTGTTGCCCTGTCTGTTGCCCTGTCTGTTGCCCTGTCTGTTGCCCTGTCTGTTGCCCTGTCTGTTGCCCTGTCTGTTACCCTGTCTGTTGCCCTGTCTGTTGCCCTGTCTGTTGCCCTGTCTGTTGCCCTGTCTGTTGCCCTGTCTGTTGCCCTGTCTGTTACCCTGTCTGCTTGCTCGTCTGTTACCCTCTCTGCTTGCTCGTCTGTTACCCTCTCTGCTTGCTCGTCTGTTACCTTCTCTTCTTGCTCGTCTGTTACCCTCTCTGCTTGCTTGTCTTTGCCCTCTCTGCTTGCTTGTCTGTTGCCTCTCTGTTGCTTGTCTGTTGCCCTCTCTGCTTGCTCGTCTGTTACCCTCTCTGCTTGCTCGTCTGTTACCCTCTCTGCTTGCTCGTCTGTTACCCTCTCTGCTTGCTCGTCTGTTCCTTCTCTTCTTGCTCGTCTGTTACCCTCTCTGCTTGCTTGTCTGTTGCCCTCTCGCTTGCTTGTCTTTTGCCCTCTCTGCTTGCTTGTCTGTTGCCCTCTCTGCTTGCTTGTCTGTTGCCCTCTCTGCTTGCTCGTCTGTTACCCTCTCTGCTTGCTCGTCTGTTACCCTCTCTGCTTGCTCGTCTGTTACCCTCTTCTTGCTTGTCTGTTACCCTCTGCTTGCTTGTCTGCTACCCTCTCTGCTTGATCGTCTGTTACCCTCTCTGCTTGCTCGTCTGTTACCCTCTCTGCTTGCTCGTCTGTTACCCTCTCTTCTTGCTCGTCTGTTACCCTCTCTGCTTGCTTGTCTGTTACCCTCTCTGCTTGCTTGTCTGTTACCCTCTCTGCTTGCTTGCCTGTTACCCTCTCTGCTTGTCTGTTGCCCTGTCTGTTGCCCTGTCTGTTGCCCTGTCTGTTGCCCTGTCTGTTGCCCTGTCTGTTGCCCTGTCTGTTGCCCTGTCTGTTGCCCTGTCTGTTGCCCTGTCTGTTACCCTGTCTGTTACCCTGTCTGCTTGCTCGTCTGTTACCCTCTCTGCTTGCTCGTCTGTTACCCTCTCTGCTTGCTTGTCTGTTACCCTCTCTGCTTGCTTGTCTGTCGCCCTCTCTGCTTGCTTGTCTGTTGCCCTCTCTGCTTGCTCGTCTGTTACCCTCTCTGCTTGCTCGTCTGTTACCCTCTCTGCTTGCTCGTCTGTTACCCTCTTCTTGCTTGTCTGTTACCCTCTGCTTGCTTGTCTGCTACCCTCTCTGCTTGCTTGTCTGTTGCCCTCTCTGCTTGCTTTTCTGTTACCCTCTCTGCTTGCTCGACTGTTACCCTATCTGCTTTCTTGTCTGTTTCAGCCTGTCTGTTAGCCTGTTTCCCTGTCTGTTAGCCTGTCTGTTCCCCTATCTGTTAGCCTGTCAGTCACCCTGACTGCTTGCTTGTCTGTTTCAGCCTGTCCGTTAGCCTGTCTGTTACCCTGGACCATTTACAAAGTCACACTAATCAGAAGTGGAGCAGGACGGGTATGTATAGGCAGGAAGAGGTAGTGGTGGTGGTAGTAGTAGTAGTAGTAGTAGTAGTAGTAGTGGTAGTAGTAGTAGTAGTGGTGGTAGTAGTAGTAGTAGTGGTAGCAGTAGTAGTAGTAGTAGTGGTAGTAGTAGTAGTAGTAGTGGTAGTAGTAGTAGTAGTGGTGGTAGTAGTAGTAGTAGTGGTAGTAGTAGTAGTAGTGGTAGTAGTAGTAGCGTAGTAGTAGTAGTGAGTAGTAGTAGTGGTGGTAGTAGTAGTAGTGGTAGTAGTAGTAGTAGTAGTAGTGGTAGTAGTAGTAGCAGTGTATTTAGTAGTAGTAGCAGTAGGTAGTATTTAGCAGTAGTAGTAGTGGTAGTGGTAGTAGTGGTAGTAGTGGTGTAGTAGTAGTGTAGTAGTAGTATAGCAGTAGTGGTAGTAGTAGTAGCAGTAGTGTAGTGTAGTAGTAGTGATAGTAGTGGGGAAACTAAGGAGGAGGACCCAGAAAAATATAAGAAAGGGGAGCCTGAAAGGGAGCTAGGTGCCCAAAAAGGGAGTTAGGTCCCCACAAGGGAGCTAGGTGCCCAAGGGAGTAGTCCCCACAAGGGAGCTAGGTGCCAAAAGGGGCTAGGTCCCCACAAGGGAGCTAGGTGCCACAAGGGAGCTAGGTGCCCACAAGGGAACTAGGTGCCCCAAGGGAGTAGGTGCCAAAAGGGAGCTAGGTGCCCACAAGGGAGTAGGTCCCCACAAGGGGCTAGGTGCCACAGAGGGAGAGCAAGTGAAGAGGTGGGGGGAAAGGGGAAGTGATGAAATAAATAATGAAGGAACAGAAACACGCGTAGGAGATAGACAAAAAAAGGAAAGAGGAAAGGGGAAGAGGGGAAGAAGAAAAATGAGGAATCAGGGTAAGTCAGGGTTTGTCTGATTTTGGGAAAACATTTTACAATGTAGTGGGAGAGGAAGGCATCTACAGAGACGAAGCCACGACTAAGATTCATAAAGGAAAGTTGTGTATTAGAGAGGATTCAACATGACGGGACTGTTAAAGTTGGAAGTAGGGAAGCAGTTTTAGCAGAAGACCGGGTTCTACAGGATGGCTGTGATCTTGACGTGACAGAACGACCATTGTAGTGTCGCAAGCCTAACATATTTTTGTGCTCCCTAAGTCTGTCAGAAAGAGATCGCCCAGTTTCCCCCAAAGTTTTTAAAGAGGACAGGAGGAGCAAGAAATAGAGTAGACACAGGAACATCTGTAGAAGGAGGGGGGTTTATGAACGAGATTAGTGCGAAGAGTTGTAGTCTGGCGGAAAGTAAGCTTGATGTCTAAGGGACGGAGAGAATGTTGAGATTAGAAAGACCGGAAATATAGGGAAGGCAGAGGACAGAAGAGTTCCCAGGAGTAGAGGTCTGGGAGAGAAAAAATTTTCGTTTAGCACGTGAGAAGGCAGAGTCTGTGAAATGGGAAGGGTAGCCAAGACGGGAAAACGAATTATGAAGAGTGGAAATTTCTGTGGAAGGAACTGAGGATCACAGTGCGGAGGGCTCGGAGAAGGGGGAGATAAGAACACTTTTCTTGACAGGGGAAGCATGATAGGAAAAGTAGTGAATGTACATGCCATGTGCATAGGTTTTCGGTAAACGGAAAAGGAAAAAACCTGTATCTGAGCGGTGGACATGGAATCAAGGAAAGGAAGCAAGGAATTAGATTCCATTCAGCTTTAA
The DNA here is from genome assembly GCF_026875155.1 of Cherax quadricarinatus. Taxonomy (NCBI): domain Eukaryota; kingdom Metazoa; phylum Arthropoda; class Malacostraca; order Decapoda; family Parastacidae; genus Cherax; species Cherax quadricarinatus. The sequence continues at coordinate 19,414,516 of NC_069493.1, read as the reverse complement.
ATTAATGGAAGGGGCAAGATTTTTAAGAGCTTCAAAAAAAGGGTTTGGGAAGAGATGGAGTCATGGGGCCCACAGAGCAAAGATGTCATCACATGCGGAGCCAGGGGTGAAGGTTGCACATCGAGGGTGGGAAAGAAGAACAGTCTCGAAGTATTCCATGTAAAGATTACAAGGCAGGAGAGAGAGGAGAGCCCATAGCCACACCAAAGGTTTGAGAATAATATTTCCTTGGGAAAGGAAAAGGAATTAGAGTCCACACAGAGGCGGATCAGATCAAGAAAGACATCAGTAGGTATAGGGAAATGTAGAAACCCTTCCAGGGCCTTCTCTCTAAGGAAATCAAGGACATCATCAAGAGGGACATTGGTGAAGAGGGACTCAACGTCAAGACTAAGCATCTTACAGGTCGGGAGAGAGCGAACCCGTTCAATGAAGTCTTGAGAGTGACGGTGGTGGGCAGGAGAAAAAGTACCAAGAAAGGGAGTAAGGGTTTTGGCCAACCAAGAAGCAAGAGAATAAGAGACAGAACCTCTTCACCAATGTCCCTCTTGATATGAGGTTTTAGCAACGGATGTTGATATAGTGTTCTCTTATCACACTTCTGGCACTACAAGTTTTTCACTGTTCGTTCTCTCTAGGGAGGACTCCTGATGCCAGAGATAAGCTCTCGATCCCAGGAACTGGCTTTGGCCTTCCTTTTCCATGGATTTAACCCTAACCTTTCAACAGTAGCACAATGACTATCTTCACGAGTGTTGTGTCCCTCTCAACATGGTAAATCATTACTCAGTCTACACTCCATACCACGGGCGGGGATAGAACCCGCGGTCAGAGAGTCTCAAAACTCCAGCCCGTCGCGTTAGCCACTAGACCAGCTAGCCACAATAAGATTCATCCAACTAGGTATATTTCTACACCATAGGAAGGTTAGCATAGGCCACCACTGTGACCACAATTGCAAGTTTTTACAGACGAATCTCCAGCTAGCGTGGCCGTGACGAACTCTAGCTCAAGTTCCCTCAAAGCCGTTAACATGACTCACGAAATTGTAATGCCACGATTGCAAACTTGCATTTGTGGTCACAGTGGTGGCCTATGCTAACCTTCCCTTCTATGGTGTAGAAATATACCTAGTTGGACGAATTTTATTGTGGCTAGCTGGTCCAGTGGCTAACGCGACGGTCTGGAGTTTTGAGACTCTCTGACCGCGGGTTCTATCCCCACCCGTGGTATGGTTTGTTTACAATCGTGTCATTACGATTTCGTGAGTAATTCTACACTCCTTCCGTATGGCAGTCTGCAAATTTAGGGCCTGGCCCTCGTGTATCTTCCATGTATATATTATCTCTCTCTCTCTCTCTCTCTCTCTCTTCTCTCTTCTCTCTCTCTCTCCGTCTCTCTCTTTCTCTTTCTCTAACAGGCCCTCTCTCTCTGTCTGTCTGTCTGTCTCTCTGTCTCTCTCTCTCTTCTCTCTCTCTCTCTCTCTCTCTCTTCTCTCTCTCTCTCTCTCTCTCTCTCTCTCTCTCTCTCTCTCTCTCTCTCCGTCTCTCTCTTTCTCTTTCTCTAACAGGCCCTCTCTCTCTGTCTGTTTGTCTGTCTGTCTCTCTCTCTCTCTCTCTGTCTCTCTCTCTTTTCTCTCTCTCTCTCTCCGTCTCTCTTTTTCTTTCTCAAACCCAGGCCCTCTCTCTCTGTCTGTCTGTCTGTCTCTCTGTCTCTCTCTCTTTTCTTCTCTCTCTCTCTCTCTCTTCTTCTCTCTTCCCCGCCCTTCTCTTTCTCTTTCTCTAACAGGCCCTCTTCTTGTCTGTTTGTCTGTCTGTTCTCTCTCTCTCTCTGTCTCTCTCTCTCTCTCTCCGTCTCTCTCTTTCTCTTTCTCTAACAGGCCCTCTCTCTCTGTCTGTCTGTCTGTCTGTCTCTCTCTCTCTCTCTGTTCTCTCCTCTCTCCCCTCTCTCTCTCTCTCTCTCTCTCTCTCCCCTTTTCTCTCTCTTTCTCTCTTTTCTCTCTCTCTCTCTCTCTCTCGCTCTCTCGCTCCAGAGAGCACATTCAGAGTATTCTGAGGTGTTTCCAGTAGTTTAGGTGTTTCATTGACTTTCACGAGGACAGTAAATGATCTCTTCAATTTCCAGCGATATCTCTCCTGCCTTGAAATTTGCCCTGAGCACAGAGCAATGCTGTGGCCTCGTAGAACTGTGGTCTCGTAGAACTGTGGTCTCGTAGAACTGTGGCCTCGTAGAACTGTGGTCTCGTAGAACTGTGGTCTCGTAGAACTGTGGCCTCGTAGAACTGTGGCCTCGTAGAACTGTGGTCTCGTAGAACTGTGGCCTCGTAGAACTGTGGCCTCGTAGAACTGTGGTCTCGTAGAACTGTGGTCTCGTAGAACTGTGGTCTCTGGGCACTGTGGTCTCTAGGCACTGTGATCTCTAGGCACTGTGGTCTCTCTCAGCACTGTGGTATCTTGGCAGTGTGGTATCTTGGCACTGTGGTCTCTGGGCTCTGTGGTCTCTGGGCCCTGTGGTCTCTGGGCCCTGTGGTCTCTGGGCCCTGTGGTCTCTCTTAGCACTGTGGTATCTTGGCACTGTGGTCTCTGGGCCCTGTGGTCTCTCTTAGCACTGTGGTATCTTGGCACTGTGGTCTCGTAGAAATGTGGTCTCTAGGCCCTTTGGTCTCTCTTAGCACTGTGATATCTTGGCACTGTGGTATCTTGGCACTGTGATATCTTGGCACTGTGGCATCTTGGAATTGTGTTCTCTGGGCCCTGTGGTCTCTAGGCCCTGTGGTCTCTCTTAGCACTGTGGTATCTTGGCACTGTGGTCTCGTAGAAATGTGGTCTCTAGGCCCTTTGGTCTCTCTTAGCACTGTGATATCTTGGCACTATGGTATCTTGGCACTGTGATATCTTGGCACTGTGGCATCTTGGAATTGTGTTCTCTGGGCCCTGTGGTCTCTAGGCCCTGTGGTCTCTCTTAGCACTGTGGTATCTTGGCACTGTGGTATCTTGGCACTGTGATATCTTGGCACTGTGGTATCCTGGCACTGGCACTGTATCTTGGCACTGGTATCTTGGCACTGTGGTATCTTGGTAGTGTGGTATCTTGGCACTGTGTTATCCTGGCACTGTTGCATCCTGGAACTGTGGTATCTTGGCACTGTGGTATCTTGGCACTGTGGTATCCTGGCACTGTGGTATCCTGGCACTGTGGTATTCTGGCACTGTGGTATCCTGGCACTGTGGCATCCTGGCACTGTGGCATCCTGGCACTGTGGTATCTTGGCATTGTGTCATGGCACTGTGGTATCCTGGCACTGTGATATCCTGGCACTGTGGTATCTTGGCACTGTGGTATCTTGGCACTGTGGTATCCTGGCACTGTGGTATCCTGGCACTGTGGTATCCTGGCACTGTGGTATCCTGGCACTGTGGTATCTTGGCATTGTGGTATCCTGGCACTGTGGTATCCTGGCACTGTGGTATCTTGGCACTGTAGTATCTTGGCACTGTGGAATCTTGGCACTGTGGTATCTTGGCACTGTGGTATCTCGGCACTGTGGTATCTTGGCACTGTGGTATCTTGGCACTGTGGTATCCTGGCACTGTGGTATCCTGGCACTGTGGTATCTTGGCATTGTGGTATCCTGGCATTGTAGTATCCTGGCACTGTGATATCCTGGCACTGTGGTATCTTGGCACTGTGGTATCTTGGCACTGTGGTATCTTGGCACTGTGGTATCTTGGCACTGTGGTATCCTGGCATTGGTGGTATCCTGGCACTGTGGTATCTTGGCACTGTAGTATCTTGGCACTGTGGTATCTTGGCACTGTAGTATCTTGGCACTGTGGTATCTTGGCACTGTGGTATCTTTGCACTGTGGTATCTTGGCACTGTGGTATCTTTGCACTGTGGTATCTTGGCACTGTGGTATCTTGGCACTGTGGTATCTTGACACTGTGGTATCTTTGCACTGTGGTATCTTTGCACTGTGGTATCTTGGCACTGTGGTATCTTGGCACTGTGGTATCTTGGCACTGTGGTATCTTGGCACTGTGGTATCTTGGCACTGGTCTCCTGACAAGAATCTTTCCTGCCACTTTTTAAGTTAATTCTTGACTGACTTTTATTCTTTGGGTTTTCTTTTCATGATTGTTGCTAAATACTGACTGCAAGAGTGAGGAAGAGTGTTGCAAGACGAAGCTTTCATTGTAGAACGTTTCGCTCTGTTTATGACTTGAAGCTTTGCAGAGCGATACATAGTCCCAATAAAAACAGTATTTGCAGCCTGTGTTGACGACCATATCAGGAGACAGTGCCCTTTTAACCTGGTCAGTGACTGTTGTCACTCTCCTGGGAACAGTTTTCTACACCTTGTATACAGGATATACACCAAGAGGGGTATACCTGTGTATATACACCCTTGGGTTTACTCTAGTCCTTGTCTACGGACTAAAGTATTTTTGACTGGTGATGTACAAGTGACATGTAGCCTTAATGACTCTCGTATAGACGATAGTATTTAAGCCCCATTAACCAACCAAAAAGGTTTCTGTATATTTCTCTGATTAATGCTTCACGAATGAAGGTGAAAACGCAGGTTTCAGAATAAGCTTTTGTTAGGTAAAGCTTTATCATGACTTGATAAAGCTTTACGTAGAGCAAAACAATGGAAGCTTGAACATTCAAATGGTATAAAATACCGACAGGTTGTTAGGTAAGACACATATGCAACAGTTAGGTATCTTTATTTCGAAACGTTTCGCCTACACACTAGGCTTCTTAAGTCTTACCTAACAGCCTGTCGGTATTTTATACCATTTTAATGTTCATTCTGTCAGACACTGCAACACAAGGGTATCTTGGTACAGACCTGCAATCAACTTTGTCAACTTCTACTAGTGAGAATGGCTGGATTTGAGAGGGACCTGACCTTCCAACGACAACATTCTTACCTCTACTAGTGACCTACATCTCACCTCCTGGCGGTATATAGGCTCCATCCTGTCACTTAAACTCCATATTGTTTCAGACTATGGAACAATACTCTTCTCCAGACTGAGGGACTGACCACCTCAAAACTTCAAGGGTGATGGACTGATTACATCGTCTTCAAGTATCTTCTGCTTCTATCAACTTTTCTGTACTCGACTGAAGAAGCCTACTGTGTAGGCGAAACGTTTCGAAATAAAGATACCTAACTGTTGCATATGTGTCTTACCTAACAATGGAAGCTTGGCCAGCAGCTTGAGTAGGTAATCTCTATTCTGGATGGTAATATATCATTTCCTCCATCCTATAAATGCTGAATTCTCACTTAATGCTTACTTAAGCACTTCTCACTCTCGTAAATTATATATGTCACTTGGCCTCGGCTAAATTCTCCTTTTGGTTAATTCCTCATAAATATTGACGAGGTTGCCGTAAAGATTCCCTTGCGAGAATTATTGCCAGTAATCGATTGTTTTGACCAAACTCGTGCAAGAGAGATTCACCCGTTAGCTTTACCCACTTCCACCTACATCATCCTTCTTGGGTAAGAAGAAAACAAAGGAGGGGGAGAGGGGAAGGGGTTCTTAATATTAGGAGTTTGAGCGAGTTTTCCAATCTTCGTATCAAATTTAATTACCTTACCTCTCTCTCTTACCCTTCCCTTTCTTTAGATTCTTGTTGTTGGGGGTTTATAGGGTCATTGACACCCTACACCGTATCGAACCCTACTCTGTTGGAAAAGGTATAAGATACCGACAAGCTGATGGACTGATTACATCTTCACTACCACACGTACTGCCTCTGTATTTGACTGAAGAAGCCAATTGTGTAAGCGAAACGTTTCAGTCAACAACAAAGATACCCAGCTGTTGCACATGTCTTACTCTCCAAAGCATAGGATTAGCGCCTTCCTTTGATAATAATAATAATCCACTTAACTTCAGCCGGGCCAAGAGTATTCTCCGCCATGTTTGTTGACACTGGTGATGGCACCCAGGTGTCAGGTCGGCACTAATGAGAGCGTGTTAAGTGTGCTTATTGCTCTAAGACGTAGGTGATTAATGGGATAGTGAGTCAGGGGATAAATTTTTATCTGGTGACGCCTTTGTACTCTCCATCTCGTTGGCGAGAGTCGAACCACATCTCCTGGACCGGTTTCTTAACAGGTTAAGAGTTCTCTCCAAGTCTCCCGGGCCCTTACTATACTTTTTATTTAAAAGAGAGATTTTTTTCAGCCTTGTAATCCTCTCTCTGGTTACCCAGAACAAAGGTTGTTAACTATTTTTCAATTACCACTTTCACCAGACTGGACATCATCACCAGTACTATTACGGACTTCAAAAGATGTCAGTAACTTTGTTCATCACCAGTACTATTACGGACTACAAAAGATGTCATTAACTTTGTTCATCACCAGTACTATTACGGACTTCAAAAGATGTCAGTAACTTTGTTCATCACCAGTACTATTACGGACTTGAAAAGATGTCACTAACTTTGTTCATCACCAGTACTATTACGGACTTCAAATGATGTCATTAACTTTGTTCATCACCAGTACTATTACGGACTACAAAAGATGTCAGTAACTTTGTTCATCACCAGTGCTATTAGGTACCAGTGTGACTTCAAATTAGGTACCAGTATGACTTCAAATGATGTCATTATGATAGGCAGCAACACAACAGCTGGGAAACCATTGGAAATTAGTTGGGTAAATATATTTATTAGTGGATTTGGCCTTGAGAAAGACCTACCTAGTATGGGCCAATAGGCCTACTGCGGTGATCATTCTTTCTTAAGTTCTTATTTGACAATTTTTTTCAATTCAGAGCTTGAGTCCCATACCCTAGAGGATACCCCCCTGACCTAGAAGATACCCCCCTGACCTAGAAGATACCCCCCTGACCTAGAAGATACCCCCCTGATCTACAAGATACCCCCTGACCTAGAAGATACCCCTGACCTAGAAGATACCCCTGAACCTGAAGATACCCCTGACCTAGAAGATACCCCCCGACCTAAAAGATACCCCCTGACTAGAAGATACCCCCTGACCTAGAAGATACCCCCCTGACCTAGAAGATACCCCCTGACCTGAGATACCCTGACCTAGAAGATACCCCCTGACCTAGTAGATACCCCCTGACCCAGAAAGATACCCCCTGACCTAGAAGATTACCCCCTTGACTAGAGTACCCCTGACTAGAAGATAACCTCTGACCTAGAAGATACCCCCGCCTAGAAGATACACCCCCGATCTAGAAGTACCCCCCGACTAGAAGATACCCCCCCGACCTAGAAGATACCCCCCTGAACTAGAAGATACCCCCTGACCTAGAAGATATCCCCTGACCTAGAAGATCCCCTGACTAGAAGATACCCCCTGACCTAGAAGATACCCCCCTGACCTGAAGTACCCCCTGACCCAGAAGTACCCCTGACTAGAAAATACCCTGATTAGAAAGATACCCCCTGACCTAGAAGATACCCCCTGACCCAGAAGATACCCCCCTGACCTAGAAGTTTCCCCTCTGACCTAGAAGATACCCTGACCTAGAAGATACCCCCCTGACCTAGAAGATACCCCTGACCTAGAAGATACCCCCCTGACTAGAAGATACCCCCTGACCTAGAAGATACCCCTGACCTAGAAGATATCCCCTGACCTAGAAGATACCCCCTGACCTAGAAGGGTACCCCCCTGACCTAGAAGATACCCCCCTGACCTAGAAGATACCCCCCCGACCCAGAAGATACCCCCCGATCTAGAAGATACCCCCTGACTAGAAGATTTCCCCTGATAGAAGATATCCCCTGATAGAAAAATACCCCCCTGACCTAGAAGTTTCCCCCTGACCCTAGAAGATACCCATGACCTAGAAGATACCCCTGACCTAGAAGATTCCCCCTGGGCCTAGAGATACCCCCTGACCCAGAAAATACCCCTGACTAGAAGATACCCCACTGACTAGAAGAATCCCCTGACCTAGAAGAAAATACCCCCCTGATAGAAGATACCCCCTGACCTAGAATATTTCCCCCCCGACCTAGAAAATACCCCTGACTAGAAGATACCCCCCCGATCTAGAAGATACCCCCTGACTAGAAGATACCCCCTGACCTAGAAGATACCCCCCTGACCCAGAAGATACCCCTGACCCAGAAGATACCCCTGACCCAGAAGTACCCCCTGACCCAGAAGATACCCCCCTAACCCAGAAAATACCCCTGACCTAGAAGATACCCCTGCCCAGAAGATACCCCTGACCTAGAAGATACCCCCTGCCTAGAAGATACCCCCTGACCTAGAAGATACCCCTGACCTAGAAGATACCCCCCCCTGACCTAGAAGTACCCCTGACCTAGAAGATACCCCCTGACCCAGAAGATACCCCCTAACCTAGAAGATACCCTCTGACTAGAAGATACCCCCTGACCTAGAAGATACCCCCTGACCTAGAAGATACCCCCTGACTAGAAGATACCCCCTGACCTAGAAGATACCCCCTGACCCAGAAGATACCCCTTGACTAGAAGATACCCCCTGAACCTAGAAGATACCCCCTGACTAGAAGATAAACCCCTGCCTTGAAGATACCCTGACCTAGAAGATACCTCCTGGACCCCGAAGATATCCCCTGACCCAGAAGATACCCCTGAGCTAGAAGATGCCCCCTGACTGGAAGAACCCCTGACCCAGAAGATGCCCCCTGACCTAGAAGATGCCCCCTGACCCAGAAAAATACCCCTGACCTAGAAGATTCCCCCTGACCCAGAAGATACCTCCTGACCTAGAAAAATACCCTGACCCGGGAAAATTTCCCTCTGACCTAGAAGATACCCCCCTGACTAGAAGATACCCCCCTTTACCTAGAAGATACCCCCCTGACCTGAAGATACCCCCTGACCTAGAAGATACCCCCCTGACCTAGAAGATACCCCCTGACCCAGAAGATACCCCTGACTAGAAGATACCCCCTGACCTAGAAGATTTCCCCCTGACCTAGAAGATACCCCTGAACCCAGAAGATACCCCCTGACCTAGAGATACCCCCTAAACCCAGAAGATACCCCTGACCCGAAGATACCCCCTGACCCAGAAGATACCCCCTAACTAGAAGATACCCCCCTAACCCAGAAGATACCCCTGACCCAGAAGATACCCCCCCCGACCTGGAAGATACTCCCTGACCTAGAAGATACCCCTGACCTAGAAGTACCCCTGCCTAGAAGATACCCCTGACCCGGAAGATATCCCCTGACCCAGAAGTTTCCCCTGACCCGGAAGATACCCCTGACCTAGAATAAACCCCTGGACCTGGAAGATACCCCCTGACCTGAAGATAAACCCCTGACTAGAAGATACCCCTGACTGGAAGATACTCCCTGACCTGGAAGAACCCTGACTGGAAGTACCCTTTACTAGAAGATACCCCTGACCTAGAAGATACCCCCTGACTGGAAGATACCCCTTGACCTGGGAAGGGTACCCCTTGGGCCTGGAAGATACCCCCTGAACCTAGAAGATACCTCTGACCTGGGAAGGTATCCCCTGACCTAGAAGATACCCCTGACTAGAAGATACCCCTGCCTAGAAGATACGGAAATTTTTGTCGGAAAGCAAAATACTGGAAACAAGTCGTGCCCAGGCCGACGGATTTGCTATGAAATTAACGAAGCTTAACGTCAGCTCCCTAATCCTTGAGGGACCCTGAAGCGACTTTAGTCTAATTTTGGGTCTGATGCATGAGAAAGGGTTTTTCTAAAGTAAAATAAAGTAATTCAGTAAAAAATAATAGTTAGGTTTAAAAATTTTGTCAGAAAAAAGGGACAAGTGTTCCGACGCGGTTTTTTGTCAGTGATAACCGCCTTTGGAGCTTTTGGGTATTCTGACCCAGGCCTTCGCTGGTTAAAGGTTACCCTTCAAAATTATGGTCATGTGAACCATTTTTGTAGTAATAAATAATACTTTAATTACTGTTTATTTTTTAACTATCATGTAGGGTAACCTTTGCTGGTTGTCAAGGTGACGCCATTAACAGTTCAAGGTTCCGGAAATAAAGGTCCGCTACTGCTCAAGGCATCTCTTGTTGATATTACCGGACAGATGTTTATGTTGTGGCTAGTGCGCTCGCTAGTGTTAGTCCCTCGTGTTGCAGGTGGTGACAATGTCCTAGTGTCAGTCCCTCGTGTTGCAGGTGGTGACAATGTCTAGTGTCGTCCCTGTGTTGCAGATGGTGACAAAGTCCTAGTGTCAGTCCTCGTGTTGCAGATGGTGACAATGTCCTAGTTCTAGTGTCAGTCCTCGTGTTGCAGGTGGTGACAATGTCCTAGTGTCAGTCCCTCGTGTTGCAGGTGGTGACAATGTCCTAGTGGCAGTCCCTCGTGTTGCAGATGGTGACAATGTCCTAGTGTCAGTCCCTCGTGTTTCAGGTGTGACAAAGTCCTGGTGTCATCCCTGGTTGCAGGTGGTGACAAAGTCCTGTGTCAGTCCCCCGTGTTGTAGGGGTGACAATGTCCCGTGCAGTCCCTCGCGTTGGCCCGATGGTGACAATGTCTAGTGTCAGTCCTCGTGTTGCAGGTGTGGCAATGTTCCTAGTGTCAGTCCCTCGTGTTGAGGTGGTGACATGTCCTAGTGTCAGTCCATCGTGTTGCAGGTGGTGACAATGTCTAGTGTCAGTCCCCCGTGTTTCAGGTGGTGACAATGTCCTAGTGTCAGTCCCTCGTGTTGCAGGTGGTGACAATGTCCTAGTGTCAGTCCCTCGTGTTGCAGGTGGTGACAATGTCCTAGTGTCAGTCCCTCGTGTTGCAGGTGGTGACAATGTCCTAGTGTCAGTCCCTCGTGTTGCAGGTGGTGACAATGTCCCAGTGTCAGTCCCTCGTGTTGCAGGTTTGGGGACAATGTCCTAGTGTCAGTCCTGTGTTGCAGGTGGTGACAATGTCCTAGTTTTCAGTCCTCGTGTTGCAGGTGGTGACAATGTCCTAGTGTCAGTCCCTCGTGTTGCAGATGGTTACCTGGAGGTTACCTGGAGGTTATTCCGGGGATCAACGCCCCGGGCCGGTCATGACCAGGCCTCCTCCCGATGGATAGGGGTGATCAACTAGGCGTTACTGTGGCCGCACGCGTCCCAAAGTACGAGCACAGCCCGGGTGATCCAGGGACTGACTTAGGTATCTGTCCAGCTCTCCTTGAAGGCAGCAGGGGTTATTGGCACTTCCTATGTTTATGGGAGGCTGTTTTAACAGTCTTGGGCCCCGGACACTTATGGTGTTTTCTCTTAGTGTACCAATGGCGCCCCTACTTTTTATTGGCGGCATTTTGCATCGCTTGCCCAGTCACAATGTTCTAGTGTCAGTCCCTCGTGTTGCAGGTGGTGACAATGTCCTAGTCACATGTCCCTCGTGTTCCAGGTGGTGACAATGTCCTAGTGTCAGTCCCTCGTATTGCAGGTGGTGACAATGTCCTAGTCACATGTCCCTCGTGTTGCAGGTGGTGACAATGTCCTAGTCACATGTCCCTCGTGTTGCAGGTGGTGACAATGTCCTAGTCACATGTCCCTCGTGTTGCAGGTGGTGACAATGTCTAGTCACTGTCCCTGTGTTGCAGGTGGTGACAATGTCTAGTGTCAGTCCGTGTGTTGCAGGTGGTGACAATGTCCTAGTAAAATGTCCTCGTGTTGCAGGTGGTGACATGCCCAGTCACATGTCCCCCGTGTTGCAGGTGGTGACAATGTCCTGTCACTGTCCCTGTGTTGCAGGTGGTGACATGTTCCCAGTCAATGTCCTCGGTTGCAGGTGGTGACATTGTCCTAGTGTCAGTCCCTCGTTTTTGCAGATGGTGACAATGTCCTAGTGTCAGTCCCTCGTGTTGCAGGTGGTGACAGTGTCCTAGTCACATGTCCCTCGTGTTGCAGGTGGTGACAGTGTCCTAGTCACATGTCCTTCGTGTTGAGATGGTGACAATGTCCCAGTACATGTCCCCCGTGTTGCAGGGGGGTGACAATTTCCTAGTCACTGTCCCTCGTGTTGCAGAAGGTGACAATGTCCTAGTCACATGTCCCTCGTGTTGCAGGTGGTGACAATGTCCTAGTCACATGTCCCTCGTGTCGCAGGTGGTGACAATGTCTAGTCCAGTCCTCGTGTTGCAGAAGGGGGACAATGTCTAGTCACATGTCCTGTGTCGCAGGTGGTGACAATGTCCTAGTGTAAATCCCTCGTATTGCAGGTGGTGACAATGTCCTAGTGTCAGTCCCTCGTATTGCAGGTGGTGACAATGTCCTAGTCACATGTCCCTCGTGTCGCAGGTGGTGACAATGTCCTAGTGTCAGTCCCTCGTATTGCAGGTGGTGACAAAGTCCTAGTCACATGTCCCTGTGTTGCAGGTGGTGGACAATGTCTAGTCACATGTCCCTGTGTTGCAGGTGGTGACAATGTTTGTCACATGTCCTCGTGTTGCAGGTGGGGACAAGTCCCAGTCACATGTCCCTCGTGTTGCAGGTGGTGACAATGTCCTAGTGTCAGTCCCTCGTGTTGCAGGTGGTGACAATGTCCTAGTGTCAGTCCCTCGTGTTGCAGGTGGTGGGCAATGTCCTAGTCATTGTCCCTCGTGTTGCAGGTGGTGACAATGTCCTAGTCACATGTCCCTCGTGTTTTCAGGTGGTGGGCAATGTCCTAGTCACATGTCCCTCGTGTTGCAGGTGGTGACAATGTCCTAGTCACATGTCCCTCGTGTTGCAGGTGGTGACAATGTCCTAGTCACATGTCCCTCGTGTTGCAGGTGGTGACAATGTCCTAGTGTCAGTCCCTCGTGTTGCAGGTGGTGACAATGTCCTAGTGTTAGTCCCTCGCGTTGCAGGTGGTGACAATGTCCTAGTCACAGTCCCTCGTGTTGCAGGTGGTGACAATGTCCTAGTGTTAGTCCCTCGCGTTGCAGGTGGTGACAATGTCCTAGTCAATGTCCCTGTGTTCAGAAGGTTTACAATGTCCTAGTCACATGTCCTCGTGTTGAGGTGGGTGACAATGTCCTAAGTGTCAGTCCCTCGTTGCAGGTGGTGACAATGTCCTAGTCACAGTCCCTCGTGTTGCAGGTGGTGACAATGTCCTAGTCACATGTCCCTCGTGTTGCAGGTGGTGACAATGTCCTAGTCACATGTCCTTCGTGTTGCCAGGTGGTGACAATTCCTAGTCACAAGTCCTCGTGTTGCATGTGGTGACATGTCCTAGCACATGTCCCTGTGTTTCAGAAGGTGACAATGTCCTAGTCACATGTCCTGTGTTGCAAGGTGGTGACAATGTCCTAGTCACTGTCCTCGTGTTGCAGGTGGTGACAAATGTCCTACAATGTCCCTCTGTGCAGGTGTGACAATGTCCTAGTCACATGTCCTCGTGTTGCAGTTGACAATTCCTAGTCACATGTCCCTCGTGTTGCAGGTGGTGCAATGTCCTAGTCACATGACCTGTGTTGAAGGGGGGTCATGCCTAGTCAATGTCCTTCGTGTTGCAGGTTGGTGACAATGTCCTAGTACATGTCCTCGTGTTGCAGGTGTTGACATGTCCAGTCACATGTTCGTGTTGCAGGTGGTGAAAGTGGTCCAGCAGCACTATGCCGTGTTCCCGACAGTGTTGTGTTGGTTCCGTGTTACTGTTGTGTATTATTTATTTAGTGACTAACCGGGTCACTCCCATTTGTACTGTCATAAGAAATAAAGATTTTAAAAACTGTTAAATCGGTAGGAGGAAAGTGTGGCTGTTAGAGGGGACGGGAGAAACACACACACAAACACCACAAAACACCACACAACACACCACACACCACACACAACACACAAAACACACACACTGTACACGCAACACACACACAACCACACTGACTCTCACACATTCACACACACTCAAAACTCTCACAACACACTCACAGACACTTTACAACAGAAATCACACCACATTTCTCTCTCTCTCTTTTTTCACACACAACACCAACCACACACACACACAACACATCGTACACGCACACTGCACACTCACACACACACACTCGAAATCTCACACATTCACACAATCACACTCTCACCACAACTACAGACACTTTCACCACAGGACTTCCACCCCATTTCTTCTCTTTCTTTTCTCAACACACACAACGCACACGCACCACACACGCACAACACACACAAACACACACACACACCACCACACACACACAACACACACACAGCAACACACACACACACACACACAAAACACACTCTTTCACAACACAAAGATCTCTCTTAACACACCAGGGCACCACACAGGCTAGTCCCGAGCTCAAGGGAATGTGTACGAGAAAGGTTAAGGGAATCGGACTGACGACACTGGAGGACAGAAGGTCAGGGGAGACATGATAACGAATACAAGATACTGCGGGGAATAGAAAGGTGGACAGAGAATAGGATGTTCCGGAGGGGGACACAGGGACAAGGGGTCAAATGGAAGCTGAAGACTCAGAGAGTCACAGGGGAGTTAGGAAGTATTTCTTCAGTTCATAGGAGTTGTCAGCAAGTTGAATAGCCTAGCAAGTGAAATAGTTTGGGGGAGGAACCATACATAGTTTTTAAAAAGAGGGTTTTAAAAGTCGGAAGGAGAGAGAGAGGACCGTAGCGATCGTGAAGAGGCGGGGCCGGAGTGAGTTCGACCCCTGCAACCCAATTAGGGGTCATTAGGGGGTCACACAAACACACACACAACCACGGGTAACTTTTTGCAAATACCCAGATTAGTTATAAAGACACACAATATTCACTCACCTTTCAGGGTAACACAGAAGTTAAATTAGCCAGAGAATAGAACAGAACTCGGTAGATGCCCTTCTGGGTTTAACACAATACATAAACTTGTTAATCTCAAGAAAACGCAAATACTAAAGGCGAACGAGAGAATCAGAACCTCTTAATACTGTAACGTCAGCAGAATAAAGTTAGGTATATACTGGTAGGTAAATGACTATGTATGTAGTTAGATAATGCAGGTATATACTGGTAAGTAAATGGCTATGTATGTAGTTAGATAATGCAGGTATATACTGGTAAGTAAATGGCTATGTATGTAGTTAGATAATGCAGGTATATACTGGTAAGTAAATGGCTATGTATGTAGTTAGATAATGCAGGTATATACTGGTAGGTAAATGGCTATGTATATAGTTAGATAATGCAGGTATATACTGGTAAGTAAATGGCTATGTATGTCGTTAGATAATGCAGGTATATACTGGTAGGTAAATGGCTATGTATATAGTTAGATAATGCAGGTATATACTGGTAAGTAAATGGCTATGTATATAGTTAGATAATGCAGGTATATACTGGTAAGTAAATGGCTATGTATGTAGTTAGATAATGCAGGTATATACTGGTAAGTAAATGGCTATGTATATAGTTAGATAATGCAGGTATATACTGGTAAGTAAATGGCTATGTATGTAGTTAGATAATGCAGGTATATACTGGTAGGTAAATGGCTATGTATATAGTTAGATAATGCAGGTATATACTGGTAAGTAAATGGCTATGTATATAGTTAGATAATGCAGGTATATACTGGTAAGTAAATGGCTATGTATGTAGTTAGATAATGCAGGTATATACTGGTAGGTAAATGGCTATGTATATAGTTAGATAATGCAGGTATATACTGGTAAGTAAATGGCTATGTATATAGTTAGATAATGCAGGTATATACTGGTAAGTAAATGGCTATGTATGTAGTTAGATAATGCAGGTATATACTGGTAGGTAAATGGCTATGTATATAGTTAGATAATGCAGGTATATACTGGTAGGTAAATAGTTATGTATTTTTATTATTATTATTAACACACTGGCCGATTCCCACCAAGGCAGGGTGGCCCACCAAGGCAGGGTGGCCCACCAAGGCAGGGTGGCCCACCAAGGCAGGGTGGCTCACCAAGGCAGGGTGGCCCACCAAGGCAGGGTGGCCCACCAAGGCAGGGTGGCCCACCAAGGCAGGGTGGCTCACCAAGGCAGGGTGGCCCACCAAGGCAGGGTGGCCCACCAAGGCAGGGTGGCCCACCAAGGCAGGGTGGCCACCAAGGCAGGGTGGCCCACCAAGGCAGGGTGGCCACCAAGGCACGGTGGCCCACCAAGGCAGGGTGGGCACCAAGGCAGGGTGGCCCACCAAGGCAGGGTGGCCACCAAGGCAGGGTGGCCCACCAAGGCAGGGTGGCCACCAAGGCAGGGTGGCCACCAAGGCAGGGTGGCCACCAAGGCAGGGTGGCCCACCAAGGCAGGGTGGCCCACCAAGGCAGGGTGGCCCACCAAGGCAGGGTGGCCACCAAGGCAGGGTGGCCACCAAGGCAGGGTGGCCACCAAGGCAGGGTGGCCCACCAAGGCAGGGTGGCCCGAAAAAGAAAAACTTTCACCATCATTCACTCCATCACTGTCTTGCCAGAAGGGTGCTTTACACTACAGTTTTTAAACTGCGACATTAACACCCCTCCTTCAGAGTGCAGGCACTGTACTTCCCATCTCCAGGACTCAAGTCCGGCCTGCCGGTTTCCCTGAACCCCTTCATAAATGTTACTTTGCTCACACTCCAACAGCACGTCAAGTATTAAAAACCATTTGTCTCCATTCACTCCTATCAAACACGCTCACGCATGCCTGCTGGAAGTCCAAGCCCCTCGCACACAAAACCTCCTTTACCCCCTCTCTCCAACCTTTCCTAGGCCGACCCCTACCCCGCCTTCCTTCCACTACAGACTGATACACTCTTGAAGTTATTCTGTTTCGCTCCATTCTCTCTACATGTCCGAACCACCTCAACAACCAGGTATATTGGAGATAGTGTTCCATAGTGTACAGTGGTGGTTTTATAGAATGTAGTGATATACATCAAGGTATATATAGTTTTATATGTAGTTAGGTATACCAGGTATATACAGGTAAATAAAGACAAACGGATGAAAGTATATATAAATACATAGCTATTACTCGGTAGTTGTTCGGCCAAAAACTCTGGATTAATCCTCACTTGATGAACGTACATCAGAACTTAATCTGATGTTACTTAATGAACGTAGATCAGAGCTAAATCTCACGTTACTGGATGAACGTAGATCAGAACTAAATCTGACGTTACTAGATGAACGTAGATCAGAACTAAATCTCACGTTACTGGATGAACGTAGATCAGAACTAAATCTGACGTTACTGGATGAACGTAGATCAGTACTAAATCTCACGTTACTGGATGAACGTAGATCAGAACTAAATCTCACGTTACTGGATGAACGTAGATCAGAAGTAAATCTCACGTTACTGGATGAACGTAGATCAGAACTAAATCTCACGTTACTGGATGAACGTAGATCAGAACTTAATCTGACGTTACTAGATGAACGTAGATCAGAACTAAATCTCACGTTACTAGATGAACGTAGATCAGAACTTAATCTCACGTTACTGGATGAACGTAGATCAGTACTAAATCTCACGTTACTGGATGAACGTAGATCAGAACTTAATCTGACGTTACTTAATGAACGTAGATCAGAGCTAAATCTCACGTTACTGGATGAACGTAGATCAGAACTAAATCTGACGTTACTGGATGAACGTAGATCAGAACTAAATCTCACGTTACTGGATGAACGTAGATCAGAACTAAATCTCACGTTACTAGATGAACGTAGATCAGAACTAAATCTCACGTTACTGGATGAACGTAGATCAGAACTAAATCTCACGTTACTAGATGAACATAGATCAGAACTAAATCTCACTGGATGAACGTAGATCAGAACTAAATCTCACGTTACTGGATGAACGTAGATCAGAAGTAAATCTCACGTTACTGGATGAACGTAGATCAGAACTAAATCTCACGTTACTAGATGAACGTAGATCAGAACTAAATCTCACGTTACTAGATGAACGTAGATCAGTACTAAGTCTCACGTTACTGGATGAATGTAGATCAGAACTAAATCTCACGTTACTGGATGAACGTAGATCAGAATTTAATCTGACGTTACTGGTTGAACGTAGATCAGAACTTAATCTGACGTTACTTAATGAACGTAGATCAGAGCTAAATCTCACGTTACTGGATGAACGTAGATCAGAACTAAATCTCACGTTACTAGATGAACGTAGATCAGAACTAAATCTCACGTTACTGGATGAACGTAGATCAGAACTAAATCTCACGTTACTGGATGAACGTAGATCAGAACTAAATCTCACGTTACTGATGAACGTAGATCAGAACTAAATCTCACGTTACTGGATGAACGTAGATCAGTACTAAACCCGGATGAGCTATTGTATATGTTTTATTCACTGAGTACAGCTATGAAAACCTGTCTGGTAACTTTGAGAATCCTAAAATGAAAGAATGTAACAAGAGCTTTAAGAAGACGAGAGTCCCTGGGGCTAGTTTGGATAAACAGGGACTAGTTTGGATAAGCAGGTACCAGAATCGACTAAACTAGGTAATACTAGGCCTGATATTCACAGAGGATCTACTGTTATGCAGTGGTGTCGAAGACAGAAAAAACAGATCACAACATAATCGGGTTCGGATCGTCACATACATCGCTCTGGATCAGAGAAACACGATCAGTTGTGTAAGGAAATTCTAGAAATTTAACCTCAACAATACGAACATCAACTGGGACTAATCAGTCATGATTCCTACTGAAATATACTGCTAAAACAATATGACTATATGTATCTGAACCAGTTTCTTACGAAGTTGAGATCATTTGCGCTCGAAGTGTGTTCCAGATAATTAACTTTCTGTAAGATGATGCAGATTAGAGGGAGAGAGACGCTTCCTGTACAGACGAAGGCGACCAATAACAGAGCTCAAAGGCGGCAGACTTTCTAAAGAACGAAAGGAAACACTAATTAGGGAAATTGGGAACATCAAGGTGATTGCATCATATAGAGTCAAGGTGAGACGCAGGGAAGAAAGAACCATAAATTAAATTCGAAAAAATCCTAAATGCTTTTCTGATAAACAAAATCCTGTTCGGAAATCAAATAAAGTACCGGGGCCTTAATTACAGGAGACGATACATAGACTGATGTTAATGAAATCTGTGAAATATTGAAGTCACAATACAACTCTGTTCGGTGAGTCCTTAATCAGTCTACAGTCTGATGTCCCAAATGAGTTTTAATGAACCACACCCCTTAAGGAAGGTTCCTTAATGTTGGCGAGGGGCTCTTGATTTAGGGAATTGGATCTGTGCTCCAGTTCCCCGAATTAAGCCTGAATGCCTTCCACATCCCCCCCCCCAGGCGCTGTATAATCCTCTGGGTTTAGCGCTTCCCCCTTGATTATAATACTACTAATAATGAACCACACTCTAAGGGCAGTGGACGTCTCCACTACTTCAGCCCGAACTCTCATCCTGTTGACTTCGAGGAAACCATCGGCAGCATATGCACGCATTCTTCCCAGACGAAGATTAATGTGTGACTTTGTAAATGGTCCAAGTCGGACCGAAACGTCGTGGTAAGCTTCTCTCTCCTCTGTGCGGGTTATTTATGTATTGTTCCAGTCACGGTATTGTGCCTTCTTATTCTCATAAAGATTAATGTATCTTCATATTCATCAAAAAAATGCAAGAAACCACTGTCTCGTGTCTTTTGCATCATCCCAGTCATAACAAACCACCAATGTTGCCCCTGTTTACAAAGGTGGCAGTGAAACAGTTGCAGCGAACTGTAGAGAGACGGTCCTAACGTCACACATTATCAGAGTGCATTAACAAGTACTAAGAAGCAAGATTTCCAATCCCATGGCGCTTTCTTTGATTATAATCCAATCCCATGGAATCACAAGTGTTCATCCCAGGGCAACTTGAGTCTAGAAAACGTTAGTTCTGCTATTCACTGAAGTTAGACGATTATAACATGATCTTGGAGGCTATGGAATACAAGATGAATTCTGATGATTGAGACACTTGGGTATCTGTATTCTGGAAACGTTTCCACAATAAAGACACCCAAGTGTTGCACATGTGTCTTACTCATCAACTTGTAGGTTTTCTGAGCCATTTATCTACGAAAGATGAATACTGACGTAGTGATACAGGAGAACAATGTGATACCTGTAGGGAATGATGCTAGACAAGTGATCTTTAAATGTTCAAGGTAGATGTTGGTGAGTACAGAACTGAAGGGTGATCCCATTGCCATACCATAGTTTTCTTGCAAGAATACGAACTCAAAATCGAAGAAATTCAACCTAACCCATTGTGCATTGCACCAGGTGTCTGGAGAAACTACGTAGTCTGTTCCCACTCGACACAGGTCGTCGAAATATGCAATATAATAACATTTTAGCACATTCTATATGTTTTTTTGTATGTCACATAAGAAAAAAAATCATATGAAAAGTCCACAAAATATTACTGATAAATATTTCGACGCTTCAGAATAGTTGTGAGAAATTGTCTATCTTCACATGTAACTTGAATTAATGTGTTTAATTGTGAACATTAATCCTTTTAATTCTTGAAGAGTGGAAGGTTTAATGTCCTTGAAAGATCTGATGCTTATCTAGCAAGTTGCCTTGCTAGATATGCATCTAGCAAGTTGCCTTGCTAGATATGCATCTAGCAAGTTGCCTTGCTAGATATGCATCTAGCAAGTTGCCTTGCTAGATATGCATCTAGCAAGTTGCCTTGCTAGATATGCATCTAGCAAGTTGCCTTGCTAGATATGCATCTAGCAAGTTGCCTTGCTAGATATGCATCTAGCAAGTTACCTTGCTAAATATGCATCTAGCAAGTTACTTTGCTAGATATGCATCTAGCAAGTTACCTTGCTAGATATGCATCTAGCAAGTTGCCTTGCTAGATATGCATCTAGCAAGTTACCTTGCTAGATATGCATCTAGCAAGTTGCCTTGCTAGATATGCATCTAGCAAGTTGCCTTGCTAGATATGCATCTAGCAAGTTGCCTTGCTAGATATGCATCTAGCAAGTTGCCTTGCTAGATATGCATCTAGCAAGTTGCCTTGCTAGATATGCATCTAGCAAGTTGCCTTGCTAGATATGCATCTAGCAAGTTGCCTTGCTAGATATGCATCTAGCAAGTTGCCTTGCTAGATATGCATCTAGCAAGTTGCCTTGCTAGATATGCATCTAGCAAGTTACCTTGCTAAATATGCATCTAGCAAGTTACTTTGCTAGATATGCATCTAGCAAGTTACCTTGCTAGATATGCATCTAGCAAGTTACCTTGCTAGATATGCATCTAGCAAGTTACCTTGCTAGATATGCATCTAGCAAGTTACCTTGCTAGATATGCATCTAGCAAGTTGCCTTGCTAGATATGCATCTAGCACGCTACCTTGCTAGTGTCGTACATTTTCTGTCTCTTACTTGAGAGGAATGACAGGTTGATATTGTGTCATCCCAGGACAATTTGTCTGCCATCTCTGGGATTGCCTTCTATCACTAGTGTAACAGTGCTCACTGGAGGTCTGCCAAAAGCCCCTGTGATCTCCCTAACCCCGTTTTTAAGCGCTGGCGCTCACAGGATAAGCTGCGGCTATAAATAAGATCAAAAATATTTTGTAAGCTCCTGAGATCCCATTAGCTATTTCTAAGCCCTTGCTAGTTAGTGTCCTGAGATCCCATTAGCTATTTCTAAGCCCTTGCTAGTTAGTGTCCTGAGATCCCATTAGCTATTTCTAAGCCCTTGCTAGTTAGTGTCCTGAGATCCCATTAGCTATTTCTAAGCCCTTGCTAGTTAGTGTCCTGAGATCCCATTAGCTATTTCTAAGCCCTTGCTAGTTAGTGTCCTGAAATCCCATTAGCTATTTCTAAGCCCTTGCTAGTTAGTGTCCTGAGATCCCATTAGCTATTTCTAAGCCCTTTCTAGTTAGTGTCCTGAGATCCCATTAGCTATTTCTAAGCCCTTGCTAGTTAGTGTCCTGAGATCCCATTAGCTATTTCTAAGCCCTTGCTAGTTAGTGTCCTGAGATCCCATTAGCTATTTCTAAGCCCTTGCTAGTTAGTGTCCTGAGATCCCATTAGCTATTTCTAAGCCCTTGCTAGTTAGTGTCCTGAGATCCCATTAGCTATTTCTAAGCCCTTGCTAGTTAGTGTCCTGAGATCCCATTAGCTATTTCTAAGCCCTTGCTAGTTAGTGTCCTGAGATCCCATTAGCTATTTCTAAGCCCTTGCTAGTTAGTGTCCTGAGATCCCATTAGCTATTTCTAAGCCCTTTCTAGTTAGTGTCCTGAGATCCCATTAGCTATTTCTAAGCCCTTGCTAGTTAGTGTCCTGAGATCCCATTAGCTATTTCTAAGCCCTTGCTAGTTAGTGTCCTGAGATCCCATTAGCTATTTCTAAGCCCTTGCTAGTTAGTGTCCTGAGATCCCATTAGCTATTTCTAAGCCCTTGCTAGTTAGTGTCCTGAGATCCCATTAGCTATTTCTAAGCCCTTGCTAGTTAGTGTCCTGAGATCCCATTAGCTATTTCTAAGCCCTTGCTAGTTAGTGTCCTGAGATCCCATTAGCTATTTCTAAGCCCTTGCTAGTTAGTGTCCTGAGATCCCATTAGCTATTTCTAAGCCCTTTCTAGTTAGTGTCCTGAGATCCCATTAGCTATTTCTAAGCCCTTGCTAGTTAGTGTCCTGAGATCCCATTAGCTATTTCTAAGCCCTTGCTAGTGTCCTGAGATCCCATTAGCTATTTCTAAGCCCTTGCTAGTTAGTGTCCTGAGATCACATCTTTCCAAATGCTCTATCTTAGAAATAACTAGGAGTGACGCCGTGGTCTGGCTGGCAAGGCTCTCGCTTCACGCACGGAGGGTTCGGGTTCGATTCCCGGCGGGGTAAGAACATTTCGGCGCCTTTCCTTATAACTGTTGTCCTGTTCACCTAGCAGCAAATAGGTACCTGGGTGTTAATCGACTGGTGTGGGTGGCATCCTGGGGGACAAGATTGAGGAAACAAGACTCAGTTTTAGATTACACACTAACTTGTATTATCTTGGGGTGGCTAACCCTCCGGGGTTAAAAATCCGAGCGAAATCTTGTAGTTACAAAAATGCTCTGATATAATTATAGCAGTGTAGATTATTAATAATTATCAATGAACGATCTACAGTATATTTTCATTATTTAAATTAATCTTTAATGCAATAATCTATAAACATTTTAAACATTTCGTTGCTCGAATATATATATATATATATATATATATATATATATAATATTATATATATATATATATATATATATATATAGTATATATATATTCGTGCCGAATATGTAAAACTGGTCAATTAGCAAGAACTCATTTAAAATTAAGTCCTTTCTTAAATTTTCTCTTATACGTTTAAAGATATATTTTTTTCATTAATGTTAATGTAAAAATTTATAATTTTGCACCAAAAGAATCTTAGAAAACTTACCTAACCTTATTATAACAAGAACAATTTATTTTAGCCTAACCCAACTAAATATATTTTAGATTTGTTTACAGTAATTTAATACTAAACAAACACAGTGAAATATATTTTTTTCGTTAGGTTCAGAATGATTTTGGCGAAATTATTGCATACACAAATTTTCACTTGTCCTATATGGCAAGATGAAGCGTTGCTATTTAAGCCAAGATCGCAAGTTCTGCCTATTCGGCACGACATAATAATATATATATATATATAATATATAATATATATATATATATATATATATATATATATATATATATATATATATAATGTTTTTGTAAACCGTAACCTAATGATTAAAATATATCAGTTTTCGAGGCGGAATTGCAAATTCCACCTCGAAATTTGTATGATTCAGTTATATGGATTGAGGGTAGGGAAGGGAGAGGAGAAGATGAGTAGAGAGATGAGGAAGAAGAGGAGGCTGGAGAAGATGAGTAGAGAGATGAAGAAGAGGAGGCTGGAGAAGATGAGTAGAGAGATGAGGAAGAAGAGGAGGGAAAGAGGAAGTGGAAAAGAAAATGAAAATACGAATTATTACATTTATGGGGAACTGGATGTAATTATGTTTGATCCAGGGAAGGGTGGAATAACTGGTCTTGGATCAAGTGTACTTCAGATTCATAGTACTCTTCTTGATGAAGGTTAGAGTACATCAGAGTACATAGATAGGCTGAAAATAGTGTGATCTATAGCAACACTAGGCTAGGACTCGAGTGGTTCAATAGTCAAGTCGTATCTTGAGTTCGTCAATCTGTGTGTCGATGAGTGTCTTCCAGTACACTTTCAGTGCAGGGATGTCTGACTGGGCATGGAGTGACTCGCTTGTAATGAAGTCTTCCCAGCTGACATCAGACATCCATCGCAAAGCCCTGTTCTGGAAACGACTGTTGGTCTTAGCTGCAAGAGAGAGTCAGAGAGCAGTAAGTGATTAGAGGACGTATGAGAGTTTTATACAGGTGTAGTTTGGTGCGTTGAGAGTTTGCCGTAGTTCGTAGACGCCTGTAAGGGCTGTCTAAGCTACAACTTGCTTTGAGTTAGTGTTTATGTACACGAAGGAGGTGATCAGTGGCCCGGTGGCCTGGTGGCTAAAGCTCCCGCTTCACACACGGAGGGCCCGGGTTCGATTCCCGGCGGGTGGAAATATTCGACACGTTTCCATACACCTGTTGTCCTGTTCACCTAGCAGCAAATAGGTACCTGGGTGTTAGTCAACTGGTGTGGGTCGCATCCTGGGGGACAAGATTAAGGACCCCAATGGAAATAAGTTAGACAGTCCTCGATGACGCACTGACTTTCTTGGGTTATCCTGGGTGGCTAACCCTCCGGGGTTAAAAATCCGAACGAAATCTTATCTTATCTTATCTTATCTTATTTCAACTAGAGGAAAACTGAACCCGCACCATCCGTCGAGCTCAGAACAACCGATACCCGTACATACTTCCCAGTCACAGAATCATCCGCTGTCCTGGGATCACTCTAGATAAGATAAGATAAGATTTCGTTCGGATTTTTAACCCCGGAGGGTTAGCCACCCAGGATAACCCAAGAAAGTCAGTGCGTCATCGAGGACTGTCTAACTTATTTCCATTGGGGTCCTTAATCTTGTCCCCCAGGATGCGACCCACACCAGTTGACTAACACCCAGGTACCTATTTGCTGCTAGGTGAACAGGACAACAGGTGTAAGGAAACGTGTCGAAATGTTTCCACCCGCCGGGAATCGAACCCGGGTCCTCCGTGTGTGAAGCGAGAGCTTTAGCCACCAGGCCACCGGATTTGGTAGCATTGGGTTTGATCATCTATTTTTGCTCCTAGAAGGCTAACCCGTCGACCTCACCTTGTGTTTTTATTCTGGACTGGGAGATGAGTTGTGTAATGTCATCTGCGTATGTAAATACAGGTACTGGGATGTCGTTAGTATATAAACTATGTAGGGTGGGGGAGAGGACAAGCTGGCTGTCTTCAAGAAAGCACTGGACAGGCACCTAAAGTCAGTACCTGATCAGCCGGGTTGTGGTTCGTAAGTCGGTTTGTGTGCAGCCAGCAGTAACAGCCTGACTGATCAGGCCACGGGGGTGTTGACCCCCGAAACACCTCCAGGTATGGAGTTTATCATTCCATCCTTGAATACCATCACACAACCTCATTCCCTATGCACCAGGTCACCAATATGGGATTACCATTGTCCACTAAATGTAACAAATTTGATACGTCTCACGTTACTTCAATCCCGGAAAAACACACAAACTTGTTCGATCTTGAACCTCACCTTTCCATTATGTACCACCAAGTTGACTTAAGCACAGACACAAGATGTGGGAGCTGACATTTTATGGTCATGGCTGGTATATCTGGCCATAACAAGCACAACCATCTCTCAAACACCACATTTATTAGACCCAGGAGAGCCGTCCAAGAATTTTGGCACACACACACACACACACACACACACACACACACACACACACACACACACACACACACACACACACACAAGAAAAATTAAGGGAAATCGGCCTGACGACACTGGAGGACAGGAGGGTCAGGGGAGACATGATAACGACATATAAAATACTGCGTGGAATAGACAAGGTGGACAAAGACAGGATGTTCCAGGGAGGGGACACAGAAACAAGAGGCCACAATTGGAAGTTGAAGACACAAATGAGTCAGAGAGATAGTAGGAAGTATTTCTTCAGTCATAGAGTTGTAAGGCAGTGGAATAGCCTAGAAAATGACGTAGTGGAGGCAGGAACCATACACAGTTTTAAGACGAGGTTTGATAAAGCTCATGGAGCGGGGAGAGAGAGGGCCTAGTAGCAACCGGTGAAGAGGCGGGGCCAGGAGCTAGGACTCGACCCCTGCAACCACAAATAGGTGAGTACAAATAGGTGAGTACACACACACACACACACACACACACACACACACACACCACACACACACACACACACGCCCTCCCCTGTCTGTTTCTCTGTTTCCCCTTTGTCTCTCTCTCTGTCATCTGTGTGTGTCTCCCTCTTCAGCCTCTTTTAGTTCCTAGATACATATCTGGAGCGTAAGTAATTTTGTTTCTGATATTGTTCAGCAGAGTCTGTCATTCTGTTGTCCTGCTGAAGTCAGTACAGTCACATCATTGTACCTGTGACTTCTCCATCATCCCTGGACGTCCCTGTAGTGATTATTTTATATGGGGTATAAAACCTAGCTGATGTGGCCCACATCAGCTAGGTTTTATACCCCATATAAAATAGAACCTCTAAATACCTAAGCATCCCCTCGCCCACATGATGTGGGCGAGGGGATGCTTAGGGATTGAGAGGTTCTGTTAATGTTGTTAGAATTATCAACACTAAGACACAAGTGCAACTAATGTGACATTTTTATTTCGGCAACGTTTCGCTCTCCAGGAGCTTAATCAAGCTGTTACAAACAGTACATGGACACAGAGGGTATATATAGGCTTATATACTGAAAGGTCCAGCTATGATGAACACTCGTGTCTACTACTGGACTTCGTGTCGTGTGAGCACCTAGTTTATTGTGTATCCCCTTGCTGCTGCTGCTGCTGCTGCTGCTGCTGCTGCTGCTGTTGCTGCTGCTGCTTCTGCTGCTGTTGCTGCTGCTGCTGCTGCTGCTGCTGCTGCTGCTGCTGCTGCTGCTGCTGTTGCTGCTGCTGCTGTTGCTGCTGCTGCTGCTGCTGCTGCTGCTGCTGCTGCTGCTGCTGCTGCTGCTGCTGCCAGCCCTAGTTCATTATGCACCCTCAGATGATCCCGTGAGCGGTAGCAAAAAGTGAACAGGATTACAGACGACACAAAGGGACTTAGTCAGACCCCACTGGTCGTAGTTACATCTTTCAAGATATTACAGTCATTTCATAGTTTGGATTTTCATTACATGGCTAATCTACTTGGTTACAATCTCAAGAAGATTGTCCAATCTTACCACTGTAAACATTGATTGTTTACAAGGTTACTATGTAGTAACTCTCTCTCTCTCTCTCTCTCTCTCTCTCTCTCTCTCTCTCTCTCTCTCTCTCTCTCTCTCCTCTCTCTCTTCACTCACTCACTCACTCACTCACTCATACACACATACACACACACACACACACACACACACACACACACACACACACACACGAATAATGCGTGAGATAAGGTGTACAGAGTCAGGATGTCCCAGAGATGGGACACAGAAACAAGGGGTCACAATTAGAGGTTGAAGACTCAGATGAGTCAAAGGGATGTTAGGAAGTATTTCTTCAGTCATAGAGTTGTCAGAAAGTAGAACAGTCCAACAAGTGATGTAGTGGAGGTAGGAACCATGCATAGTTTTAAGACGAGGTACGATAAAGCTCACTGAGCAGGGAGAGAGTGGACCCAATAGCGGACAGTGAAGAGGCCAGGAGCTGAATCTCGACCCCTGCAACCACAAATAGGTGAGTACGTACAGACATACACATGGTGGGACGGAGTCAAGGCTCCATACATTCTCAAAACGAACCAATACATCGATAGATTCGAGGCCAGGAGCTGAGTGTCAACACAATCGTAATCCACTTGAAAGTGACTCAAAAACAAAGACGAGAATGAGGGAACTGAAAGTGACGATTAAAAACAGGAAAAAAATGGAGAGGAAGCGTTGTCCCCCTTAGAAAGTTGCGTTATGTATTCTGTTTGAAGATGAAGTGAAGGAGAGATGAGCCAAGTTGAAGGTAATGTTGACATGCATCATTCAACACATAATGTTGAACTAGTTACACGTGTTTGTTGATCCAAACATGTGTTGTTTGCTGCAAACTGCAACCTCTTTAGTTATTCCCTCTTCCTTTGTTCGTCTACACATTCTCTCTTTCTTTCTCTCTCTGAGATATATATTTATATCTCAGAGAGACTGAGACTGATTATATATATATAGATCACAGTAAACAGGTGATTTTAAAATATGCAAAACAACCACTCTGAAAGAATAGAGAAATTCCAAGCGCTTTCGTGACTACTCACATTGTCAAGTGGCAGCTCATGGCAGTGTTCCTCCTTTCTTATGTTCTTATGGAACTATGAAAGTAATACATCAAAGGAAGGCATATAAAGGGCTTAGACTACACCTCACAGTCAACTCCCACAACAAAGAAACACCTGACGCGCGACAATACCGGACTCATAAGAAAAGAGGAACACTGCAGGAGGTCCGCTGGTCCAACTAGACAGGTCCTCACGACATCCACTAACAAAATATTCAACCCAAGAAATAAGATTTATTATTTGTCCAATGTATTATTAAATTCTTCCCAAAAGCAGTTTTGAAAATAATATGAATATTTCCTTTGGTTTATATAAATTAAATTCATTTATAATTAATAAAATTTGGGAAGAATTTAACAATTCATTGGATAAATAATGAATCTTATTTGTTGGGCAGAATATTTTGTTTTGTGTGTGTGTGTACTCACCTAATTGTACTCACCTAATTGTGGTTGCAGGGGTCGAGATTCAGCTCCTGGCCCCGCCTCTTCACTGATCGCTACTGGATCCTCTGTGTGTGTGTGTGTGTGTGTGTGTGTGTGTGTGTGTGTGTGTGTGTGTGTGTGTGTGTGTGTGCATTACCATTTCTCCAAGGCACTTGTCACTAAAATACTTGGCTTGTTGCCTCTGTACATATATATGTCCTCAGATCACGGTAAAATACCTAGCTCTGCTGGGTGTGTGATCTTTGTAGGATTGGGTGATCCCGTGGGTTAAAGCGTCGTGAATTTTCTCTGGCCATTAGGCGGGCTAAAAGACACGGGTTCGAGTCCTCAGCAAGTCGCAGTGTTGTTATTGATTAAACCCCACTCGTTCGTGGTTACAATAATATATATATATATATATATATATATATATATATATTATATATATATATATATATATATATATATATATATATATATATATATATATGCAATAAGATCACAGTAAACAGGTGATTTTAAAATATGCAAAACAACCACTCTGAAAGAAATAGAGAAATTCCAAGCGCTTTCGTGACTACTCACATTATCAAGGAACTATAATGTAAACTTGATAATGTGAGTAGTCACGAAAGCGCTTGGAATTTCTCTATTTCTTTGAGAGTGGTTGTTTTGTATATATATATATATATATATATATATATATATTATATATATATATATATATATATATATTATATATATATATATATATATATATATATAAAGTTCCATAACCCAATTTTGACTCGATTTTTTTCTCGTAAATATTTATATTCGATGTTTTACCTCTCGTAGAGAATATTTGAATCATTCTCAAACCAATTTTAAAACTGATTTATTCCTTCTTGAAAGTCATTTTAATTACAAACATTAAAAGCGCAGTTTCAAGTTCATGTGAAACATGTTTCAGGCAGATTTTTCCCCTCACCTCACTGGTTATATTTTCCTTGCTAACAAAATCCCAACAACAGTTTCAACACTTTATCTTTAATTTCCCGTATACAGTGGACCCCCGCATAACGATTACCTCCGAATGCGACCAATTATGTAAGTGTATTTATGTAAGTGCGTTTGTACGTGTATGTTTGGGGGTCTGAAATGGACTAATCTACTTCACAATATTCCTTATGGGAACAAATTCGGTCAGTAATGGCACCTGAACATACTTCTGAAGTGAAAAAATATCGTTAACCGGGGGTCCACTGTATTTTGCACTTGCTAAATCTGTTTGTGAGGAATTCTGTTGAGAGCTTTTGTAAATACATGGGTGGGTGTGGATGGGTGTGAGTTGAACCTGACTAGCTTGTGCTACTAGGTCGGATGCTGTGCTCCTCCCTTAAGTGAATGTGACGGACCTGACTAGGTCAAGGCATTGGCTTAAGCCAGTGGGAGAATTGGACCTGCCTCGCATGGGCCAGTAGGCCTGGTGCAGTGTTCCTTCTTTCTTATGCTTAAATTCAATTCACTGCAATATAACAATTAATTATATTTTTGCATATTTTAGCGATTATACACTAGCAACATTTTGTAAGTAATTATTGCCGATGCTTAAGTACCTGTTAATTTTAACTTTTGTAGTAAGTATAAGGTTAGTCTCAATTCCTTGTCCCCAGTAAACTGGTCAATCTATGTATTAATTCCTGATCTTGTGGACCATGTCGTAACTATTTCTAAGTCTCTTTAGATTTTGAGTATAATTGGTAATACATACAGGCCTATTTCCAGTCATGTATTCCTGGATGTAGGTTCAGGGCTCAACTCCTGGACTGATCTCTTAGCTAGTTAATTGGGCTGCTCCTTCCTAGCCTCGTCTTCCTAAAATTCCTGCACTTAAGATTCTACATAAAGCTTAATTTCAAACCATACCACGGGCAGGGTTAGAACCCGCGATCAATGGCTTGATAAAGCTCCTGGAGAGCGAAACGTTGCCGCTATAAAATGTCACATTAGTTGCACTTGTGTCCTTTTACTTTACAAAGAGTCATAAGACTCCAGACCGACGCGCTAGCCATTGGGCCAGCTGTTCTTGTATAGTTCAGTTTTACCCTTTGATCAACGTGTTTCTAGTCTAGTTACGTTTCTGTTAGAAGTGTTCTGGCACCTCTCCTTCGCTTCAGTATATTTCTGTTTGTGTTTTCTCACTTGTTTGTAGATGAATGGTTCAGAGAATCGACATGTTGATAAATTAGACACATATGCAACTCTTGGGTATCTTTATTGAGGAAACGTTTCGCCACACAGTGGCTTCATCAGTCCATACAAAGGAGAATCTTGAAGAACAGGAGGAGAATGAGGTAATCAGTCCCTCAACCTTGAGTCGATGTGGTCAGTCTATTCAAGATTGATGGACTGACCACATCGACTCAAGGTTGAGGGACTGATTACCTCATTCTCCTCTGTTCTTCAAGATTCTCCTTTGTATGGACTGATGAAGCCACTGTGTGGCGAAACGTTTCCTCAATAAAGATACCCAAGAGTTGCACATGTGTCTAATTTATTTTCTCACTTGTACTCTACTGCCTCCTGTTTTCCTGTGCAGATTTACCATCTGTTTAACTCTCGTTTTAAGTGTGTGTGTGTGTGTGTGTGTGTGTGTGTGTGTGTGTGTGTGTGGTGGTGTGTGTGTGTGTATGTGTGTGTGTGTGTGTGTGTGTGTGTGTGTGTGTGTGTGTGTGCGTATGTGTGTGTGTATGTGTGTGTGTGTGTGTGTGTGTGTGTGTGTGTGTGTGTGTATGTGTGTGTGTGTGTGTGTGTGTGTGTGTGTGTGTGTGTGTGTGTGTGTGTGTGTGTGTGTGTGTGTGTGCGTATGTGTGTGTGTATGTGTGTGTGTGTGTGTGTGTGTGTGTGTGTGTGTGCGTATGTGTGTGTGTATGTGTGTGTGTGTGTGTGTGTGTGTGTGTGTGTGTGTGTGTGTGTGTGTGTGTGTGTGTGTGTGTGTGCGTATGTGTGTGTGTATGTGTGTGTGTGTGTGTGTGTGTATGTGTGTGTGTGTGTGTGTGTGTGTGCGTATGTGTGTGTGTATGTGTGTGTGTGTGTATGTGTGTGTGTGTGTACCCGCCTAGTTGTGGTTACAGGGGTCGATTCATAGCTCCTGGCTCCTGTGTGTGTGTGTGTGTGTGTGTACTCACCTAGTTGTGGGTACAGGGGTCGATTCATAGCTCCTGTGTGTACTCACCTAGTTGAGGTTGCGGGGGTCGAGTCCGAGCTCCTGGCCCCGTGTGTGTGTGTGTGTGTGTGTGTGTGTGTGTGTACTCGCCTAGTTGTGGTTACAGGGGTCGATTCATAGCTCCTGGCTCCTGTACTCGCCTAATTGTACTCACCTAATTGTGGCTGCAGAGGTCGAGACTCAGCTCCTGGCCCCGCCTCTTCACTGATCGCTACTGGATCCTCTCTCTCTCTGCTTCCTGAGCTTTGTCATACCTCTTCTTAAAACTATGTATGGTTCCTGCCTCCACTACTTCACTTGCTAGGCTATTCCACTTGCCCTGTGTCCCCTCTCTGGAACATCCTATCTCTGTTCACCTTGTCTATTCCCCGCAGTATCTTGTATGTCGTTATCATGTCTCCCCTGACCCTTCTGTCCTCCAGTGTCGTCAGTCCGATTTCCCTTAACCTTTCCTCGTACGACATTCCCTTGAGCTCTGGGACTAGCCTTGTTGCAAACCTTTGTACTTTCTCTAACTTCTTGACGTGCTTGACCAGGTGTGGGTTCCAGACTGGTGCTGCATACTCCAGTATGGGCCTAACATACACAGTGTACAGTGTCTTGAACGATTCCTTATTAAGGTATCGGAACGCTATTCTCAGGTTTGCCAGGCGCCCGTATGCTGCAGCGGTTATTTGGTTGATGCGTGCCTCCGGTGATGTGCTCGGTGTTATGGTCACCCCAAGGTCTTTCTCCCTGAGTGAGGTCTGTAGTCTTTGTCACCTTGCCTATACTCTGTCTGCGGTCTTCTTTGCCCTCCCCAATCTTCATGACTTTGCATTTGGCTGGATTGAATTCGAGAAGCCAGTTACTGGACCACATGTCCAGCTTGTCCAGGTCTCTTTGCAGTCCTGCCTCATCCTCGTCCGATTTAATTCTTCTCATCAACTTCACGTCATCTGCGAACAGGGACACTTCAGAGTCTATTCCTTCCATCATGTCGTTCACATATATCAAAAATAGCACTGGTCCTAGAACTGACCCCTGTGGGACCCGCTCGTAACAGGCGCCCACTGTGATACCTCTTCACGTACTATGACTCGTTGCTGCTCCCTGTCAGGTATTCCCTTATCCATTGCAGTGCCCTCCCTTTTACGTGCGCCTGATCCTCCAGCTTCTGCACTAATCTCTTATGGGGAACTGTGTCAAAGGCCTTCCTGCAGTCTAGGAAAACGCAATATACCCACCCCTCTCTCTCGTGTCTTACTTCTGTTACCTTGTCATAAAACTCCAGGAGGTTTGTGATACAAGATTTGCCTTCCATGAACCCATGCTGGTTTTCATTTATAATCTTGTTCCTTTCCAGGTGTTCGACCACTCTCCTCCTGATAATCTTCTCCATGACTTTGCACACAATACATGTCAGAGACACAGGTCTGTAGTTTAGTGCCTCGTTTCTGTTTCCTTTCTTAAATATGGGGACTACATTAGCTGTCTTCCATTTCTCAGGTAGTTGCCCAGTTTCAAGGGATGTGTTGAAGATTGTGGTTAGAGGCACGCGCAGCATCTCTGCTCCTTCTCTAAGGACCCATGGGGAGATGTCCGGTCCCATCGCCTTTGAGGTGTCAAGGTCATTTAAGAGCTTCTTCACCTCCTCCTCAGTTGTTCGTATGTCATCCAACACTTGTTGGTATATTCCCTCTTGATGTTCCCTTCTGTGCTGTCTTCCCACAGCCCTTCCTGTCTCTACTGTAAAAACTTCCTTAAATCTCCTGTTCAGCTCCTCACATACCTCCTGATCATTTCTTGTGGTTCTCCACCTTCTGTCCTTAATCTGATCACCTGGTCTTTGACTGTTGTCTTCCTCCTGATGTGGCTATACAACAGTTTCGGGTCAGTCTTGATTCTCGATGCTATGTCATTTTCATACTGTCGCTGGGCCTCCCTCCTTACCTGTGCGTACTCATTCCTGGCTCTGCGACTGATCTCCTTGTTTTCGTGTGTTCTCTGCCTTCTGTACTTTTTCCATTCTCTATTGCACTTTGTTTTTGCCTCCTTACACCGTCGGGTAAACCAGGGGCTTGTTCTGGTCTTCCCGTTGTTACTGTTGCCCTTGGGAATAAACCTTTCCACTGCCTCCTTGCATTTTGTTGTTACATATTCCATCATTTCATTTACTGGTTTTCCTGCCAGTTCTCTGTCCCACTGTACCTCCCGCAGGAAGTTCTTCAACCCTATGTAGTCCCCTCTTTTATAGTCAGGCTTTTCCCATTCAACTCCTGTTATTCTCTCCACTTGCAGCTCTACTATGTATTCAAAGCACAGAACCACGTGGTCGCTAGCTCCTAGGGGACTCTCATACTTGATGTCCTCAATGTCTGAGCTGCCCAGGGTGAACACAAGGTCCAATCTTGCTGGTTCATCCTCCCCTCTCACTCTGGTAGTGTCCTTAACATGTTGGTGCATGAGGTTTTCCAGCACCACGTCCAACATCCTGGCTCTCCATGTTTCGGGACCCCTATGTGGCTCCAGGTTTTCCCAGTCAATCTCCCTGTGGTTGAAATCCCCCATAACCAGCAACTTTGCTCTGCTGGAGTGAGCTCTTCTTGCCACCTCAGCAAGTGTGTCCACCATTGCTCTGTTGCTCTCTTCATATTCCTCTCTTGGCCTCCTGCAGTTCTGTGGTGGATTATACATCACTGCAATGTGTGTGTGTGTGTACTCACCTAGTTGTGGTTACAGGGGTCGATTCATAGCTCCTGTGTGTGTATGTGTGTGTGTGTGTGTGTACTCGCCTAGTTGTGGTTACAGGGGTCGATTCATAGCTCCTGGCTCCTGTCCCCTCAAGGAAGGTTCCTTGATGTTGGTGAGGGGCTCTTGATTTAGGGAATTGGATCTGTGCTCCAGTTCCCCGAATTAAGCCTGAATGCCTTCCACATCCCCCCCCAGGCGCTGTATAATCCTCCGGGTTTAGCGCTTCCCCCTTGATTATAATAATAATAATCCTGGCTCCTGTGTGTGTGTGTGTGTGTGTGTGTGTGTGTACTCACCTAGTTGTGGTTACAGGGGTCGATTCATAGCTCCTGGCCCCGTGTGTGTGGTGTGTGTGTGTGTGTGTGTGTGTGTGTGTGTACTCGCCTAGTTGTGGTTACAGGGGTCGATTCATAGCTCCTGGCTCCTGTGTGTGTGTGTGTGTGTGTGTACTCACCTAGTTGTGGTTACAGGGGTCGATTCATAGCTCCTGTGTGTGTGTGTGTGTGTGTGTGTGTGTGTGTATGTGAACTCACGTATTTGTTGTTGCAGGGATCGAGTCGTAGCTCCTGGCTCCGCGTCTTCGCTGGTCGTTACCAAGTCCACTCTTCCTGTTCCAACCTGCTTGTAGTTGCAGTGGTCGATTCACAACTCCTGGCCCTGTGTGTGTGTCAAAATAACTTAGGTAAATTAATGCTGCTGACCCACACACCGTGGGTAGCGACCCACACACCATGGGTAGCGACCCACACACCATGGGTAGTGAGATCCATGGTGCCGATGCACGCACCATGGGTCAGGACTGAAAAAGGCGCTGGAGGAGTAATG
The DNA here is from genome assembly GCF_026875155.1 of Cherax quadricarinatus. Lineage (NCBI taxonomy): Eukaryota > Metazoa > Arthropoda > Malacostraca > Decapoda > Parastacidae > Cherax > Cherax quadricarinatus. Next base: position 19,378,838 of record NC_069493.1, on the reverse strand, counting down.
GAAAAGTGATTTATACAAGTATACATCGAAGAGTCTCAAAACTCCAGACCGTCGCGTTAGCCACTGGGTTTTGAGACTCTCTGACCGCGGGTTCTATCCCCGTCCGTGGTGTGGTTTGATACATCGAAGTTTAATGTAGGATCAAGAAATACACTCGTTCACACACACGTACACAAGTACACATACCCATTCAAGGTAATATACTCACAAGTACATATTCACACGCAAATATACGCAATCTACACAGCAGGTATAGGGTGACTAACACCCAGGTACCTGCTCACTGCTAGGTGAACAGTGACAGCAGGTATAGGGTGACTAATACCCAGGTACCTGCTCACTGCTAGGTGAACAGCGACAGCAGGTGTAACACTCAGGTACCTGCTAACTGCTAGGTGAACAGTGACAGCAGGTATAGGGTGACTAACACCCAGGTACTTGCTTACTGCTAGGTGAACAGCGACAGCAGGTGTAACACACAGGTACCTACTAACTGCTAGGTGAACAGTGACAGCAGGTATAGGGTGACTAATACCCAGGTACCTGCTCACTGCTAGGTGAACAGCGACAGCAGGTGCAACACCCAGGTACCTGCTCACTGCTAGGTGAAAAGTGACAGCAGGTATAAGGTGACTAACACCCAGGTACCTACTTACTGCTAGGTGAACTGTGACAGCAGGTATAAGGTGACTAACACCCAGGTACCTACTTACTGCTAGGTGAACTGTGACAACAGGTATAAGGTGACTAACACCCAGGTACCTACTTACTGCTAGGTGAACTGTGACAACAGGTATAAGGTGACTAACACCCAGGTACCTACTTACTGCTAGGTGAATTGTGACAACAGGTATAAGGTGACTAACACCCAGGTACCTACTTACTGCTAGGTGAACAGTAACAGCAGGCATAAGGTGGCTAACACCCAGGTACCTACTTACTGCTAGGTGAACTGTGACAAAAGGTATAAGGTGGCTAACACCCAGGTACCTACTTACTGCTAGGTGAACAGTGACAGCAGGTATAAGGTGACTAACGCCCAGGTACCTACTAACTGCTAGGTGAACAGTGACAGCAGGTATAAGGTGACTAACACCCAGGTACCTACTTACTGCTAGGTGAACAGTGACAACAGGTATAAGGTGACTAACACCCAGGTACCTACTTACTGCTAGGTGAACAGTGACAACAGGTATAAGGTGACTAACACCCAGGTACCTACTTACTGCTAGGTGAACAGTGACAACAGGTATAAGGTGACTAACACCCAGGTACCTACTTACTGCTAGGTGAACAGTGACAACAGGTATAAGGTGACTAACACCCAGGTACCTACTTACTGCTAGGTGAACAGTGACAACAGGTATAAGGTGACTAACACCCAGGTACCTGCTCACTGCTAGGTGAACAGTGACAGCAGGTATAAGGTGACTAACACCCAGGTACCTACTTACTGCTAGGTGAACAGTGACAACAGGTATAAGGTGACTAACACCCAGGTACCTACTTACTGCTGGTGAACAGTGACAACAGGTATAAGATGACTAACACCCAGGTACCTACTTACTGCTGGTGAACAGTGACAACAGGTATAAGGTGACTAACACCCAGGTACCTACTTACTGCTAGGTGAACAGTGACAACAGGTATAAGGTGACTAACACCCAGGTACCTACTTACTGCTAGGTGAACAGTGACAGCAGGTATAAGGTGAATAACACCCAGGTACCTACTTACTGCTAGGTGAACAGTGACAACAGGTATAAGGTGACTAACACCCAGGTACCTACTTACTGCTAGGTGAACAGTGACAGCAGGTATAAGGTGACTAAAACCCAGGTACCTACTTACTGCTAGGTGAACAGTGACAGCAGGTATAAGGTGACTAACACCCAGGTACCTACTTACTGCTAGGTGAACAGTGACAACAGGTATAAGGTGACTAACACCCAGGTACCTACTTACTGCTAGGTGAACAGTGACAACAGGTATAAGGTGACTAACACCCAGGTACCTACTTACTGCTAGGTGAACAGTGACAGCAGGTATAAGGTGACTACCACCCAGGTACCTACTTACTGCTAGGTGAACAGTGACAACAGGTATAAGGTGACTAACACCCAGGTACCTACTTATTGGTAACTTTTTTTTAAGATTACTGTTGTCATTTTTTTTTTTTTTTTTTTTGCATTTTTTCCGTGTTCCGTGTTCCGTGTTCCGTGTTCCGTGTTCCGTGTTCCGTGTTCCGTTTTTCTGTTCTGTTCCTGGCATTCCGTTCTTAGCGTTCCATTCATCTTCTGTTGAAGACTGTTGGTAAGTTACTGTTTGAAGACTGTTGGTAAGTTACTGTTAACAGGAGACTGTTGGTAAGTTACTGTTAGCAGGAGACTGTTGGTAAGGTTAATGTTAGCAGGAGACTGTTGGTAAGGTTACTGTTAGCAGGAGACTGTTGGTAAGTTACTGTTAGCAGGAGACTGTTGGTAAGGTTACTGTTAGCAGGAGACTGTTGGTAAGTTACTGTTAGCAGGAGACTGTTGGTAAGTTACTGTTAGCAGAAGACTGTTGGTAAGGTTAATGTTAGCAGGACACTGTTGGTAAGGTTAATGTTAGCAGGAGACTGTTGGTAAGTTACTGTTAACAGGAGACTGTTGGTAAGTTACTGTTAACACGAGACTGTTGGTAAGTTACCGTTAGCAGGAGACTGTTGGTAAGGTTAATGTTAGCAGGAGACTGTTGGTAAGGTTACTGTTAGCAGGAGACTGTTGGTAAGTTACTGTTAGCAGGAGACTGTTGGTAAGGTTACTGTTAGCAGGAGACTGTTGGTAAGTTACTGTTAGCAGGAGACTGTTGGTAAGTTACTGTTAGCAGGAGACTGTTGGTAAGGTTACTGTTAGCAGGAGACTGTTGGTAAGGGTACTGTTAGCAGGAGACTGTTGGTAAGGTTACTGCTAGCAGGAGATTGTTGGTAAGGTTACTGTTAGCAGGAGACTGTTGGTAAGGTTACTGTTAGCAGGAGACTGTTGGTAAGGTTACTGTTAGCAGGAGACTGTTGGTAAGGTTACTGCTAGCAGGAGACTGTTGGTAAGTTACTGTTAGCAGGAAGCTGTTGGTAAGGTTACTGTTAGCAGGAGACTGTTGGTAAGGTTGCTGCTAGCAGGAGACTGTTGGTAAGTTACTGTTAGCAGGAAGCTGTTGGTAAGGTTACTGTTAGCAGGAGACTGTTGGTAAGGTTACTGTTAGCAGGAGACTGTTGGTAAGGTTACTGTTAGCAGAAGACTGTTGGTAAGGTTACTGTTAGCAGGAGACTGTTGGTAAGGTTACTGTTAGCAGAAGACTGTTGGTAAGGTTACTGTTAGCAGGAGACTGTTGGTAAGCTTACTGTTAGCAGGAGACTGTTGGTAAGGTTACTGTTAGCAGGAGACTGTTGGTAAGGTTACTGTTAGCAGGAGACTGTTGGTAAGTTACTGTTAGCAGGAGACTGTTGGTAAGGTTACTGTTAGCAGAAGACTGTTGGTAAGGTTACTGTTAGCAGGAGACTGTTGGTAAGCTTACTGTTAGCAGGAGACTGTTGGTAAGGTTACTGTTAGCAGGAGACTGTTGGTAAGGTTACTGTTAGCAGGAGACTGTTGGTAAGTTACTGTTAGCAGGAAGCTGTTGGTAAGGTTACTGTTAGCAGGAGGCTGTTGGTAAGGTTACTGTTAGCAGGAGACTGTTGGTAAGCTTACTGTTAGCAGGAGACTGTTGGTAAGGTTACTGTTAGCAGGAGACTGTTGGTAAGGTTACTGTTAGCAGGAGACTGTTGGTAAGTTACTGTTAGCAGGAGACTGTTGGTAAGGTTACTGTTAGCAGGAGACTGTTGGTAAGGTTACTGTTAGCAGGAGGCTGTTGGTAAGGTTTCTGTTAGCAGGAGACTGTTGGTAAGGTTACAGTTATCAGGAGACTGTTGGTAAGGTTACAGTTAGCAGGAGACTGTTGGTAAGGTTACTGTTAGCAGGAGACTGTTGGTAAGGTTACTGTTAGCAGGAGACTGTTGGTAAGGTTACTGTTAGCAGGAGACTGTTGGCAAGGTTACTGTTAGCAGGAGACTGTTGGTAAGGTTACTGCTAGCAGGAGACTGTTGGTAAGTTACGGTTAGCAGGAATCTGTTGGTAAGGTTACTGTTAGCAGAAGACTGTTGGTAAGGTTACTGTTAGCAGGAGACTGTTGGTAAGGTTACTGCTAACAGGAGACTGTTGGTAAGGTTCGTTTGGCAACAGATTGTTGGTAGGATTTTGCTGGTAGCCAAAAAAAAAAAAAAACAGTTAGTGGTGTTCCATTTGTCAGAGTAAGGTGAGACGAAGCAGCGGACATTCCACTCTTGTCAGGTTGTGGTACCTGACCCGGAGATTTAATTGACCTGTCTGTGAGTGTTGCTTTATCTACGACCTATTTCCCTGTCCTGTGTGGGGAGAAAGAGGTCAGTTTATTTAGCAAATCAGAGAGCTATTACAGGCGTTTTCCCCAGTGAAATTAAGAGTGTTCTGATTGAACGCGTTTAAAGGTAACCGCGTTCACTAAATGATTGGGTCTGGGAAGCTGTGGTGGGCAAGTCTTGGTTATCTCTCTGCTGAAATTTTTTGATGCAGTGACTAAGACGGTATAAACCTTGGTAATAAATACCGACAAGCTAATTCCGTGCCCGTTCCCTAATTCTGGAATGTCTTTCTAAACCAGTGACTAAGACATTCCAGAATTAGGGAACGGGCACGGAATTAGCTAGAGATTACTCAAATAACCAGAACCGGGTAGTTTCAGGGTAGGACTGAAAGTGAGTTGGGCAAATGTTTTGTTAGTGGGTTGGTATTGTAAATGACCTGCCAAGTATGGGCCAATAAGCCTACTGTAATGTTCCTACTTTCTTATGTTCTTATGAAAGAGGAGCTTACGACAACTTTCGGCCCGACTTTGACCATTTACAAAGTCACACTGACATAAAAGGGTGAGGGAGCCGGTATATACTGACGAGGGGGGATAAGGACTACGACTTATTCTTCCTCTCGTGGTCCCGTCCCTGTACCCCTTGCCTATGTATGCTGGCTCCCATACTCTTGTGTTAGTGTGACTTTGTAAATGGTCAAAGTCGGGCCGAAAGTTGTCGTAAGCTCCTCTTTCATAAGAACATAAGAAAGTAAAGCATCCAAGGAAGCTATATAAGGGGTCTGGCCAACACCTCACTATCAGATCCCACAACGGTTAAACACCTGACGCGCGGCGACCCAACTTGGATAGGTCCTTTGCACAACTCACCCCACAAACTATTCTACCCAAGAAAATTTAAAAATTATTTGTCCAGTGTATTATTAAATTCTTCCCAAATTCTATTAATTATAAATGGATCTAATTTATATAAACCAAAGGAAATATTCATATTATTGTCAAAACTGCTTTTTATGAAACAAGATTCAATTATATTCCTGTCGACCATGGACTTGCTTGATACTACTTTCTCAACTTTTTGAAAATCAATTGGATGGTTAAAATCTCTTACATGTATAAATAGAGCATTGGAATCTTGTCCAGTTCTAATGCTATATTTATGTTGTTTTAATCTTAGTTCGAGATTTTTACCAGTTTGACCGTAATAAACTTTATCGCAAATTTTACAAGGAATCTTATAGACACATCCATCAGCATTTTGGGGGGAATTCTTTATCAAAAGTTTTTTTACTGTGTCAAGATTTTTGAATACAACTTTAATATTAAAAGTCTTAAGAAGAGAAGGCATATCAACCAAGTTTTCATGGTAAGGGAGAACCAACAATTTTTTTAGTTGAATAAGGCTGGTTGTCCCTTTTTGGATTGTAAAAAGTATTTCTAGCAACTTTAAAAGATTTATCAATTACATTTCTTGGGTATTTTAAATCATTACCTATTTCATAAATTTTGGATATTTCCTCATCTATGAACTCAGGACTACAAATTCGTAAAGCTCTCAGAAACATTGATGAGAAAACAGACAGTTTGACTCTATCTTGATGTGAGAATAATAGTGGACATAGGAACAGTTATTTTGTAGGTTTTCTGTAAATTTTAAATTTGAATTCATTATTACCCTTAATAATTAAAACATCTAGAAAAGGCAATGAGTTATTTTCTTCAAACTCAACAGTAAAGTTTATAGAATGGGCTAAGCTATTTAATTTTCCAAGAAAATGGTGTATATCTACATTTTTGGGCATAAGACACAAAATATCATCAACATATCTGAACCATTTAGCTCTATTAGGGAGGATTGTGTTAAGTAACCTTGTTTCAAAAAATTCAATGTATAGGTTACTTATTCAACTAAAAATATGTTGGTTCTCCCTTACCATGAAAACTTGGTTGATATGCCTTCTCTTCTTAAGACTTTTAATATTAAAGTTGTATTCAAAAATCTTGATACAGTAAAAAAACTTTCGATAAAGAATTCCCCCCAAAATGCTGATGGATGTGTCTATAAGATTCCTTGTAAAATTTGCGATAAAGTTTATTACGGTCAAACTGGTAAAAATCTCGAACTAAGATTAAAACAACATAAATATAGCATTAGAACTGGACAAGATTCCAATGCTCTATTTATTCATGTAAGAGATTTTAACCATCCAATTGATTTTCAAAAAGTTGAGAAAGTAGTATCAAGCAAGTCCATGGTCGACAGGAATATAATTGAATCTTGTTTCATAAAAAGCAGTTTTGACAATAATATGAATATTTCCTTTGGTTTATATAAATTAGATCCATTTATAATTAATGGAATTTGGGAAGAATTTAATAATACACTGGACAAATAATTTTTAAATTTTCTTGGGTAGAATAGTTTGTGGGGTGAGTTGTGCAAAGGACCTATCCAAGTTGGGTCGGCGCGCGTCAGGTGTTTTAACCGTTGTGGGATCTGATAGTGAGGTGCTGGCCAGACCCCTATATAGCTTCCTTGGATGCTTTACTTTCATAGTTCCTTGATAATGTGAGTAGTCACGAAAGCGTTTGGAATTTCTCTATTCTTTCAGAGTGGCTGTTTTGCATATTCTGAAATCACCTGTTTACTGTGATCTTATTGCATATATATATATAATATATATATATATATATATATATATATATATAATATATATATATATATATATATATATATATATATATATATATATACCTTGTGATAAGACAGTGGCTTTAAGTGGCAGGTAATTTTGTTGAACATGTATAATTAAGCGAATTAAAAATATCACAGATTAATATGAACGTATAACCAAGTTAATACTTAGAAAGGAAGGCTGGCGAAATGAATTCCTTTATATTAAGCACAAGCATTTGACACGGTGCGGCTTAATAGGTCGTTCGTTCAAATTAAAATGTTGGTTAATTTCCCTGGGGAGGTGGAGAGACGGATTACCGTGAATTTTAATTAAGAGAGAGTAAATGAGTCACACCTTGAAGAGCTTATCCACGTAACACTTACAAGCAAGAAGAGCATCGACTGCAAGTGGTGTATTGCTCACTTGTTGAAGAGAGATTTTGTTGTGGAAACGTTTCGCCTGCCAGAGGAAAACTGTGAACTTCCAAGGGCTTTCGTGGTTTCTCACATTTTCAAGGAACTGTAAAAGATCAGAAGGCACATAAGGACGAGGTTACACCTCCCGGTCAACTTACAACACCTGACTATTTATGATGATGTAGGTAGGTGGTCAAGCACCTGTCAAGTGTAACTTATTTTGCACCCATGCTTTAAGATTTTAACTTGTCGAATATATTTTAAATTGTCCCCAAATTTTATTAATTATCAGTGAATCCAATTTGTATAATCCCAAGTTAATATTCATATTAATTTCAAAATAATTATTATGAAACTCGATTCTATTATATTCCTCTCGACAATGGACTTGCTAAATACAACTTTCTCGACCTTTTAAAAATCAAATGGTTAAAATCTCACATGAACATTAAAATCTTGTCCACATCTAGTGCTATATTTATGTTGCTTTAATCTTAGTTGAAGACTTTTACCAGTTTGTCCGTGGTAAACTTTATCACATTCCTAACAAGGAATCTTTTAGACATACCCGCCAGCATATTTTGGGTAACTATTTATTTTTTTTTACTGAATCAAGATTTTTAAATACAACTTTGATATTATAATTCTTAAGAAGAGAAGGAATTTCAAGAAAGTTTTCATGGTAAGGAAGAACCAATATATTTTTTAGTTGAATAAAATTGCTGTTCTTTTTTTGAATTATAAAAAAGTATTTCTAGCAGTTTTAAAAGATTTATTATTTAAGTGCTTTGTGTATTTTAGATTATCTATTTCAAAAATTTTAGATTATTATCTATTTCAAAAATTTTAGATTATTATCTATTTCAAAAATTTTCAAAATTTCTTCATCTATGAACTCTGGACTAAAAATACGTAAAGTTCTCAAAAACATTGATGAGAAAACGGACAATTTAACTTTATCTTGATGTGAATAATAGTGTACATAGACTATTTGTTGGTTTTCTGTAAATTTTAATTTTAAAATCATAGTTCACCTTAGCAATTAAAACATCTATAAAAGGTAATGAGTCATTTTGTTCAAATTTATCACAAATATTTGTGGAATTAGCTAGTCTATTTAACAAGTAAATGATTTATAGCTATATTCTTAACATAAGACATAAAACGTCAACATATCTATCCCCCTCAGCTCTGTCAGGAAGGATTTTGTTAAGCAATATTGTTTCAAAATATTCCACATACAAATTACTAAGGACAGGTGAGAGAGGCTTTCCCATTGCCATACCAAACTTCTGTGTAAAACTCACCATTAAACACAAATTTTGCATCAACAAAACAGAGTTTAATAAGTTCAGTGATTGTAGGTACTGATAATGGTCTGGAACGATATCGTTCCAGACCATGGAACTGAACTCCACAATGTAGGTGATACCCAACTGTTGCATATATCTTCGTCAGGTATACTCTAGGACTCTCCAGGAGCGCTGTCAAGCCAATACGACTTGAGAAAGCTCCTGGAGAATGATACTTAAGTTACACTCATGTCTTTTTACCTAACATATTGTCGGTAATTCTATCACCATTACACTGTAATCTCTGCACATAACGTTGGTCATTAGGTATCACAGAAGTGGATCCTTTTATTGATATCCTGTTTTATTTTTATTCCATCTCGTTTTAATTTCGTTCGTAACAAAAGAAAGATTCATCTGATCGGCTTCAAACTTTCAACACTGTGGG
>NC_069493.1:19354588-19362088 GCF_026875155.1 Cherax quadricarinatus | reverse complement strand
AAATCGTAATAACACAGTTGTAAACAATCCACAGAAAGGGTGAGTTTTACGACTCACCGTGAGTTCAAGCCCCACCCGTTCCGCAATTTCCTCTCTTTGTGCAAGAGGCTACAAATGAAATCTCAGAGATCAATAATTAATTATTCAGGTCAGGACGGGAATAAATTACACGATGAAAGTCACTAACGACTTGGTTCTCAGACAGCTAGACAGATTAATACCAAACAGATCATTAGACTGACGAGCTGTTTTCAAGGGTTTTAAAGGAATGGGAAGAGAAATTTAACAAATCAATAGCTACTCTTTTCAACAGAGTATCGTAACAGATAAGTGGTAAATAGCAAATGTGATACCCATGTAGGGAGAGGGAGATGGGTCCGTAATCCAAAGCTAAGAACCTATCAGCTTAACCTCAGTGGCAGGAAAATTGATGGAATCGGTAATTTTGGATGCAATTCAGAGCCATTTTTGAAAGATACAAAAGGGTTTACAGCATTACAAATTAACTTTAACTGTTTCAATAAGATATCCGAGGCAGTTGACCAATATAAAGAATACATAGACTTCAGTATGGTCTTTGATAGCCCCACACAAAAGACTGATGAAGAAAGTAGCTGTACATGGTATAGGAGGATAAATTATCTTCTGGGTCGAGTCATTACTGACAGGCAACAAATGTCTGTTCATAAACAAGGAGAAAGAACTAGGACTCAGTACTAGTGGTGTGCCAAAGGGGGTCAATATCGTACATAATCTACATCAACGACACATAGGGGGAAAATAGCGACGAAAATTAATCACATGTATCAGAAGCTTTTCCTACGAAGATTAGCTGAAGGCAGAAAATTTTAACTCTTCTGAAAGACAAAATTAAAGGGGATATAATTGAGGTGTACTTATGTAAAACAGTAATAAAGGAGAAATTACTAACGTGCTATCTAAGACAGGAATCGTAGCAACAGATTTAAGTTACAGAATGGTCATAGGGAAGTACTGATTTAGCAATATTTGTAGACGAGTGGAGGACGTGAACTTTATGTAGTTTTAAATATAGTTGGGACTGGTATATAGGTGGGTGTAGTTATGTGGATTAGACTGCCTATAATTATGCTGTTCTTATTTTTCCCAGAGCTTTTCCAAAGATCTCTCGTGAACCTTCTATCTTCCTATCATCTGTTGCTAGTTCCCCTCCTCCCGAGAAGGGAGAGGACTTTCTACTTATCTCATTATCCTAGCATTGTCATTTCCTCATCTTGTTTTATCTCTCTCCTTCCTTGTTCTTTGTCTCTCCTTCATTGTTTTATGTCTTCATCCTTATCCTATACTTATTCATATCCTTTTTAAACCTTCTAAACCATACATGTCTTTAAAAACTATGGGTTTGTTATTTTTCAGATTACCTTTCTGGCTAATACAAATCTGTCAATGGCTTCCATGCGTTTCCTGAGAAATCTCTCTGTTCATTTACGTCTTTCATTCAATTTATCTTTCCCAGTGAATTCTCAGGAACTATCTCATTTCTATGTAGCATCCTCTTCTATATCATGTCTTCCCTTCCTTCCCTTCCCCCATGTCACTTTCTATCTCCACCTTCAACGGGAAGTGAAGTTCTTCAGTGGTCACTGCCTCCAGGAATTCCCACACGATCGATTCCCTTCGGGATACAAGCAGTTTACTTTAGACAGTGTTCTTGCAGTTCAGTATCTTCCCTAGTTTACATTCTTATTAGTTTAACATCTGCAAAAGCGGTAAACTCTGTACTGCAGATTATGCTTGTGAATAACCGTAATGGCTGACGAAATCGTATTAATACGGATGTAAACAAACTACGGTAAGGAAAGGGTTAGAACCCAAGGCAAGTGGCTTATGTACTGGCCTGGATTTTTCGACTCGCATACCAAAAGTTCAACTCCCACCCGTACTCTATTCAAGATTGATGGACTGAACACATCGACTCAAGGTTGAGGGACTGGTTACCTCATTCTCCTCCTGTTCTTCAAGTTTCTCCTACGTATGGACTGATGAAGCCACTGTGTGGCGAAACGTTTCCTCAATAAAGATACCCAAGAGTTGCACATGTGTCTAATTTTTCACCCGTACCGTGGTTTGTAACCGTAAGCAGTGTCCTCTTTGGTTCTGTTCTTGGCTGTGCTCAGCCTGATTCTTCCTCTCTGACCATCATTATGTCTTCTGTCCTTCAGAAATTTTGTGAACCATTTATACATGTATGGTAGACAATATCGACAAGATAATGAATTAGACACATGTACATCTAGGTATGTTTATTGTAGACGTTTCGCCCTCCAGTGATTTTATCAATTCATTTTCAAGGTCATAATAGAAAGAAGAGGTCATCAGTCGATCTCCAACTCCAAGACTGAGGGACAGATTACCTCATCTTTTGTATATAGTTCTACAGTCTTCACATCATGTTCTTGAATTTGCAGTGATAAAATCACTGGAGGGCGAAACGTCTGCAAATAAAGATTCCCAGATGTTCCACTTGTGTCTAATTCTCTACCTTTTCATTTATTGCTACTTGCACATCTAGCTGGTTGATATACCAGTGTAGTATAGTGTCAGACGTATTCTGTCAAGGAATGTGCAGTCTACCCAGCTTTTCACTGCTGCTGTATCTTTGACTCACTGTCGTAGAAGTCAGGTGAGAAAGGACACTTGTTGTACTCATGTATTTGTGGTTGTAGAGTCACAGCTTCTGGCCTCCACCTTTGCGTTGATTGTTACTACGTTCACTCTCCTGCTGCAAGAGCTTTGTGTGTGTGTGTGTGTGGTGTGTGTGTGTGTGTGTGTGTGTGTGTGTGTGTGTGTGTGTGTACGTGTGTGTACGTGTGTGTGTGTGTTTGTGTACTCGCCTATTTGTGGTTACAGGCGTCAATTCGTAGCTTCTGGCCCCGCCTCCTCGCTGGTCGTTCCTAAGTCCTCTCCCTGCTCCATGAACTATGTCATACCTCGTCTTAAAGCAATGTATGGATCCTGCCTCCACTACATCACATGCCAGACTATTACACTTCCTGACAACTCTGACTGAAGAAATACTTTCTAACATCCCTGTGAATCATCTGAGTCTTCAACTTCCAATTGTGACCTCTTGTTGTTGTGTCCCATCTCTGGAACATCCTGTCTCTGTCCACCTTATCTATTCCTTGTGTGTGTGTGAGTGTGTGTGTGTGTGTGTGTGTGTATGTGTGTGTGTGTGTGTGTGTGTGTGTTGTGTGTGTGTCTTAGGGGTTCACATGTGGGACTGTCTGCCAGCATAACTTATGAGAATATTTTATCCTAACATAATCAATACTCAACATAGATAGTTTTGTGATTAAATAATAATATCAGCATAATACTGCTGATGATTATACCTTTGATATTTCAAATCCTTTGTAAGTAGATAATGAGACTGAAAGTGATGAATTTGAATCCTGTAATTTTCTATTGAATTACAATGTTATGACAGTATAACATTGAGCAGTTCTTAAAACTGATTGATTACTTTCATCCAAACTAATTTGAAGTATTGATAATTTTCTTTTTGTCAACACACACACACACGCACAGATAATGTTTATATATATATATATATATATATATATATATATAATATATATATAAAAATATATATAATATATATATATATATAAATATATATATTTGATCACAGTAAACAGGTTATTTCAGAATATGCAGAACAACCACTGTGAAAGAATATGGAAATTCCACCTATACCACGGGTGGGGTTAGAATCCGCGGTCAGAGAGTCATAAAACTCCAGACTTACATTTGTGGTCACAGTGGTGGTCTATGCTACCCTTCCTATGGTGTACAGATATACCTAGTTGGATGAATCTTATTGTAGCCAACTGGCCCAGTGGCTAACGTGTCGGTCTGGAATTTTGAGACTCTGATCGCGGGTTCTAACCCCACCCGTGGTATGGTTTTTACACTTATCTAGAGTTTGTCCCAATCATTGACACATAATAACACACGAGTAATTTAATAAATTATTTCTGTACAAAATTTTTGTTTAAATTTCAACCCCTTGCTGTGGATCCTCTCTTTAAAACATGGGATAAACTTCGTAATTCTTCCCAGTATATATTCCAGAGTATATACCAGTCGGATAAGATCGACCGTTTTCTGCGAAATAGAAATTTTCTCAGTCAGAAATGTGTCAGTTCCAAACTGTTTAGGTGGAAATTATTAATGATGCTGGAATTTCTTGACGTCAAATTTACCATGTTGTTATGGCAGTTTGTATTAGCACAAAAACCACTTCGTCTTACGGGTAGCAATTGATAATCTCCCAAACACTGTTCTCACTTCAGTGGAGTTCCCATTGACACTCTACTTAGGCAGATATTCAGTGTATTCAGAGAAAATTGATTAGCAACGCGGAAGTATTGAATGAAGCCATACCCAAGGTGGGACAAACTTGTTCTTGAAAGCACCTATTAAGTATCTACCTTTGATGTTTCTTCTTGAAAAAGAGAATGTGTGTGTGTGTGTGTGTGTACTCACCTTTTTGTGGTTGCAGGGGTCGAGTCACAGCTCCTGTCCCCGCCTCTTCACTGATTGCTACTAGGTTCTCTCTCTCCCTGCCCCATGAGCTTTATCATACCTCGCCTTAAAACTATGTATGGTTCCCGCCTCCACTACGTCACTTTCTAGGCTATTCCATGGCCTGACTACTCTATGACTGAAGAAATACTTCCTAACATCCCTTTGATTCATCTGAGTCTTCAACTTCCAATTGTGACCTCTTGTGTCTGTGTCCCATCTCTGGAACATCCGTCTTTGTCCACCTTGTCTATTCGTGCAGTATTTTATATGTCGTTATCATGTCTCCCTGACCCTCCTGTCCTCCAGTGTCGTCAGGCCGATTTTCCCTAACCTTTCGTCGTAGGACAATCCCCGTAGCTCTGGGACTAGTCTTGTTGCAAACCTTTGCACTTTCTCTAATTTTTTGACGTGCTTGACTAGGTGTGGATTCCAAACTGGTGCTGCATACTCCAGTATGGGCCTGACGTAAATGGTATACAGAGTCTTGAACGAATCCTTACTGAGGTATCGAACGCTATCGTAGGTTTGCCAGGCGCCCGTATGCTCCAGCAGTTATCTGATTGAAGTGCGCCTCAGAGATATGCTCGGTGTTATACTCACCCCCAGATCTTTTTCCTTGATGAGGTTTGCAGTCTTTGGCCATCTAAACTATATTGTGTCTGCGGTCTTCTTTGCCCTTCCCCAATCTTCATGACTTTGCATTTGGCAGGGTAAACTCAAGGAGCCAGTTGCTGAACCAGGCTTGTAGCCTGTCCAGGTCTCTTTGTAGTCCTGCCTGATACTCATCCGATTTGATTCTTCTCATTAACTTCACATCATCTGCAAACAAGGACACTTCTGAGTCTATCCTTCCGTTATGTCGTTCACATACACCAAGAACAGCACAGGTCCTAGACTGACCCCTGTGGGGAACCCCCCTTGTCACAGGCGCCCACTCTGACAACCTCGTCAAGTACCATGACTCGTTGGTGTCTCCCTGTCAGGTATTCCCTGATCCATTGCAGTGCCTTTCCTGTTATGTGTGCCTGATCCTCTAGCTTTTGCAGTAACTCTTGTGAGGAACTGTGTCGAAGGCCTTCTTGCAGTCCAAAAGAATGCATCGATCCACCCCTCTCTCTCTTGTCTTACTTCTGTCACCTTGTCATAAAACTCTAGTAGGGTTTTTGACACAGGATTTTCCCTCCTTGAAACCGTGGCTGGTTTTCAATTTATACACTTGTTTCTTTCCAGGTGCCCCACCACTCTCCTCCTGATGATCTTCTCCATGACCTTGCATACTATACACGTTAGTGATACAGGTCTGTAGTTTAGTGCCTCATGTCTGTCTCCATTTTTAAATATTGGGACTACATTTGCCATCTTCCACACCTCAGGGAGTTGCCCAGTTTCCCAAATGATGTGTTTAAGATCTTTGTTAATGGCACACACAATAATCTCTGCTCCCTCTTTAAGGACACACGGAGAGATGTTGTCTGGTCCCACCGCCTTTGAGGTTCAAGTTCGCATAGCAGCTTCTTCACCTCCTCCTTGTTATATGTACCTCATCCAGCACTTGCTGGTGCACCCCCTGCTCTGATTTCCTGGAGTCCTACTGGTTTCCACTGTAAATACTTCTTTTAAAACTTGTGTTGAGCTCCTGACATACTCCCGGTCGTTTCTTGTGAATTCCCCATCACCCTTCCTCAGTCTGATTACCTGGTCCTTGACTGTTGTTTTCCTCCTGATGTGGCTGTACAACAGCTTCGGGTTTAGTCTTGACTTCGATGCTATGCATTTTCATATTGTCTCTGAGCCTCCCTTCTTATCTGTGCATATTCGTTTCTGGCTCTTCGGCTAATTTCTTATTTTCCTGAGTTCTCTGTCTTCTGTACCTTTTCCATTCTCTAGTACACCTAGTTTTTGCCTCCCTACACCTTTGGGTGTGTGTGTGTGTGTGTCTGTCTATCAGCAATTTTTTTGTTAATTTACTACTGATATATATATATATATATATAATATATATATAAATATAATATATATATTATATATATTATATAATATATATATAATATGGTATAAACCTTGGTAATAAATACCGACAAGTTGGTTTAGAAAGACACGTAAGCAAACACACATAACATATTTATTAGAAAACGTTTCGGTCCTGGGACCTTGATCACTTCTAACATACAGAGGGAGAAAGGCATTATATATATAGGCGGAGAGTGAGATGTGGACGCACGTGACCTGAGGAATTCATAAGAACATGAGAACATAAGAATGGAGGAACACTGTTGAAGGCCTACTGGCCCATGCGAGGCAGGTCCTTATCAAAACAACCTCTGCCTACGATGAGGACGGGTAGACGTTGAAATCATGTGACTCCTGTGTTGTTGGGTTGGTGCTGCTTAAGTATCATGTATACCAATGTTTTTGAAATTTTGTAGTTTCCAGTGTTGCGTTCTATAGTGTCGGTGACGGTGATTAGTGAGGCTTCTAGGCACCGTCGGCGTCTGAGGTCTGGTTCGGTGAGAACGAGTTGTGCCTCATTCCAGTTCATCAAATGCCCCGTTCTCACAACTCTTTAAACGTAAGAGAAAATTTTAGAAAGCACTTAATTTTAAATGAGTTCTTGCTAATTGAACAGTTTTACATATTCGGCACGACATATATACAAATTTATTATATATATATATATATATATATATATATATATATATTTAATAAAATATATAGCGTGCCAAATAAGTAAAACTTGTAATTTTAAGCTTAAATACAACGCACTTCTTGCCGAATAGGGCAAGCGAAAATCTATGACAAGGGAACGGAAGTAAGACACGAGGGAGAGGTTTGGGTAGAGTGCATTTCTTGGACCGTAAGAACGCTTTCGACATAGTTACACACATGAGATTTGTGCAACAGCTAGAGAGAAGGAGTTACAGAAAAAGA
>NC_069493.1:19350930-19354088 GCF_026875155.1 Cherax quadricarinatus | reverse complement strand
CAGGAGATATGCTCGGTGTTATGCTCACCCCAGATCTTTTTCCTTGAGTGAGGTTTGCAGTCTTTGGCCATCTAAACTATATTGTGTCTGCGGTCTTCTTTGCCCTTCCCCAATCTTCATGACTTTGCATTTGGCAGGGTTAAATTCAAGGAGCCAGTTGCTGGACCAGGTCTCTTTGTAGTCCTGCCTGATCCTCGTCCGATTTGATTCTTCTCATTAACTTCGCATCATCTGCAAACAAGGACACTTCTGAGTCTATCCCTTCCGTTATGTCGTTCACATATACCAAGAACAGCACAGGTCCTAGGACTGACCCCTGTGGAACCCCGCTTGTCACAGGCGCCCACTCTGACACCTCGTCGCGTACCATGACCCGTTGTTGCCTCCCTGTCAGGTATTCTCTGATCCATTGCAGTGCCTTTCCTGTTATGTGTGCCTGATCCTCTAGCTTTTGCAGTAACCTCTTGTGAGGAACTGTGTCGAAGGCCTTCTTGCAGTCCAAAAGAATGCAGTCGATCCACCCCTCTCTCTCTCTTGTCTTACTTCTGTCACCTTGTCATAAAACTCTAGTAGGTTTGTGACACAGGATTTTCCTTCCCTGAAACCGTGCTGGTTGTCAATTATACACTTGTTTCTTTCCAGGTGTGTGTGTGTGTGTGTGTGTGTGTGTGTGTGTGTGTGTGTGTGTTGTGTGTGTGTGTTTGTGTGTGTGTTGTGAGTGTGTTTGTGTGTGTGTGTGTTGTTGTGTGTTGTGTTGTGTGTGTGTGTGTTGTGTTGTGTTGTGTGTGTGTGTGTGTGTGTGTGTTGTTGTGTGTGTGTGTTGTGTGTGTGTGTGTGTGTGTGTGTGTGTGTGTGTGTGTGTGTGTGTGTGTGTGTGTGTGTTGTGTGTGTGTGTGTGTTGTGTGTGTGTGTGTGTGTGTGTGTGTGTGTTGTGTGTGTGTTGTGTGTGTGTGTTGTGTGTGTGTGTTGTGTGTTGTGTGTGTGTGTGTTGTGTTGTGTTGTGTGTGTGTTTGTGTGTGTGTTGTGTTGTGTTGTGTGTGTGTTTGTTGTGTGTGTGTGTGTTGTGTGTGTGTGTGTGTGTGTGTGTTGTGTGTGTGTTGTGTGTGTTGGTTGTGTGTGTGTGTGTGTGTGTGTTGTGTGTGTGTTGTGTGTGTGTGTTTGTGTGTGGTGTGTTGTGTGTGTGTGTGTGTGTGTGTTGTGTGTGTGTGTGTGTGTGTGTGTTGTGTGTGTGTGTGTTGTTGTGTGTGTTGTGTGTGTGTGTGTGTGTGTGTGTTGTGTGTTGTGTTGTGTGTGTGTTGTGTTGTGTGTGTGTGTGTGTGTGTTGTGTGTGTGTTTGTGTGTGTGTGTTGTGTTGTGTGTGTGTTGTGTGTTGTGTGTGTGTTGTGTGTGTGTGTGTGTGTGTGTGTTGTGTGTGTGTGTGTGTGTGTGTTTGTGTGTGTGTTGTGTGTTGTTGTTTGTGTGTGTTTGGTGTGTGTGTGGGTTGTGTGTGTTGTTGTGTTGTGTTTGTGTTTGTGTGTTGTTTGTGTGGTGTGTGTGTGTGTGTGTGGTGTGTGTGGTGTGTGTGTGTGTGTATTAGTTTTTACTCTAAATCTGTCTAGTGATTTGAGATTAAAGCAAACCAGAAGGCTTTCTCCCCACCCTCCACTCCCACCCACTAACTCCTCCTTGTGTAGGCGAAACGTTTCGAAATAAAGATACCTAACTGTTGCATACATGATATCCATGATATACAGTAGCAAAACTTACATGTATATTTAAGAAGCAAGATGGAAGCAGAATCTGGCAACCACTTCTTGGATTACCATCACTACTGTTAGGACTTCCATAGCTACCATTACTGCCTCTGCCTCTAACATTTCGACTCGTATCACCTGGGAAGCTCATCCTTTAGTCGTCCTGATGTAGATTATAATTTACAGGATGGCATATGCTACAGCCATTATATAACTCAAGAAAGGAGGAACACTGCAGAAGGCCTACTGGCCCATACAAGGCAGGTCCTTATCAAAACCACCACTACCCAATCTACCCACGACTCTAATCAAACCCAGGCCCTCCCACTCGTATATTTGTCCAATCTCTTTTTAAAGACATCAAAGGTCCTAGCCTTGATCACCCTACTCGGAAAATTGTTCCACGCATCCACAACTCTGTTCGATAGCCAGTACTTACGTCCTTTCTAAATCTAAATTTATCCAACTTAAATTCGTTATTTCTGGTTCTTACCTGGTTCGACATCCTCATTACTTGATAAATTATACACAGTGGCTTCATCAGTCCATACAAAGGAGAATGGTGAAGAACAGGAGTTCGAGGTAAACAGTCCCTCAGCCTTGAGTCGATGTAATCAGTCCTTTTCATTGGTCAAATGTGATACCACCTACGACTGCTCCAGAATCTTCACGACTACGGTGCTCTTCACACCAACTCCAAGACTGAGGGACTAATTACCTCATCTTTTGTATACAGTTCTACTGTCTTTAAATGATGTCATTCAATTTGTTGATAAATTAGACACATGTGCAACTCTTGGGTATCTTTATTGAGGAAACGTTTCGCCACACAGTGGCTTCATCAGTCCATACGTAATAAAGTTGGTAGAATTACCGACAATATGTAAAGTAAAAGGACACAAGTGCAACTAATGTGACATTTATTGTGGCAACGTTTCGCTCTCCAGGAGCTTTATCAAGCCATGATAAAGCTCCTGGAGAGCGAAACGTTGCCACAATAAATGTCACATTAGTTGCACTTGTGTCCTTTTACTTTACAGTCCATACGTAGGATAAACTTGAAGAACAGGAGGAGAATGAGGTAATCAGTCCCTCAACCTTGAGTCGATGTGTTCAGTCCATCAATCTTGAATAGAATACGGTTCTCTGAACCATTCATCTACACTCAATTTGTATTGATAAAGCCACTAGATCGTCTGCAATAAAGGTACCGAAATGTTGCACATGTAAGATGTCCAGAGTTATTTTTAAGGGGACCTATCTTTTCTCTAACTTTTGTTCTATAAACCTTGAAAACCCCTTTCGGGTTAGTTTTCGAATCCCTAGCAACTTTAATTTCATAGTCCCGTTTAGCTTTTCTTATCCCCTTTAAAGTCCCTCTTAATGTAAATATATTGATTTATAAGATGACCCTCACCTCTTTTG
>NC_069493.1:19298430-19348430 GCF_026875155.1 Cherax quadricarinatus | reverse complement strand
GCCCGAACTTGTGTAGCTTTAAAAATAGGGTTTGGTAAATCGAGTAATTGGGGGGGGTGTGAGACTGATAGCTTGTGCTAAAAGGGCGGTTTCCCGGGTTCCCCTTAAAACATGTGACTGACCTGCAGGTTGGTGCTTTGGGTTAGCCGGTAGGGACTTGGACCCGCCTCGCATGGGCCGTGGCCCTTTTGGTGTTCCTTCGTTCTTATGTTTTTAGTTCTTTGCTCACACTCCAAAGCCGTCAAGTATAAAAAAACCTTTGTCTCCATTTACTCCTATCAAAACGCTCATTAATATATATATATATATTATATATATATTTATATATATTTTATTTTTATTATATATTTTTTCTCTTTCAACACCGGCAGTATCCCCCCGGGCGGGGCCCAAAAAGGGAAAAAAAAAAAATTTCTCCTTTTTCATTTTGTAATATATACAGAAAAAGGGGTTTACTAGCCCCTTGCTCCTGGTTTTTTTAGTCGCCTCTTACAACACCCTGGCTTACGGGGGAGAATCTGTTCCCCCTTCCCCATGGAGAAAGGGAAAATAAAAAAGAACAAGAACTAGAAAGAAAATAAAAGAAAACCTGAGGGGTGTATATTATATGTTGTACATGTATGTGTAGTGGACCTAAGTGTAAGTAAAGTACAAGACGTACCTAAATCTTGCATGTTTATGAGACAGAAAAAAGACCCCAGCAACCCTCCCTCATGAAAAAAATTACAGGTTCCGTTTTACACCCCGGCAGGAGGGTAGTACCTCCCTGGGGGGGTTGTTGTTCCAACCTATCCCACAGGGGGTTTTATCCCTTCTGGGTGGTTGCTGTTACAACCTGCTCCCACAGGTGGGTAGTCCCCCGGGTGGTTTTGTTGTTCCCCACCTTTCTCCAAAGGGAAAGGTAGTACCCCCCTGGGGGGTTTTTATCTCCCAACCTATTTCCACGGGAGGGGAGTACCTCCCGGGGGTTGTTGCCCAAACCTACTCCCAAAGGGCGTTCCCCCTGGGGGGTTTGCTGTTAAAAAACCATAAGGGGCGGTAGCCCCCCCTGGGGGGTTGTTGTCTACCCCTTACCCGGGACGGTAGTACCCCCCGGGGTGGTTGTCTACCAACCTACTACCACGGACGGTGTCCCTCCTGGGGGGTTGCGTCTCCCAAAACCTCTCCCAAAGGGAGGTAGTACCCCCTGGGGGGTTGTTGTCTCCCAAACCCTATACCCAGGACGGTAGTACCTCCCGGGGTGGTTCTGTCTACCCCCTACTACCACAGGACGGTAGTACTTCCCTGGGGGGCTGCTGTCTACCGTCTTCCCACGGGACGGTGTACCCCCGGGGTGGTTGCTGTTACCAACCTACTCCCACAGGACGGTAGTACCCCCTGGGGGGTTGTTGTTCCCAACCTACTACCACAGGGGGTAGTACCCCCTGGGGGTTGTTGCTACCACTATGCTACAGGCGGTGTACCTCCCGGGTGGTTGTGTCTCCCAAACCCCTATCCCCACAGGAGGGTAGTCCCTCCTGGGTGGTTTGTTTTTTCCAAAACCTACTACCACAGGGGGTAGTACCCCCCTGGGGGGTTTGCGCTACCAACCTACTACCCAGGGGGTGTCCCTCCGGGTTTGCTGTCTCCCAAACCCATACCACAGGTGGTAGTCCCCCCTGGGTGGTTGTTGTCTACCAATCTCTACCCAGGATGTAGTCATCCTGGGGGGGTTTTGTTCCCAAATCTATACCAAGGATTGTATCCTCATGGGGGGTTGCTTTACCAACCTACTACCGATATATATATTATATATATATATATTTATATATATTTATATATATAAAATAAAACCATGAAACTTGGGTTTGGAAGTTTTCTTTTTTAAGACTTTTAATTTTAAAAGTTGTTTCAAAAATCTTGATCATTAAAAAAAAATTTTGATAAAGAATTTCCCCAAAATGTGTGGAGTTTCTTAAATTATTTTAAAATTTGCGATAAGTTTATTCGGTCAAATGGTAAAAATCTGAAATTTTAAAAAACATAAATATGCATTAGAAAGGACAAGATTCCATGCTTATTTTTTATGTAAAAGATTTTAACCACCAATTTATTTTCAAAAAGTTGAGAAAATTATCAAGCAGTCATGGTGACAGGAATTAATTGAATCTTGTTTTTAAAAAAAGGTTTTGACAATTTGAAAATTTCCTTTGGGGTTTTTATAAATTGATCCTTTTAATTAATAGAAATTTGGAAAATTTAATAAATTTTAAATGGCAAAATAATAATTTTAAAATTCTTAAATTTTTGGGTAGAATAGTTTGGGGTGTGGAAGGGCCCGTTGTTGGGGCCCGCGGGGCCCGCTCAGTGTTTTTCTTTCTATGAGTCGGCGTCAGGGGTTGCTTTGCGTGGGTGTGAAGTGAGGTGTGGGGTAGACCCTTTTTTAAATTCCCTTTCCCTTTTATTCATTACTTTTATTTTCCTTTTTAAAGTGGTAGTCCCAAAAACGTTTGGGATTTTTTTATTCTTTATAATTTTATATTATAAAATTTTATATATTTATATATATAATATTTAAAAAAATAAATTTTTTTATATTTATTTTTATATAATATATTATAATAATATAATTAATATTATATATAAATTAAATTTTTAAAATTTTTATATAAATTTAAATATATTTTATTAAAATTAGTGTTTTACATATTTAAAAAACGCCCTACACCCAAAAGTTTAGGTGTGCGCGGAGTAACTTCCTTTGTGGTTGGGGGGCAAGTCCTGGCCCGAGGGTGTGTTGTTAGTTGTGAGCTATAAGGAAGAGGAAAACTAGGAAGAGGATAAAGAAAAAGGGGGGGAGGGGGGGGAGGTGAATGTTTAGTTTAAAACTGCATATAAAGGGTTTAAAAAAATTACCGACAATTAGAAAAAACGATACAAATGAACTAAAGTGAAAAAGCTGACGATGTTTCGTCTCCGCAAATCCTGGAGACGAAACGTTGCCCCAGTGTCACATTAGTTGCACTTGTGTCTTTTTTTCTAACAAAAAGTAAGATGGCAGTGGAGCAAATAAGATTTAAATCTGGGAGTCTTAAGCCAAGATTTTAATCTGGGGGTCTTAATCCAGGGTTTTAATCTGGGGGTCTTAATCCAGGGTTTTAATCTGGGGGTCTTAATGCAGGGTTTTAATCTGGGGGTCTTAATGCAGGGTTTTAATCTGGGGGTCTTAATGCAGGGTTTTAATCTGGGGGTCTTAATGCAGGGTTTTAATCTGGGGGTCTTAATCCAGGGTTTTAATCTGGGGGTCTTAATGCAGGGTTTTAATCTGGGGGTCTTAATCCAGGGTTTTAATCTGGGGGTCTTAATCCAGGGTTTTAATCTGGGTGTCTTAAGCCATGATTTTAATCTGGGTGTCTTAAGCCAGGATTTTAATCTGGGTGTCTTAAGCCAGGATTTTAATCTGGGTGTTTTAAGCCAGGATTTTAATCTGGGGATCTTTAGCCAGGATTTTAATCTGGGGATCTATAGCCAGGATTCTAATCTGGGTTTCCTAAGCCAGGATTTCACTGAGAGGGGTTTATCCCAGGATTTCGATCCAGGAGGAAGGATTTGAAACTTCTTGAGATTCTAAAAAAAAATTTTTCGTATGAATAATCGCGTTTTCGTGGTAGTTTTCGTGGTCGCTTTCGTGGTCGTTTTCGTGATAGTTTTCGTGGTCGTTTTCGTGGTCGTTGGTCAATATAATCCGGTGATAAATTTATTAAATGAATAAAATACACTTAAAGGGGGCTTTAGCCCCTAAGTTCTACCCTCCCCCCCAGTGGCACCATTAACATTAAAGGGATTTCAGAAGTAATTTGGCTATTTAGGCGGACCAGGAGAGGTTCGAGATTTACAAATTTGGGATGGACAGGTGTACTGGACGTCCCAGAAATATTTAAAAGGCTTTGTAGGTGCTGAGAGTTAGGTACCTAAGCATTTAGCAAGCTTGTATCATCAAGCCTGATCGGAGAAAGTGGAGACAAGATTTTTTTTGAGATTTGTTGCGCTGTTGGAGTATGAGCAAGGAAATATCTGTGAAAATTGGTAACTAAAGTATAATGTACACTTGTCAGTGCTCAATAATAACCTACACGGAGACAGAAACTCGTAAGATTAATTGATCTACGTATTTCGATCCCCTTCTGGGACCCTCTTCAGCAGATGTAAAAAATGTAAATGTCCAATTCTAGAATAGATGAAATATTTCACTTGGAAAGATGATTTTTTTTTATTTTGATGTCCCTTTTGACCATAAAATTCCTTAAATAGTGAGTAATAGTGGATTAATTTTTTTTGGAGTGTCACTCTGCCTTGGCGAGAAATAGCCATTTTATTAATTTTTTAATATATACAGTCACAAGGGTGTTCATGCCTGTGAAATTATCATGTGAGAGCCTTTCAATTTTCTTGTAAATTACTTTCTTTCACATGCAGCAAGCCTTTATGTCTCAAAGTTTGATAATGCAATCTCACTTCCTTTCAGATGTGTAAAGCCGAGTTAGACCGAGACACTGCAGGTGCCAGATACCTGAGTCTTCTACAGCGAGTCCTTAGGAACATTGTACAGCCGAGTTGGACCCAGACACTGCAGGTACCAGATACCCGAGTCATCCACATCGAGTCCTTAGGAACACTGTAAAGCCGAGTTAGATCGAGACACTGAAGACTCTAGATACCTGAGCCCTCCACAGCAAGTCCTCAGTAACATTGTACAGCCGAGGTGGACCCAGACACTGCAAGTAACAAACACCTGAGTCTCCCACAGCAAGTCCTCAGTAACATTGTACAGCCGAGGTGGACCCAGACACTGCAAGTAACAAACACCTGAGTCTCCCACAGCAAGTCCTCATTAACATTGCACAGCCGAGGTGGACCCAGACACTGCAAGTAACAAACACCTGAGTCTCCCACAGCAAGTCCTCAGTAACATTGATCATCTTGCATGTGTTCTAACTTTAAAAAGTGTGAGAGCAACATACGTGCAATTGCAAAAACATTGTTGACTTCCTTTTCTAGAGAATGAATAACATTCAGAATTATCTAATTAAATCTGTAGTGCTTGCAGAGAGGATTAATTAAATCTCTCTAGGAATTAAATGAAATCTTTTCACCTCAAATGACGATTAAGCAGATTTGTCTTTAAATCTGTTAGTTTACTTAATTGTTCACGGGGAAAGTAATCCTCTAAAGGATTTTGTCATTACTCCAGAGTAGTGTGGGAACAAAGTTCCTCAAGAACAAAGTTCCATCGCAGTCTGTGAACTTTTTCTTAATATATATACATTCTTCCCCTGTGATCTGTGATGATTTAAATTTCGTTCATTCGTCGATTTGAAAGGAAAAAAATCTTATGAAAAAATCACGCTAAATAAAATCATTTAAGAATAATATAAACAGTGTTTGGAGTTTATATAGACATACGAAATAAACTGTATAAACTAATAAACTAATATATTGCGTGAGGTGCACGAGAAACACAACGATTTATTGTCGTGTTAAGTAAATTGTAAGAAATTTTAGAAGCAGTGTTGACACTGAACCCATAATAAACACAGCTCAAGTTTCGTGTTCAATTTAAACCTCTGAAGGTTTTTTTGTAAACACAGACACACACGGTTTATCCGAGAGACAGAACGCTCTCACGAATCATACCACGGATCATTCCCAGTTGGGGAAAAAACAACGAATGATGGATCTTTCAGGCTGTTTGGCACTCCTGGTGGTCATTCTGCTTCTAAGACTGGTCATGGGAGGTGAGTAATAGTGTTTTTTGCAGTGAATTTGGTTATGTTATGAGGGAAGAAATGGTGGGAGAGAGAAACTGAAGGAGAGTAGAGAAATGAGGAATGGAGAGGTTGGAGGAAGGAGAACTGGTGGAGAGACGAAGGTTGGAGGAAGGAGAACTGGTGGAGAGACGAAGGTTGGAGGAAGGAGAACGGGTGGAGAGACGAAGGTTGGAGGAAGGAGAACTGGGTTGAGAAGGAGAACGGTGAGAGACGAGTTGGAGGAAGGAGAACTGGGTGGAGAGACGAAGGTTGGAGGAAGGAGAACGGGTGGAGAGACGAAGGTTGGAGGAAGGAGAACGGGTGGAGAGACGAAGGTTGGAGGAAGGAGAACGGGTGGAGAGACGAAGGTTGGAGGAAGGAGAACGGGTGGAGAGACAAGGTTGGAGGAAGGAGAACGGGTGGAGAGACAAAGGTTGAGGAAGGAGAACGGGTGGAGAGACAAAGGTTGGAGGAAGGAGAACGGGTGGAGAGACGAAAGGTTGGAGGAAGGAGAACGGGTGGAGAGACAAGGTTGGAGGAAGGAGAACGGGTGGAGAGACAAAGGTTGGAGGAAGGAGAACGGGTGGAGAGACGAAGGTTGGAGGAAGGAGAACGGGTGGAGAGACGAAAGGTTGGAGGAAGGAGAACGGGTGGAGAGACGAAGGTTGGAGGAAGGAGAAACGGGTGGAGAGACGAAGGTTGGAGGAAGGAGAACGGGTGGAGAGACGAAGGTTGGAGGAAGGAGAACGGGTGGAGAGACGAAGGTTGGAGGAAGGAGAACGGGTGGAGAGACGAAGGTTGGAGGAAGGAGAACGGGTGGAGAGACGAAGGTTGGAGGAAGGAGAACGGGTGGAGAGACGAAGGTTGGAGGAAGGAGAACGGGTGGAGAGACAAAGGTTGGAGGAGGAGGGAACGGGTGGAGAGACAAAGGTTGGAGGAAGGAGAACGGGTGGAGAGACAAAGGTTGGAGGAAGGAGAACGGGTGGAGAGACGAAGGTTGGAGGAAGGAAACGGGTGGAGAGACAAAGGTTGGAGGAAGGAGAACGGGTGGAGAGACGAAGGTTGGAGGAAGGAGAACGGGTGGAGAGACAAAGGTTGGAGGAAGGAGAACGGGTGGAGAGACGAAGGTTGGAGGAAGGAGAACGGGTGGAGAGACAAAGGTTGGAGGAAGGAGAACGGGTGGAGAGACGAAGGTTGGAGGAAGGAGAACGGGTGGAGAGACGAAGGTTGGAGGAAGGAGAACGGGTGGAGAGACGAAGGTTGGAGGAAGGAGAACGGGTGGAGAGACGAAGGTTGGAGGAAGGAGAACGGGTGGAGAGGACAAAGGTTGGAGGAAGGAGAACGGGTGGAGAGACGAAGGTTGGAGGAAGGAGAACGGGTGGAGAGACGAAGGTTGGAGGAAGGAGAACGGGTGGAGAGACGAAGGTTGGAGGAAGGAGAACGGGTGGAGAGACGAAGGTTGGAGGAAGGAGAACGGGTGGAGAGACGAAGGTTGGAGGAAGGAGAACGGGTGGAGAGACGAAGGTTGGAGGAAGGAGAACGGGTGGAGAGACGAAGGTTGGAGGAAGGAGAACGGGTGGAGAGACGAAGGTTGGAGGAAGGAGAACGGGTGGAGAGACGAAGGTTGGAGGAAGGAGAACGGGTGGAGAGACGAAGGTTGGAGGAAGGAGAACGGGTGGAGAGACGAAGGTTGGAGGAAGGAGAACGGGTGGAGAGACGAAGGTTGGAGGAAGGAGAACGGGTGGAGAGACGAAGGTTGGAGGAAGGAGAACGGGTGGAGAGACGAAGGTTGGAGGAAGGAGAATGGGTGGAGAGACGAAGGTTGGAGGAAGGAGAACGGGTGGAGAGACGAAGGTTGGAGGAAGGGGAACGGGTGGAGAGACGAAGGTTGGAGGAAGGAGAACGGGTGGAGAGACGAAGGTTGGAGGAAGGAGAACGGGTGGAGAGACGAAGGTTGGAGGAAGGAGAACGGGTGGAGAGACGAAGGTTGGAGGAAGGAGAACGGGTGGAGAGACGAAGGTTGGAGGAAGGAGAACGGGTGGAGAGACGAAGGTTGGAGGAAGGAGAACGGGTGGAGAGACAAAGGTTGGAGGAAGGAGAACGGGTGGAGAGACGAAGGTTGGAGGAAGGAGAACGGGTGGAGAGACGAAGGTTGGAGGAAGGAGAACGGGTGGAGAGACGAAGGTTGGAGGAAGGAGAACGGGTGGAGAGACGAAGGTTGGAGGAAGGAGAACGGGTGGAGAGGACGAAGGTTGGAGGAAGGAGAACGGGTGGAGAGACGAAGGTTGGAGGAAGGAGAACGGGTGGAGAGACGAAGGTTGGAGGAAGGAGAACGGGTGGAGAGACGAAGGTTGGAGGAATGCTGGGGATGAGAAGTCAAAAGGGGATGGGTGGAGGAATGAAGAGAGAGAGAATAAAGGGTGGAATAAGGCAACGGGAAAAAATTAAGAATGTTTCCATTTCACTCCTTGAGAGAACTGTGTCTACACTAGTGTAGACCAGCGTCTACACTAGTGTAGACCAGCGTCTACACTAGTGTAGACCAGGCGTCTACACTAGTGTAGACCAAAGCGTCTACACTAGTGTAGAACAGCGACTACACTAGTGCAGACCAGGCGTCTACACTAGTGTAGTCCAGCGTCTACACTAGTGTAGACCAGCGTCTACACTAGTGTAGACCAAAGCGTCTACACTAGTGTAGAACAGCGACTACACTAGTGCAGACCAGGCGTCTACACTAGTGTAGACCAGCGTCTACACTAGTGTAGACCAAAGCGTCTACACTAGTGTAGACCAGTGTCTACACTAGTGTAGACGCTGTGAAGGTTAACACACTCCTCTGTGCCCATCAGAAAATAAATTTGACTGCATATTAACTAAATTAAAACAAGTCATATATATTTTACATTAAATCATTCGCTGGGAAACTCACGTAAACTCACGTAAACTCACGTAAACTCACGTAAACTCACGTAAACTCACGTAAACCCACGTAAACTCACGTAAACTCACGTAAACTCACGTAAAACTCACGTAAACTCACGTAAACCCACGTAACTCACGTAAACTCACGTAAACTCACGTAAACCCACGTAAACTCACGTAAACTCACGTAAACTCACGTAAACTCTCGTAAACTCACGTAAACTCACGTAAACTCACGTAAACTCACGTAAACTCACGTAAACTCACGTAAACTCACGTAAACTCACGTAAACCCACGTAAACTCACGTAAACTCAGGAATAATACAATAATAACTTCCATTACATCCGCTAATTTAAAATATTACAACAAATTTCAATATAAAATGTGTTGATAGTCTGTTTACAGTGATTACTCAGTGTTAGTTTACAGTGACTGCTCAGTGTTAGTTTACAGTGATTACTCAGTGTTAGTTTACAGTGATTACTCAGTGTTAGTTTACAGTGACTGCTCAGTGTTAGTTTACAGTGATTACTCAGTGTTAGTTTACAGTGACTGCTCAGTGTTAGTTTACAGTGATTACTCAGTGTTAGTTTACAGTGACTGCTCAGGGTTAGTTTACAGTGATTACTCAGTGTTAGTTACAGTGACTGCTCCAGTGTTAGTTTACAGTGATTACTCAGTGTTAGTTTACAGTGACTGCTCAGTGTTAGTTTACAGTGATTACTCAGTGTTAGTTTACAGTGATTACTCAGTGTTAGTTTACAGTGACTGCTCAGTGTTAGTTTACAGTGATTACTCAGTGTTAGTTTACAGTGACTGCTCAGTGTTAGTTTACAGTGATTACTCAGTGTTAGTTTACAGTGGACTGCTCAGTGTTAGTTTACAGTGATTACTCTGTGTTAGTTTACAGTGATTACTCAGTGTTAGTTTACAGTGACTGCTCAGTGTTAGTTTACAGTGATTACTCAGTGTTAGTTTACAGTGACTGCTCAGGTGTTAGTTTACAGTGACTGACTCAGTGTTAGTTTACAGTGATTACTCAGTGTTAGTTTACAGTGACTGCTCAGTGTAGTTTACAGTGATTACTCAGTGTTAGTTACAGTGATTACTCAGTGTTTAGTTTACAGTGATGCTCAGTGTTAGTTTACAGTGATGCTCAGTGTAGTTTACAGTGATTACTCAGTGTTAGTTTACAGTGATTACTCAGTGTTAGTTTACAGTGATTACTCAGTGTTAGTTTACAGTGACTGCTCAGTGTTAGTTTTACAGTGTATTACTCAGTGTTAGTTTACAGTGATTACTCAGTGTTAGTTTACAGTGACTGCTCAGTGTTAGTTTACGTGATTACTCAGTGTTAGTTTACAGTGATTACTCAGTGTTAGTTTAACAGTGATTACTCAGTGTTAGTTTACAGTGATTACTCAGTGTTAGTTTACAGTGACTGCTCAGTGGTTAGTTTACAGTGATTACTCAGTGTTAGTTTACAGTGATTACTCAGTGTTAGTTTACAGTGATTACTCAGTGTTAGTTTACAGTGACTGCTCAGTGTTAGTTTACAGTGATTACTCAGTGTTAGTTTACAGTGATTACTCAGTGTTAGTTTACAGTGATTACTCAGTGTTAGTTTACAGTGACTGCTCAGTGTTAGTTTACAGTGATTACTCAGTGTTAGTTTACAGTGATTACTCAGTGTTAGTTTACAGTGATTACTCAGTGTTAGTTTACAGTGATTACTCAGTGTTAGTTTACAGTGACTGCTCAGTGTTAGTTTACAGTGATTACTCAGTGTTAGTTTACAGTGATTACTCAGTGTTAGTTTACAGTGATTACTCAGTGTTAGTTTACAGTGATTACTCAGTGTTAGTTTACAGTGATTACTCAGTGTTAGTTTACAGTGATTACTCAGTGTTAGTTTACAGTGATTACTCAGTGTTAGTTTACAGTGACTGCTCAGTGTTAGTTTACAGTGATTACTCAGTGTTAGTTTACAGTGATTACTCAGTGTTAGTTTACAGTGATTACTCAGGGTTAGTTTACAGTGACTGCTCAGTGTTAGTTTACAGTGATTACTCAGTGTTAGTTTACAGTGATTACTCAGTGTTAGTTTACAGTGATTACTCAGTGTTGTTTTACAGTGATTACTCAGTGTTAGTTTACAGTGACTGCTCAGTGTTAGTTTACAGTGATTACTCAGTGTTAGTTTACAGTGATTACTCAGTGTTAGTTTACAGTGACTGCTCAGTGTTAGTTTACAGTGATTACTCAGTGTTAGTTTACAGTGATTACTCAGTGTTAGTTTACAGTGATTACTCAGGGTTAGTTTACAGTGATTACTCAGTGTTAGTTTACAGTGATTACTCAGGGTTAGTTTACAGTGATTACTCAGTGTTAGTTTACAGTGATTACTCAGTGTTAGTTTACAGTGATTACTCAGGGTTAGTTTACAGTGATTACTCAGTGTTAGTTTACAGTGATTTCTCAGGGTTAGTTTACAGTGATTACTCAGTGTTAGTTTACAGTGATTACTCAGTGTTAGTTTACAGTGATTACTCAGGGTTAGTTTACGGTGATTACTCAGGGTTAGTTTACGGTGATTACTCAGGGTTAGTTTACGGTGATTACTCAGGGTTAGTTTACGGTGATTACTCAGTGTTAGTTTACGGTGATTACTCAGCGTTAGTTTACGGTGATTACTCAGGGTTAGTTTACGGTGACTGCTCAGGGTTAGTTTACAGTGATTACTCAGGGTTAGTTTACAGTGACTGCTCAGGGTTAGTTTACGGTGACTGCTCAGGGTTAGTTTACAGTGACTGCTCAGGGTTAGTTTACAGGATTACCAGTGTTAGTTTACGGTGATACTCAGGGTTAGTTTACGGTGATTACTCAGTGTTAGTTTACGGTATTCTCAGGGTTAGTTTACGGTGATTACTCAGGGTTAGTTTACGGTGACTGCTCAGGGTTAGTTTACAGTGACTGCTCAGGGTTAGTTTACAGTGATTACTCAGTGTTAGTTTACGGTGATTACTCAGGGTTAGTTTACGGTGATTACTCAGTGTTAGTTTACAATAATTACTCAGGGTTAGTTTACAATAATTACTCAGGGTTAGTTTACAATGATTACTCAGGGTTAGTTTACAGTGATAACTCAGGGTTAGTTTACAATACAATGATAACTAAATCATCACACAGTTTACGATACAATGACACAGTCGTCACTGTTGTGTACCTACACAATGACACAGTCGTCACTGTTGGGTACCTACACAATGACACAGTCGTCACTGTTGGGTACCTACACAATGACACAGTCGTCACTGTTGGGTACCTACACAATGACACAGTCGTCACTGTTGGGTACCTACACAGTGACACAGTCGTCATTGTTGGGTACCTACACAGTGACACAGTCGTCACTGTTGGGTACCTACACAATGACACAGTCGTCACTGTTGGGTACCTACACAGTGGACACAGTCGTACTGTTGGGTACCTACACAGTGACACAGTCGTCATGTTGGGTACTACCAATGACACAGTCGTCACTGTTGGTACCTACACAATGACCAGTCGTCACTGTTGGGTACCTACACAATGACACAGTCGTCACTGTTGGGTACCTACACAATGACACAGTCGTCACTGTTGGGTACCTACACAGTGACACAGTCGTCACTGTTGGGTACCTACACAATGACACAGTCGTCACTGTTGGGTACCTACACAATGACACAGTCGTCACTGTGAGTACCTACACAGTGACACAGTCGTCACTGTTGGGTACCTACACAATGACACAGTCGTCACTGTTGGGTACCGTACCAATGACACAGTCGTCACTGTTGGGTACCTACACAATGACACAGTCGTCATGTTGGGTACTACACAATGACACAGTCGTCACTGTTGGGTACCTACACAGTGACACAGTCGTCATGTTGGGTACCTACACAATGACACAGTCGTCACTGTTGGGTACTACAGTGACACAGTCGTCACTGTGGGTACCTACACAATGACACAGTCGTCACTGTTGGGTACCTACACAATGACACAGTCGTCATGTTGGGTACTACACAGTGACACAGTCGTCACTGTTGGGTACCTACACAATGACACAGTCGCACTGTTGGGTACCTACACAGTGACACAGTCGTCACTGTTGGGTACCTACACAATGACACAGTCGTCACTGTTGGGTACCTACACAATGACACAGTCGTCACTGTTGGGTACCTACACAATGACACAGTCGTCACTGTTGGGTACCTACACAGTGACACAGTCGTCACTGTTGGGTACCTACACAGTGACACAGTCGTCACTGTTCGGTACCTACACAGTGACACAGTCGTCACTGTTGGGTACCTACACATCTCTCCTGCTTCATCATCAGCTCAAAATCTTCATGTATATACTGTGTTATGTACTGTTGTTTGAAACACTGGCAGTAAAGGTACAGTGAATGTAGTGAAAGTACAGTGAATGTAGAGAAGATAGTGAATGTAGGGAAGGTACAGTGAATGTAGTGAAAGTACAGTGTGAATGTAGGTAGAAGATAGTGAATGTAGGGAAGGTACAGTGAATGTAGTGAATAGTACAGTGAATGTAGAGAAGATAGTGAATGTAGGGAAGGTACAGTGAATGTAGTGAAAGTACAGTGAATGTAGGGAAGATAGTGAATGTAGGGAAGGTACAGTGAATGTAGTGAAAGTACAGTGAATGTAGGGAAGATAGTGAATGTAGGGAAGGTACAGTGAATGTAGTGAAAGTACAGTGAATGTAGGGAAGATAGTGAATCTAGGGAAGGTACAGTGAATGTAGTGAAAGTACAGTGAATGTAGGGAAGATAGTGAACGTAGGGAAGGTACAGTGAATGCAGTGAAAGTACAGTGAATGTAGGGAAGATACAGTGAATGTAGTGAAAGTACAGTGAATGTAGGGAAGATACAGTGAATGTAGAGAAGGTACAGTGAATGTAGGGAAAGTACAGTGAATGTAGGGAAGATACAGTGAATGTAGGGAAAGGTTACAGTGAATTGTAGGGAAAGTACAGGTGAATGTAAGGAAGATAGTGAATGTAGTGGAAGTACAGTGAATGTAGGGAAGATACAGTGAATGTAGGGAAGGTACAGTGAATGTAGGGAAAATACAGTGAATGTAGGAAAGATACAGTGAATGTAGGGAAGGCACAGTGAATGTAGGGAAAGTACAGTGAATGTAGGGAAGATACAGTGAATGTAGGGAAGGTACAGTGAATGTAGGGAAGATACAGTGAATGTAGGAAAGGTACAGTGAATGTAGGGAAGATACAGTGAATGTAGGGAAGGTACAGTGAATGTAGGGAAAGTACAGTGAATGTAGGGAAGATACAGTGAATGTAGGGAAGGTACAGCGAATGTAGGAAAGGTACAGTGAATGTAGGGAAGATACAGTGAATGTAGGGAAGGTACAGTGAATGTAGGAAAGGTACAGTGAATGTAGGGAAAATACAGTGAATGTAGGGAAGGTACAGTGAATGTAGTGAAAGTACAGTGAATGTAGGGAAGATACAGTGAATGTAGTGGAGGTACAACCAGAACAGAGTTGCATCGCATAACCAAGGAGGTAGTGTTGGTCGTTTGTAAGACAGTGTTGGTTGTTTGTAAGACAGTGTTGGTTATTTGTAAGACAGTGTTGGTTGTTTGTAAGACAGTGTTGGTTGTTTGTAAGACAGTGTTGGTTGTTTGTAAGACAGTGTTGGTTATTTGTAAGACAGTGTTGGTTGTTTGTAAGACAGTGTTGGTTGTTTGTAAGACAGTGTTGGTTGCTTGTAAGACAGTGTTGGTTGTTTGTAAGACAGTGTTGGTTGTTTGTAAGACATGTTGTTGTTGCTTGTAAGACAGTGTTGGTTGTTTGTAAGACAGTGTTGGTTGTTTGTAAGACAGTGTTGGTTGTTTGTAAGACAGTGTTGGTGTGTTTTGTAAGACAGTGTTGGTTGTTTGTAAGACAGTGTTGGTTGTTTGTAAGACAGTGTTGGTTGTAAGACAGTGTTGGTTGTTTGTAAGACAGTGTTGGTTGTTTGTAAAACAGTGTTGGTTGTTTGTAAGAGAGTGTTGGTTGTTTGTAAGAGTGTTGGTTGCTTCTAAGACAGTGTTGGTTGCTTGTAAGACAGTGTTGGTTGTTTGTAAAACAGTGTTTGTTGTTTGTAAGAGAGTGTTGGTTGTTTGTAAGAGTGTTGGTTGCTTCTAAGACAGTGTTGGTTGCTTGTAAGACAGTGTTGGTTGTTTGTAAGAGTGTTGGTTGCTAGTAAGACAGTGTTGGTTGCTTGTAAGACAGTGTTGGTTGCTAGTAAGACAGTGTTGGTTGCTTGTAAGACAGTGTTGGTTGCTTCAGGCCATGTTGGTTGCTTGTAAGACAGTGTTGGTTGATTATAAGACAGTGTTGGTTGCTTCTAAGACAGTGTTGATTGCTTGTAAGAGTGTTGGTTGCTTGTAAGACAGTGTTGGTTGCTTGTAAGAGAGTGTTTGTTGTTTGTAAGACAGTGTTGGTTGCTTGTAAGACAGTGTTGGTTGTTTGTAAGAGTATTGGTTGCTTGTAAGACAGTGTTGGTTGCTTGTAAGACAGTGTTGATTGCTTGTAAGAGTGTTGGTTGCTTGTAAGACAGTGTTGGTTGCTTGTAAGACAGTGTTGATTGCTTGTAAGAGTGTTGGTTGCTTGTAAGACAGTGTTGATGCTTCTAAGACAGTGTTGATTGCTTGTAAGAGTGTTGGTTGCTTGTAAGACAGTGTTGGTTGCTTCTAAGACAGTGTTGATTGCTTGTAAGAGTGTTGGTTGCTTGTAAGACAGTGTTGGTTGCTTGTAAGAGAGTGTTTGTTGTTTGTAAGACAGTGTTGGTTGCTTGTAAGACAGTGTTGGTTGTTTGTAAGAGTGTTGGTTGCTTGTAAGACAGTGTTGGTTGCTTGTAAGACAGTGTTGGTTGCTTGTAAGACAGTGTTGGTTGCTTGTAAGACAGTGTTGGTTGCTTGTAAGACAGTGTTGGTTGCTTGTAAGACAGTGTGGTTGCTGTAAGACAGTGTTGGTTGCTTGTAAGACAGTGTTGGTTGCTTGTAAGACAGTGGTGGTTGATTGTAAGACAGTGTTGGTTGCTTGTAAGACAGTGTTGGTTGCTTGTAAGACAGTGTTGGTTGCTTGTAAGACAGTGTTGGTTGCTTGTAAGACAGTGTTGGTTGCTTGTAAGACAGTGTTGGTTGCTTCTAAGAGAGTGTTTGTTGTTTGTAAGAGTGTTGGTTGCTTGTAAGACGGTGTTGGTTGCTTGTAAGACAGTGTTGGTTGCTTGTAAGACAGTGTTGGTTGCTTGTAAGACAGTGTTGGTTGCTTGTAAGACAGTGTTGGTTGCTTGTAAGACAGTGTTGGTTGCTTGTAAGACAGTGTTGGTTGCTTGTAAGACAGTGTTGGTTGCTTGTAAGACAGTGTTGGTTGCTTCAGACAGTGTTGGTTGCTTGTAAGACAGTGTTGGTTGCTTGTAAGACAGTGGTGGTTGATTGTAAGACAGTGTTGGTTGCTTGTAAGACAGTGATGGTTGCTTGTAAGAGTGTTGGTTGCTTGTAAGACAGTGTTGGTTGCTTGTAAGACAGTGTTGGTTGCTTGTAAGACAGTGTTGGTTGCTTCTAAGAGAGGGTTTGTTGTTTGTAAGAGTGTTGGTTGCTTGTAAGACAGTGTTGGTTGCTTGTAAGACAGTGTTGGTTGCTTGTAAGACAGTGTTGGTTGCTTGTAAGACAGTGTTGGTTGCTTGTAAGACAGTGTTGGTTGCTTGTAAGACAGTGTTGGTTGCTTCAGACAGTGTTGGTTGCTTGTAAGACAGTGTTGGTTGCTTGTAAGACAGTGGTGGTTGATTGTAAGACAGTGTTGGTTGCTTGTAAGACAGTGTTGGTTGCTTGTAAGAGTGTTGGTTGCTTGTAAGACAGTGTTGGTTGCTTGTAAGACAGTGTTGGTTGCTTGTAAGACAGAGTTGGTTGTTTGTAAGAGTGTTAGTTGCTTGTAAAACAGTGTTGATTGCTTGTAAGAGTGTTGGTTGCTTGTAAGAGTGTTGGTTGCTTGTAAGACAGTGTTGGTTGCTTGTAAGAGTGTTGGTTGCTTGTAAGACAGTGTTGGTTGCTTGTAAGACAGTGTTGGTTGCTTGTAAGACAGTGTTGATTGCTTGTAAGAGTGTTGGTTGCTTGTAAGAGTGTTGGTTGCTTGTAAGACAGTGTTGGTTGCTTGTAAGAGTGTTGGTTGCTTGTAAGACAGTGTTGGTTGCTTGTAAGACAGTGTTGGTTGTTGTAAGACGTGTTGGTTGCTTGTAAGACAGTGTTGGTTGCTTGTAAGACTGTGTTGGTTGCTTGTAAGACAGTGTTGGTTGCTTCAGACAGTGTTGGTTGCTTGTAAGACAGTGTTGGTTGCTTGTAAGACAGTGTTGGTTGCTTGTAAGAGTGTTGGTTGCTTGTAAGACAGTGTTGGTTGCTTGTAAGACAGTGTTGGTTGCTTGTAAGACAGTGTTGATTGCTTGTAAGAGTGTTGGTTGCTTGTAAGAGTGTTGGTTGCTTGTAAGACAGTGTTGGTTGCTTGTAAGAGTGTTGGTTGCTTGTAAGAGTGTTGGTTGCTTGTAAGACAGTGTTGGTTGCTTGTAAGACAGCGTTGGTTGCTTGTAAGACAGTGTTGGTTGCTTGTAAGACAGTGTTGTTGCTTCGACAGTGTTGGTTGCTTGTAAGACAGTGTTGGTTGCTTGTAAGACAGTGTTGGTTGCTTGTAAGACAGTGTTGGTTGCTTGTAAGAGTGTTGGTTGCTTCAGACAGTGTTGGTTGCTTGTAAGACAGTGTTGGTTGCTTCAGACGTGTTGGTTGCTTGTAAGACAGTGTTGGTTGCTTCAGACAGTGTTGGTTGCTTGTAAGACGTGTTGGTTGCTTGTAAGACAGTGTTGGTTGCTTGTAAAACAGTGTGGTTGTTTTAAAAACAGTGTTGGTTGCTTGTAAGACAGTGTTGGTTGCTTGTAAGACAGTGGTGGTTGCTTGTAAGACAGTGTTGGTTGCTTGTAAGACAGTGTTGGTTGCTTGTAAAACAGTGTTTGTTGCTTGTAAGACAGTGTTGGTTGCTTCAGACAGCGTTGGTTGTTTCAGACAGCGTTGGTTGCTTGTAAAACAGTGTTGGTTGCTTGTAAGACAGTGTTGGTTGCTTCAGACAGCGTTGGTTGCTTCAGACAGCGTTGGTTGCTTGTAAGACAGTGTTGGTTGCTTGTAAGACAGTGTTGGTTGCTTGTAAGAGTGTTGGTTGCTTGTAAGACAGTGTTGGTTGCTTGTAAGACAGTGTTGGTTGCTTGTAAGACAGTGTTGATTGCTTGTAAGAGTGTTGGTTGCTTGTAAGAGTGTTGGTTGCTTGTAAGACAGTGTTGGTTGCTTGTAAGAGTGTTGGTTGCTTGTAAGAGTGTTGGTTGCTTGTAAGACAGTGTTGGTTGCTTGTAAGACAGCGTTGGTTGCTTGTAAGACAGTGTTGGTTGCTTGTAAGACAGTGTTGGTTGCTTCAGACAGTGTTGGTTGCTTGTAAGACAGTGTTGGTTGCTTGTAAGACAGTGTTGGTTGCTTGTAAGACAGTGTTGGTTGCTTGTAAGAGTGTTGGTTGCTTCAGACAGTGTTGGTTGCTTGTAAGACAGTGTTGGTTGCTTCAGACAGTGTTGGTTGCTTGTAAGACAGTGTTGGTTGCTTCAGACAGTGTTGGTTGCTTGTAAGACAGTGTTGGTTGCTTGTAAGACAGTGTTGGTTGCTTGTAAAACAGTGTTGGTTGTTTGTAAAACAGTGTTGGTTGCTTGTAAGACAGTGTTGGTTGCTTGTAAGACAGTGGTGGTTGCTTGTAAGACAGTGTTGGTTGCTTGTAAGACAGTGTTGGTTGCTTGTAAAACAGTGTTGGTTGCTTCTAAGACAGTGTTGGTTGCTTGTAAGACAGTGTTGGATGCTTGTAAGACAGTGTTGGTTGTTTGTAGAACAGTGTTGGTTGCTTGTAAGACAGTGTTGGTTGCTTGTAAGACAGTGTTGGTTGCTTGTAAGACAGTGTTGGTTGCTTGTAAAACAGTGTTGGTTGCTTGTAAGACAGTGTTGGTTGCTTCAGACAGCGTTGGTTGCTTCAGACAGCGTTGGTTGCTTGTAAACAGTGTTGGTTGCTTGTAAGACAGTGTTGGTTGCTTCAGACAGCGTTGGTTGCTTCAGACAGCGTTGGTTGCTTGTAAGACAGTGTTGTTGCTTGTAAGACAGTGTTGGTTGCTTGTAAGACAGTGTTGGTTGCTTGTAAGACAGTGTTGGTTGCTTGTAAGACAGTGTTGGTTGCTTGTAAGACAGTGTTGGTTGCTTCAGACAGCGTTGGTTGCTTCAGACAGCGTTGGTTGCTTGTAAGACAGCGTTGGTTGCTTGTAAGACAGTGTTGGTTGCTTGTAAGACAGTGTTGGTTGCTTGTAAGACAGTGTTGGTTGCTTGTAAGACAGTGTTGGTTGCTTAGACAGCGTTGGTTGCTTCAGACAGCGTTGGTTGCTTGTAAGACAGCGTTGGTTGCTTGTAAGACAGCGTTGGTTGCTTGTAAGACAGTGTTGATTGCTTGTAAGAGTGTTGGTTGCTTGTAAGAGTGTTGGTTGCTTGTAAGACAGTGTTGGTTGCTTGTAAGACAGTGTTGGTTGCTTCAGACAGCGTTGGTTGCTTCAGACAGCGTTGGTTGCTTGTAAGACAGCGTTGGTTGCTTGTAAGACAGCGTTGGTTGCTTGTAAGACAGTGTTGGTTGCTTGTAAGACAGTGTTGGTTGCTTGTAAGACAGTGTTATCCATCTATCAACCACCTTTCTGTCCATCTATCCAGATAACATCTAAACAGTAATAAAGAACCATGTAACATGAACTAAAACCCACAACTTTGCATAATTGTTAATTAAACCCGAGAAATAATTAATCATTTGGACACTGCCGATTAATAAGCTGGTATATATATAACGAAGGAATAATTTGGATGTTCAGATACGAATTAATCGATTATATTAATCAGGACGACGATTATTCAGAAATTCCAATCAGGTATTTTGTTTATCAGATTCAGATAATTTTTTTTAAGTAAATAAGGTAATAAGATATTTAGATAAAAAATGGGAATAATCGAAGTTAATGACGATTATAAATTATTATTATTTATTAATATTATTATGATTTATTTTTATTCATCTCTATTTTCATTATTTTTATTTATCAATATTTTGATTTTTAATAATATTTAATATTTACTACTATTATTACTACCACTACTACTACCATTACTACCACTACCATTACTACCACTACTACTACCATTACTACTACTACCATTGCTACCACTACTACTACCATTACTACCACTACTACTACCATTACTACCACTACTACTACCATTACTACCACTACTACTACCATTACTACCACTACTACCATTACTACCACTACTACTACCATTACTACCACTACTATTACCACTACTACTGCTGCTACTACAGCTGCAACTATTACTACTACAACTATTACTACTACTACAACTATTACTACTACAACTATTACTGCTACAACTATTACTACTACTACTACAACAACTATTACTACTACTACTACTACTACTACAAGTATTATTAGTACAACTATTGCTGCAACTATTACTACGACTACAACTACTACTACAACTACTACAACTGCTAATACAACAACTACAAGTCCTACTACTTCTATACCACTACATCTCATGGGGTAACACGAAACATAATGGTCACACGACACCTTAGTAATGGTAGGTAATTAGACCAAATTAGAAGAATGAGACGGCATTTCTAAATCCTCGTATCAAAGCGTCGTTTGTGAGCACTGATGGTGTACAAGTTGAGTACCAGGTCTTAGGTATACAAAATACCGACTAAACATACGTGCAACACTTGGGTATACTTAGTGAAAGTTTTCGCCTGCATAGCAGGCTTTCCTCTCTAATGCAGCTGTTGCACACGGCGTCTTCATCACTAGGTGACTCTTAATCAAGCTGAGGGACTGACCCCCCTCAAACTATTTCTACAAGGTTTATGGACTGATTACATCAGCTTTACCTTGTCACTTCTGCTGCCTTCAGTTTCGCGAGTGAAGAAGTTATTCGTAGCGAAACGTGTCATAATAAATGTCCCGAACTGTACCAGATATCACGAGATAATTTTTCAGCTGACTGAAGGAACCTACTGTGTAGACGAAACGTTTGAACAATATAGACAAACCATACCACGGGCGGGGGTAGAACTCGCGATCAGAGAGTCATGAAACTCCAGACCGACGCTTTAGCCACTAGGCCAGTTGGTCCAGTGGCTAACGCGTCGGTCTGGAGTTTTATGACTCTCTGATCGCGGGTTCTAACCCCGCCCGTGGTATGTCTTGTTTGCAATCGTGTCATTACGATTTCGTGGTAACAAAGGTACCCAACATGTGTCTTACTTAACAAGTCTCGGGCGCAAAGAACGGACACGGACTGACCAAGTACGCTGTTAATTATGGCTGGACAAGGGAAAACGACTTTGGGAAATTTGGTCAGGTGTGAAACACGACTTTCGTGTATCCCTGAGAGTTTTAAATGAGTTCCCGGTAATGCATTCACACGCAAATGCGTGTTTATGTGTGTAATTCATTTGCCCAAAGGATTTAGGGTTTAGTGTGGCAAGATAGTGTTGTAATGCTGCAATGTGTACTTACGTGCATCGAATGTGTAATTCTGAGGAATAGGAAGAGCATGTTGTGTAGTATACGTTGTGAGAACGAATTTATGTCAGTGTGGCTTTGTAAATGGTCCAAGACGGATCGATGTGTCGTCGTAAGCTCCTCTTTTCTATGTGCAGGTTGTGTATTTTACAAGAATGGTATATACTACCGACAAGATGAGACACATTGTAGATGTTTCGCCCTCCAGTGGCTTTAACAATACAGAATTTTCACAACCACGGTGCTCATCACACCAACTCCAAGACTGAGGGACTGATTACCTCATCTTCTGTACGTAGTTCTACTGTCTTCAAGTTATGTCCTAGAATCTGTATTGATAAAACCACTGGAGGGCGAAACGTCTACAATAAAGATACCCAGATGTTGCAAATGTGTCTGAGTATTATTCCAGTCACGGTATTATGCCTTGGTTATTTATGCATAAATCTCTCTCAAACTCTGATAATATAAGTCAGCATACAAGGGCACTCAGGTGTTTTTTCCTATATTCACTGTGGTATTTTTCCCATATTTGCAATCACGTGTTTTATGGTGTTTTATTTCTATACAGGCAGGTATATACGAATGTGTGAAAGAAATATGAAATCATTTTGACGTGAACTATATAATGTAGATCGTAAATTGAGAGAAATGTTAAGGAAACAGATTTATCAGAATTGTTACCCCTTGAGTCTGACGTTAATAGTGGGTATATTATTAAAATTCTCCAGGGGAATTGGGTTAGAACCCTTCTCCCGTAAGCATGCGTGTTGTAAGAGGCGACTAAAATGCCGGGAGCAAGGGGCTAGTAACCCCCTTCTCCTGTATGGATTACTTAAGTTAAAAGAGAAACTTACGTTCTTCTTTTCGGGTCACCCTGTCTCGGTGGGAGACGGCCGGTGTTCCAAAAAATTATTAGAATCTGCGATAGCCGAGACAGTTAGAATCAGCTTGGCCAGAGGCCGCTCATGTACCACACTAGTTATTTTTCAGTAAGACACTAGAAACAGTGGACCAAAACAAATAATATAATATTTACCTAAATTACAGTATTGTTTTAATTAGTTCCAAGAGTTTAAAATAACTAAAGGTCATTCTGTGACTGTGGAACAAAGGTGAGATACAGTAAATATATAATAATATGGAATATATATATATATATATATATATATATATATATATTTATTTTTATTTTTTTATCACACCGGCCGATTCCCACCAAGGCAGGGTGGCCCGAAAAAGAAAAACTTTCACCATCATTCACTCCATCACTGTCTTGCCAGAAGGGTGCTTTACACTACAGTTTTTAAACTGCAACATTAACACCCCTCCTTCAGAGTGCAGGCACTGTACTTCCCATCTCCAGGACTCAAGTCCGGCCTGCCGGTTTCCCTGAATCCCTTCATAAATGTTACTTTGCTCACACTCCAACAGCACGTCAAGTATTAAAAACCATTTGTCTCCATTCACTCCTATCAAACACGCTCAAGCATGCCTGCTGGAAGTCCAAGCCCCTCGCACACAAAACCTCCTTTACCCCCTCCCTCCAACCCTTCCTAGGCCGACCCCTACCCCGCCTTCCTTCCACTACAGACTGATACACTCTTGAAGTCATTCTGTTTCGCTCCATTCTCTCTACATGTCCGAACCACCTCAACAACCCTTCCTCAGCCCTCTGGACAACAGTTTTGGTAATCCCGCACCTCCTCCTAACTTCCAAACTACGAATTCTCTGCATTATATTCACACCACACATTGCCCTCAGACATGACATCTCCACTGCCTCCAGCCTTCTCCTCGCTGCAACATTCATCACCCACGCTTCACACCCATATAAGAGCGTTGGTAAAACTATACTCTCATACATTCCCCTCTTTGCCTCCAAGGACAAAGTTCTTTGTCTCCACAGACTCCTAAGTGCACCACTCACTCTTTTTCCCTCATCAATTCTATGATTCACCTCATCTTTCATAGACCCACCCGCTGACACGTCCACTCCCAAATATTGAAACGTCACTCCTCCATACTCTCTCCCTCCAATCTGATATTCAATCTTCATCACTAATCTTTTGTTATCCTCATAACCTTACTCTTTCCTGTATTCACCTTTAAATTTCCTTCATTTGCACACCCTACCAAATTCATCCACCAATCTCTGTAACTTCTCTTCAAATCTCCAATGAGCACAGTGTCATCAGCATAGAGCAGCTTGACAATCCCCACTTTTGTGTGATTCTTTATCATTTAACTTCTTCACGCCTCTTCCAAACCCACGCATTACTTCTCTTAACCCCATCTATAAATTATTAAACAACCACGTGACATCACACATCTTGTCTAAGGCCTACTTTTACTGAAAAAATTTCCCTCTTCCTACAACTCTACTTGTAGCTCATATCCTCGTAAAACTCTTCACAGCTTCAGTAACCTACTCTACACCATACACTTGCAACATCTCACATTGCCCCCCTATATAATATATTATAATATATACTATAATTTATATAATATATATATAATATATATAATATATTATATATATACAT
Source organism: Cherax quadricarinatus (assembly GCF_026875155.1). NCBI lineage: Eukaryota > Metazoa > Arthropoda > Malacostraca > Decapoda > Parastacidae > Cherax > Cherax quadricarinatus. The sequence continues at coordinate 19,324,435 of NC_069493.1, read as the reverse complement.
ATATATATATTGGTCTCCATGGGATGTGGAAAGAACTCTTCCTCGTAAGCCATGGTGTGTAACTAGCAACCTAAAATGCGGGACAAGGGGCTATAACCTCTTCTCCCTGATATATACTAAATTAAAAGAGATAACTTCGTTTTTCTTTTGGGCCACCGCCTGTGGATACGGCGTTTGTTGAAAAAAGATATATATTTGTGGATGAATGGTTCAGAGAACCGACATGTTGATAAATTAGACACATGTGCAACTCTTGGGTATCTTTATTGAGGAAACGTTTCGCCACATAGTGGTTTCATCAGTCCATACAAAGGAGAATCTTGAAGAACAGGAGGAGAATGAGGTAATCAGTCCCTCAACCTTGAGTCGATGTGGTCAGTCCACATCAGTCAGTCTCCACCCATATGCCGTATTCTATTCAAGACTGATGGTCTGACCACATTGACTCAAAGTTGAGGATTACCTCATTCTCCTCCTGTTCTTCAAGATTCTCCTTTTATGGACTGATGAAACCACTATGTGGCGAAACGTTTCCTCAATAAAGATACCCAAGAGTTGCACATGTGTCTAATTTATCAACATGTCGGTTCTCTGAACCATTCATCCACAAATATATATATATATATATATATATAATATATATATATATATATATATATATAATATATTAATATATATATATATATTAAACACAGGCTCAATATCTTTCATTCAAAACATTGCGAAATCTCGACTATGACAACATCCTTCCAACATGTGTAAACGTTTCCAGCATTATCTAAACACCTTCGCTATCTCTGAACACAAGCTTTATATTAATATCAACAAAGGAACTAATCATTCACAAAACATAAACCACGAGCCACTGAACACAAATATTTTCCTCTTCATTAGGTAAATGTTCGGACTGGCTAACAAACACGGCTGCGCCTGTTCCTACGACCCATGGTCTTCTCGGCTGCCTCGTCCACAAATTGCTTATTTTCCCCTGGTCTCTTAGCGTCCATTATTGTGTATATATCTTGATAACGGGAACCTCGGAGGCCAGTTAACATCAATGCCAGGTGGGTATTATCGATTGTCTTGCCATTATTAATTTCCTCAGCGCTCGGATGATCGTCTGTAAGATCTCATCCTTCGGGGAAGTATCTGGGATTGTTTGCTAATGTTTTGTGTCGGTCAGTTCGCCCTGACGCCTTTTTTCCATGACGTCTGCCACGTATCTTTTGTTTTGGATTTTCTACCGTAACCAACTAGGTCTCTGGGTCCAGTACTGTGTCAGCCAGGGACTCTTGGTTCACTACTGTGTCAGCCAGGGACTCTTGGTTCACTACTGTGTCAGCCAGGGACTCTTGGTTCACTACTGTGTCAGCCAGGGACTCTTGGTCAACTACTGTGTCAGCCAGGGACTCTTGGTTCACTACTGTGTCAGCCAGGGACTCTTGGTCAACTACTGTGTCAGCCAGGGACTCTTGGTTCACTACTGTGTCAGCCAGGGACTCTTGGTTCACTACTGTGTCAGCCAGGGACTCTGGTTCACTACTGTGTCAGCCAGGGACTCTTGGTCCACTACTGTGTCAGCCAGGGACTCTTGGTTCACTACTGTGTCAGCCAGGGACTCTTGGTCCACTACTGTGTCAGCCAGGGACTCTTGGTTCACTACTGTGTCAGCCAGGGACTCTTGGTCAACTACTGTGTCAGCCAGGGACTCTTGGTCCACTACTGTGTCAGCCAGGGACTCTTGGTTCACTACTGTGTCAGCCAGGGACTCTTGGTCAACTACTGTGTCAGCCAGAGATTCAATCCATCAATCTTGACTGATGACATCGACTCCCCACCGAGGGACTGATTACCTAAATCTCCTTCTGATTTTCACCATTCCTTGTACAGAACTGATGAAGCCACTGTGTGGCGAAACGTTTCCACAATAAAGATACCCAAGTGTTGCACACGTGTCTAATTTATCAACTTGTCGGTTCTCTGAACCATTTATCTACTCACTCTCACACACACACACACACACATACATACATACATATATATATATATATATATATATATATATATATATATATACCCACTTACAGTTCATCTAAGACAAAGGCAGAACGTAAATTTAATCCACGTTGCCAGTTTACACAAGTTGTAAGTCCTGGGAGAAAGATTGGCACCCGGTGCTTATTTGATTGTCTTCCCCCCGTATTGCGTGTTGTTTTCAGGAAGACAGCCAACCTGTATGCAAATGTAATTTTTTCTTTTGTCTTTGTCTGCTGGTAGGGCAGATCTGGCTCGGGTTGTCTGCTGGTAGGGCAGATCTGGCTCGGGCTGTCTGCTGGTAGGGCAGATTTGGTTCGGGCTGTCTGCTGGTAGGGCAGATCTGGCTCGGGCTGTCTGCTGGTTGGACAAACCTGCCTCAGGCTGTCTGCTGGCTGGATAGACCTGCCTCAGGCTGTCTGCTGCTTGGACAGACCTGCCTCAGGCTGTCTGCTTGGCCCATTGTTTTTTTCCGAAATTGACGCTGTCTGGAAAAACACAGACAACAGCACATTGCTGATATACACAATGTATTTACTCAAAACAAATCGCTTCTCCTGTTTCGTCTTAGTTATTGCAGCCTGTCCAGGTTCCTTTGTAGTCCTGTCTGATCCCCGTCCGATTTAATTCTCATTAACTTCACATCATCTGCAAACAGGGACACTTCTGAGTCTGTCCCTTCCGTTATGCCATTCACATATACCAGAAACAGCACAGGTCCTATGACTGACCCCTGTGGAACCCCGCTCGTCACAGGTGTCCACTCTGACACCTTGCCACGTACCATGACTCGTTGTTGCCTCCTTGTCAGGTGTTCTCTGATCCATTGCAGTGACTTTCCTGAGGTTGCAGGGGTCGATTCATAGCTCCTGGCCCTGTGTGTGGGGGTATGTACGAGTGCGCGCTTTATAAAGAAGAAACACGAAGACAGACTTTAAGATAACGATAAAGAGATAGAAGAATAGACACGATATCTTAAACAAACCACGGAACGGATGGGGTTTGAACCCATGGCGGGTGAGTCCTGTATCTCACAGGTCAACGAACTAACGACAAATTAAAATATGTATAATATGTTTTGGTTACCGTTCACTGGCTTTTTGAATAAATTTGTAAATAAATATATGTTTTTATTATAAAAAAAGTATGGATAGTCCTGAATACTTTTTAAGTGAATATATAAATCCCATAAAATATTTTAAAATATTCCCGTTAAAGCTTATATGACAAAAGTCATTTATATTTTTTCTTTCTTCCCGAATTCAATCAAATTATGGATCAATATTTTTGTCAGAAAGTTGGTGAGGGTAACGAAGATAATTTATATATAAATATTAGTAACGTGTACAATAATTTTTATAATTAACAATAACGAGTTTATTTAAGTATCATTATTTTTTGTTGTTGGATGTTATTGTTAGACATAATATGATGTGGGGAATTATTAACTTAATAAATTAACTAAGATATATATATTGTATACACACACTCACACACACACACACACACACACACACACACACACACACACACACACACAACATATATATATATATAATATATATAATATATATATATATATATATATATAATATATTATATAAATATATATATATATATATATATATATATATATATATATAATATATATATATATATATATATATATATGTCGTGCCGAATAGGCAGAACTTGCGATCTTGGCTTAAATAGCAACGCTCATCTTGCCATATAGGACAAGTGAAAATTTGTGTATGCAATAATTTCGCCAAAATCATTCTGAACCTAACGAAAAAAAATATATTTCACTGTGTTTGTTTAGTATTAAATTATTGTAACAAAATCTAAAATATATTTAGTTGGGTTAGGCTAAAATAAATTGTTCTTGTTATAATAAGGTTAGGTAAGTTTTCTAAGTTCCTTTTGGTGCAAAATTAAAAATTTTTACATTAACATTAATGAAAAAAATATATCTTTAAACGTATAAGAGAAAATTTCAGAAGGACTTAATTTTAAATGAGTTCTTGCTAATTGACCAGTTTTACATATTCGGCACGACATAATATATATATATATATATAATATATATATAATATATATATATATATAATATATATATATATATATATATATATATATATATTATTTTTTTTTTTTTTTTATCACACTGGCCGATTCCCACCAGGCAGGGTGCCCGAAAAAGAAAAACTTTCACCATCATTCACTCCATCACTGTCTTGCCAGAAGGTGCTTTACACTACAGTTTTTAAACTGCAACATTAACACCCCTCCTTCAGAGTGCAGGCACTGTACTTCCCATCTCCAGGACTCAAGTCCGGCTGCCGGTTTCCCTGAATCCCTTCATAAATGTTACTTTGCTCACACTCCAACAGCACGTCAAGTATTAAAAACCATTTGTCTCCATTCACTCCTATCAAACACGCTCACGCATGCCTGCTGGAAGTCCAAGCCCCTCGCACACAAAACCTCCTTTACCCCCTCCCTCCAACCCTTCCTAGGCCGACCCCTACCCCGCCTTCCTTCCACTACAGACTGATACACTCTTGAAGTCATTCTGTTTCGCTTCATTCTCTCTACATGTCCGAACCACCTCAACAACCCTTCCTCAGCCCTCTGGACAACAGTTTTGGTAATCCCGCACCTCCTCCTAACTTCCAAACTACGAATTCTCTGCATTATATTCACACCACACATTGCCCTCAGACATGACATCTCCACTGCCTCCAGCCTTCTCCTCGCTGCAACATTCATCACCCACGCTTCACACCCATATAAGAGCGTTGGTAAAACTATACTCTCATACATTCCCCTCTTTGCCTCCAAGGACAAAGTTCTTTGTCTCCACAGACTCCTAAGTGCACCACTCACTCTTTTTCCCTCATCAATTCTATGATTCACCTCATCTTTCATAGACCCATCCGCTGACACGTCCACTCCCAAATATCTGAATACGTTCACCTCCTCCATACTCTCTCCCTCCAATCTGATATTCAATCTTTCATCATCTAATCTTTCTGTTATCCTCATAACCTTACTCTTTCCTGTATTCACCTTTAATTTTCTTCTTTTGCACACCCTACCAAATTCATCCACCAATCTCTGCAGCTTCTCTTCAGAATCTCCCAAGAGCACAGTGTCATCAGCAAAGAGCAGCTGTGACAACTCCCACTTTGTGTGTGATTCTTTATCTTTTAACTCCACGCCTCTTGCCAAGACCCTCGCATTTACTTCTCTTACAACCCCATCTATAAATATATTAAACAAGCACGGTGACATCACACATCCTTGTCTAAGGCCTACTTTTTCTGGGAAAAAATTTCCCTCTTTCCTACATACTCTAACTTGAGCCTCACTATCCTCGTAAAAACTCTTCACTGCTTTCAGTAACCTACCTCCTACACCATACACTTGCAACATCTGCCACATTGCCCCCTATCCACCCTGTCATACGCCTTTTCCAAATCCATAAATGCCACAAAGACCTCTTTAGCCTTATCTAAATACTGTTCACTTATATGTTTCACTGTAAACACCTGGTCCACACACCCCCTACCTTTCCTAAAGCCTCCTTGTTCATCTGCTATCCTATTCTCCGTCTTACTCTTAATTCTTTCAATTATAACTCTACCATACACTTTACCAGGTACACTCAACAGACTTATCCCCTATAATTTTTGCACTCTCTTTTATCCCCTTTGCCTTTATACAAAGGAACTATGCATGCTCTCTGCCAATCCCTAGGTACCTTACCCTCTTCCATACATTTATTAAATAATTGCACCAACCACTCCAAAACTATATCCCCACCTGCTTTTAACATTTCTATCTTTATCCCATCAATCCCGGCTGCCTTACCCCCTTTCATTTTACCTACTGCCTCACGAACTTCCCCCACACTCACAACTGGCTCTTCCTCACTCCTACAAGATGTTATTCCTCCTTGCCCTATACACGAAATCACAGCTTCCCTATCTTCATCAACATTTAACAATTCCTCAAAATATTCCCTCCATCTTCCCAATACCTCTAACTCTCCATTTAATAACTCTCCTCTCCTATTTTTAACTGACAAATCCATTTGTTCTCTAGGCTTTCTTAACTTGTTAATCTCACTCCAAAACTTTTTCTTATTTTCAACAAAATTTGTTGATAACATCTCACCCATTCTCTCATTTGCTCTCTTTTTACATTGCTTCACCACTCTCTTAACCTCTCTCTTTTTCTCCATATACTCTTCCCTCCTTGCATCACTTCTACTTTGTAAAAACTTCTCATATGCTAACTTTTTCTCCCTTACTACTCTCTTTACATCATCATTCCACCAATCGCTCCTCTTCCCTCCCGCACCCACTTTCCTGTAACCACAAACTTCTGCTGAACACTCTAACACTACATTTTTAAACCTACCCCATACCTCTTCGACCCCATTGCCTATGCTCTCATTAGCCCATCTATCCTCAATAGCTGTTTATATCTTACCCTAACTGCCTCCTCTTTTAGTTTATAAACCTTCACCTCTCTCTTCCCTGATGCTTCTATTCTCCTTGTATCCCATCTACCTTTTACTCTCAGTGTAGCTACAACTAGAAAGTGATCTGATATATCTGTGGCCCCTCTATAAACATGTACATCCTGAAGTCTACTCAACAGTCTTTTATCTACCAATACATAATCCAACAAACTACTGTCATTTCGCCCTACATCATATCGTGTATACTTATTTATCCTCTTTTTCTTAAAATATGTATTACCTATAACTAAACCCCTTTCTATACAAAGTTCAATCAAAGGGCTCCCATTATCATTTACACCTGGCACCCCAAACTTACCTACCACACACCTCTCTAAAAGTTTTCTCCTACTTTAGCATTCAGGTCCCGTACCACAATTAGTCTCTCACTTGGTTCAAAGGCTCCTATACATTCACTTAACATCTCCCAAAATCTCTCTCTCTCCTCTGCATTCCTCTCTTCTCCAGGTGCATACACGCTTATTATGACCCACTTCTCGCATCCAACCTTTACTTTAATCCACATAATTCTTGAATTTACACATTCATATTCTCTTTTCTCCTTCCATAACTGATCATTTAACATTACTGCTACACCTTCCTTTGCTCTAACTCTCTCAGATACTCCAGATTTAATCCCATTTATTTCCCCCCACTGAAACTCTCCTACCCCCTTCAGCTTTGTTTCGCTTAGAGCCAGGACATCCAACTTCTTTTCATTCATAACATCAGCAATCATCTGTTTCTTGTCATCCGCACTACATCCACGCACATTTAAGCATCCCAGTTTTATAAAGTTTTTCTTCTTCTCTTTTTAGTAAATGTATACAGGAGAAGGGGTTACTAGCCCATTGCTCCCGGCATTTTAGTCGCCTCATACGACACGCATGGCTTACGGAGGAAAGATTCTTTTCCACTTCCCCATGGACAATAGAAGAAATAAAAAAAGAACAAGAGCTATTTAGAAAAAGGAGAAAAACCTAGATGTATGTATATATATATATGCATGTGCGTGTCTGTGAAGTGTGACCAAGTGTAAGTAGGAGAAGCAAGATATCCCTGTTATCTAGCGTGTTTATGAGACAGAAAAAGAAACCAGCAATCCTACCATCATGCAAAACAGTTACAGGTTTTCGTTTCACAGTCATTTGGCAGGATGGTAGTACTTCCCTGGGTGGTTGCTGTCTACCAACCTACTACCTATATATATATATATATATAATATATATATATATATATATATATATATATATATATATATATATATATATATATATATATATACACGCACACACACACGCACACAATTATATCACGTCTGTCAATATCCACCACCGTCCCACGCCGCCGTCAGTTAAATTATCCCCACACTACCCACACAGCTTAGTATTTACCCACTTATGACACCCTCCTAGATTTTGATCTACCCACACTCTCACAAAGTCCTCTCTCACAGGATGTAACCACACTCACGATCCACCATCATGAGATACAATGATGCTGACGCAAGATGCCCCTCACGACTCTCACAAGATTCACTCAAACATGATCCACTCATACAGGAGATCCAGTCAGACAGAAGATTCACTTGGTCACAAAAGTTTCACTCGACACTGAAATGGTTATAAATGACCATAATTTTTAAAAGGATGGACCGGTAAGCCAGCTGAAGGCCTCGGTTAGATGACCAAAAGCTCCAAAGGCGGGTCATCATCTGACTAAGACCCACGTCAGGAAACACTTGTTCTGTTTCCTAACGATACTTACCTAGCCTAACCTAACGAAGGTAACACTGATGACTGTCTCAGATTGAGCCGTCTGTCCCTACCCACCTGCCTATTACCAGTCATGTCCATCCTGTCAACCAACAGTCATGTCTACCTGTCAACAGTCATGTATATCTTCTCGATTAGCAGTTGTTTAAAAACAGCTGTTTCCTTACTATGTATTAAGTGTTGTATTTGACCAGAAGAGGAAGGCAAGGTTTCTCTCTTTAGGTGATACCTAGAAATGTGTGGTGATAGTGATGTGTGGTGATGGTGTGTGGTGTATTGTGGTGATGGAGTGTGGTGTACTGTGGTGTGTGGTGGTGTACTGTGGTTGTGGTGTTGTGTAGTGGTGTATGTGGTGGTGGTGTTGTGTGTGGTGTACTGTGGTGGTGTTGTGTGGTGGTGTACTGTGGTGGTGGTGTTGTGTGGTGGTGTACTGTGTTGATGGTGTTGTGTGGTGGTGTACTGTGGTGGTGGTGTTGTGTGGTGGTGTACTGTGGTGATGGTGTTGTGTGGTGGTGTACGTGGGGGTGGTGTGTGGTGGTGTATGTGGTGGTGGTGTGTGGTGTACTGTGGTGGTGTGTTGTGTGTGGTGTACTGTGGTGGTGTGTTGTGTGGTGGTGTACTGTGGTGGTGTTGTTGTGTGGTGGTGTACTGTGGTGGTGTTGTGTGGTGGTGTACTGTGGTGGTGGTGTTGTGTGGTGGTGTACTGTGGTGGTGGTGTTGTGTGGTGGTGTACTGTGGTGATGGTGTTGTGTGGTGGTGTACTGTGGTGATGGTGTTGTGTGGTGGTGTACTGTGGTGGTGGTGTTGTGTGGTGGTGTACTGTGGTGGTGGTGTTGTGTGGTGGTGTACTGTGATGGTGGTGTTGTGTGGTGGTGTACTGTGGTGGTGGTGTGTTGTGATGGTTTACTGTGGTGGTGGTGTTGTGTGGTGGTGTACTGTGGTGATGGTGTTGTGTGGTGGTGTACTGTGGTGGTGGTGTTGTGTGGTGTACTGTGGTGGTGGTGTTGTGTGATGGTGTACTGTGGTCATGGTGTTGTGTGGTGGTGTACTGTGATGGTGGTGTTGTGTGGTGGTGTACTGTGGTGGTGGTGTTGTGTGATGGTGTACTGTGGTCATGGTGTTGTGTGGTGGTGTACTGTGGTCATGGTGTTGTGTGATGGTGTACTGTGGTCATAGTGTTGTGTGGTGGTGTACTGTGGTCATGGTGGTGTACTGTGGTCATGGTGTTGTGTGGTGGTGTACTGTGTGGTGGTGTTGTGTGGTGGTGTACTGTGGTCATGGCGTTGTGTGGTGGTGTACTGTGGTCATGGTGTTGTGTGGTAATGGTAGTATTGATGTGTTGTCATGGTAGTGTTGATGTGTTTGATGAGTAGTGATGATATGGTAATGGTGTTCACGTGTGGTTAAGATAATAGCGATGGGATGATTTTATGGCGACTGTATAGTGAAGGGTGATGGAAGGGTTGTGAAGGGGTGGTATAGAGGGTATTAAAGGAACGGTGGAGAGAGAATAGATTCGGGGCTGGGGTTGAAGGAACGGTAGAGAGAGAATAGATTCGGGGCTGGGGTTGAAGGAACGGTAGAGAGAGAATAGATTCGGGGCTGGGGTTGAAGGAACGGTGGAGAGAGAGAATAGATTCGGGGCTAGGGTTGAAGGAACGGTGGAGAGAGAGAATAGATTCGGGGTATAGATTCGGGGCTGGGGTGGAGAGACGTGGTCTCGTAGCAACCCAAGATAAACTCTGCGGAGTCTGAACTCCACGTTTCACTTACTCCCACACTCTGTACATTCTTATGGTAAATATTATTTCTGTCGCTCCGTGATGCGTACTTAATACGCATATAAAATATCATTCAGACAGCCATATACGATTTTAATGGAATTATATTTACCAACGTTCACAAATGTTCGCATAAATCAGTATTTTAAGGCAATGAAAAATAAATTGATATCAATACGGACTAAAATTAATCCAATCCTTTAAGTAAAATGCACCATGGTTGATGGTTTAAAGTCGTTCGAAAGAGGCATTGCACAGTTATTTAATGGAAACTTAGTTTCAATATAATTGACAAATCTAAACTAAGAGAATGTGCCAACTGTTAAACTCCATAAAAAAAAGTTTTTATATTTTTTTCCTTCGTATAATTTCATCAATGAAATTATATTAATGTTTATATATATCAAAAATCACTTCGATTTTTTTTCTAATAGTGATACAGCAGCATTTAGGGTTTGAAGCCGATCAGAATAGTCATTCAACAGATACTGCATTAAAACCAATATGTTTCATAAAATGGAAAGCATCAGGTTTATCACAGAATACAGTCTCAAGTTTCTTAAACCCAGCGATTTGCAGCTTGTAGGTCTGACCTCGTCTGCTACACGTCCCTTTGACTGACGCCTATATAAGCGCCAGTCTCCTTGACTCTGCTTCAGAATCTCTACAACCACGGTGCTCTAAACACCACCTCCAAGGCTGAGGGACTCATTACCTCATCTTTTGTATATAGTTCTTCGTATTTCTTATTATGTCCAAGAATTTGTATTGATAAAGCCACTGGATGGCGAAACGTCTACAATAAAGATAACCAGAGGTTGCACATGTGTCTTAACTTTCATCAGGTATGCTAATATATTCGAAGGTGAGGTGGAGATGTGCTGCTGTTTTTAAACTGTAGTGTCGATACGCCTCTGGCAAGACAGTGATGGAGTGAATGATGGTTATAGTGTTTCTTCTTTTTCGGGTCACTATACCTTGGTGTAAAACGGCCGATGTGTTAAAAATATATTCTTCTTTCAATACCCCTCAAGGGAGGTTTCTTGACGTTGGTGAGAGGCTCTTGATCTAGGGAATTGAATCTGTGCTCCGGTTCCCTGAATTGAGCCTGAGCACCTTCCATCCCACCCCCACATGAGCTGTATAATCCTACGGGTTTAGCCCTCACCTGTGATTATAATAATCTTCTTTCAACAAACTGGCAGTATCCCACCGAGGCTGGGTGGCCCAAAAAGAAAAACAAAAATTTCTGGCTTAAACCTTAGTTATACAACAGAAGGGGGTTACTATCCCCTTGCTCCCGGCATTTTAGTCGCCCCTTACTACACGCATGGCTTACGAAGGATGAATTCTGTTCCACTTCCCCATGGAGATAAGAGGAAATAAGAACAAGAATTAGTAAGAAAATAGAAGAAAACCCAGAGGGGTGTGTATATATATGCTTGTACATGTATGTGTAGTGTGACCTAAGTGTAAGTAGAAGTAGCAAGACGTACCTGAAATCTTGCATGTTTATGAGACAGAAAAAAGACAACAATCCTACCATCATGTAAAACAATTACAGGCTTTCGTTTTACAGTCATTTGTTAGGATGGTGGTACCTCCCTGGGTGGTTGCTGTCTACCAACCTACTACCACAGGACGGTAGTACCTCCCTGGGTGGTTGCTGTCTACCAACCTACTACCACAGGACGGTAGTACCTCCCTGGGTGGTTGCTGTCTACCAACTTATTACCACAGGACTGTAGTACCTCCCTGGGTGGTTGTTGCCTACCAACCTACTACCATAGGAGGGTACTACCTTCCTGGGTAGTTGCTACCTACCAACCTACTACCACAGGATGGTAGTACCTCCCTGGGTGCTTGCTGTCTACTAGCCTACTACCACATAATGGTAGTACCTCCCTGGGTGGTTGCTGTTTACCAACCTACTACCACAGGACGGTAGTACCTCCCTGGGTGGTTGCTGTCTACCAACCTACTACCACAGGACTGTAGTACCTCCCTGGGTGGTTGTTGCATACCAACCTACTACCATAGGAGGGTACTACCTTCCTGGGTAGTTGCTACCTACCAACCTACTACCACAGAATGGTAGTACCTCCCTGGGTGCTTGCTGTCTACTAGCCTACTACCACATAATGGTAGTACCTCCCTGAGTGCTTGCTGTCTACCAACCTACTACCTAGGTTGGTTGATTTGCATATACACTCATTAAACTTCCTGGAAACCATCCAGTACCTAAGATGACTCAACTGTTGAATATTAAAGCCGTTCAGTAGACATTTACTGAAGTGAATTTAACGTGATTTAAGCAAAAAGATACCAACAACCCGCACATAGGAAAGAGGAGCTTACGACGACGCTTCGGTCCTTCTTAGATCATTTACGAAATCACTTTGTAGCTTTGCAAATGATCCAAGATGGATCGAAACGTCGTGGAAAGCTCCTCTCTCCTATATGCGGGTTATGTATTGTTCCAGTCACGGTATTGTGCCTTTTCTTCTTCAAAACCCATACTATCTTACACAAAATTGGCAAACGTGAACATAGACACTTCAGTAAACTCTCCACCTTCGTCTGAGCACGATACCAAGATGTTGGATATACGCCAAGCGGAAGAGGCTTTTCAGAAATATCGTATTCATTCCAAAACATGGAGTGAGTCGAACATTAAAATGGTATAAAATACCGACGGGTTGTTAGGTAAGACACATATGGAGTGAGTTATTTAGTAAACCTTAACTATTTTAAGAGGGTGACCTAAAAGTCTGGACACAGAGGAAACACGTTTTTTTTCCTCTGTTACCGCATTGTTCAAGTGAATCTTGCAAAGCGCGATGCACTTTGCACTGCCAATAGTGCACAACCATGTTGAAGATATTATCCACTAAAATTATTGTATAATTATTATAAAATATGCAATTTGGCCTATGTGTGTAGACTTTTGCGTCACCCTGTACAATGATTTACATGCATATTTTAGTTATAAATTGAGGTATGTCAGAAAATGCTTTCCTACTGCCCTGAAACGTCGAAATATACACTAAAATTACATTCAGTGTTTATCGCATGCGCATGTCAGCACATGCGCATGTCAACACTTGCATGAGCATTCCTTCCTGTACATTAAATCAGGGTTGAACCCGATCGGATGAGGTGTTCCAAATGTGTAACTGAAACTACTCCTGTTTGGCTAGCATGGTACAGTGGATACTTGCTTTCTTAAGCAATTTACATAGGCTCTGATTCTTTCCGTTGTTGTAACAGTGACATGATTTCTCAAGTCATTTATAAACAAAACCTTGGAGAATACATAATAATAATAATAATAATAATAATAATAATAATAATAATAATAATAATAATAGTTAATAACAATAGTAATCAGTAATATATTCTCTCTACTAACTACGCACTTCCCGTATAATAATAATAATAATAATAATAAATTATTATTATTATTATTATTATTATTATTATTATTATTATTATTATTAACAGTAATCTATTCATTCCACCTCTCGTATCATCCTAAGCCGACCACCTCGTTTCATAAGCTATCTTGTCTCGTTATAAGTGTGAAATCGCAGGCCTTTTAACACCGTTCTCTCGTTCCAGCCAGGAATTCCTTTGAAGCAAATTAATCTACTGGCCCAGGTAATTGGCAAATGCGCCCCAGGTGACCTTTAATTACCCCTAAACTTGCGGCTAACCTTAATCTCTGGAAAGAGAGAGAGAGAGAGCTTTATTACCAAGGTGCAAAACTGCTGTGGGATAAGTAGGAATTTATATTTTGGTGTAAACAGTTGTTAGTACAGACGTGAGGGTAAGACACAATCCGCTCTATATAGAGCTTTAGTGAAGTCATGGCCTGATTAAGCTCTACACATTTTATCATTATTAATAATTATTAATTATTATTGATTAATAATTATTAATTATTATTAATTATTCATTGCTATTAATTATTATTAGTTATTAATAATTATTAATATTAATCATTATGAATTATTAATTATTATTAATTAATCATGCAATGAGAAATGGGAGACACTCAGGTTTAATCCAAGGAAATGGCAGGTAACTCCACTTACTAAAATGCTCTTCACCTGCATTCAGGAACCTACCTTGAAGGCACTGGAGTGCAAGAGGAACTGGGAAGTACACGAATTACCCAGTAATCAGCAAATTGCTTCCTGACATGACGCTTTCATGTCACCCACGGGTCAAACATTGTGATATCATCTTACTTTTCTCTATAATAATTTTTATTTTCCAACAAATTGTCATAGAAACACACACACACACACACACACACACACACACACACACACACACACACACACACACACAAACACACAAACACACACACAAGGAAACTAGAGAAAGTGTAAAGGTTAGCAACAAGACTAGTCCCAGAGCTAAGGGGTATGTCCTACGAGGAGAGGTTAAGAGAAATTGACCTGACGACACTGGAAGACAGGAGAGATAGGCGGGATATGATAACGACATACAAAATACTGAGAAGAATCGACAAGGTGGACAGAGACAGGATGTTCCAGAGATGGGACACAGCAACAAGGGGACACAGTTGGAACTTGAAGACTCAGATGAACCACAGGGATGTTAGGAAGTATTTGTTCAGTCACAGAGTTGTCAGGAAGTGTAATAGTCTGGGAAGTGATGTAGTGGAGGCAGGATCCATACATAGCTTTAAGAAGATGTATGATAAAGCTCATGGAGCAGGAAGAGTGACCTATTAGCGGCCAGTGAAGAGGCGGGGCCAGGAGCTGTGATCGACCCCTGCAACCACAGCTAGGTGAGTACACACACACACACACACACACACACACACACACAACACACACACACACACACACACACACGTGAGAAACACAGACTTCGGAATTTGGACCATCACGAACTTTAATTCTGGGACTCATTCAGTTCCAAATGTGTAAATAACCTTTAGGTCGAAATTACCTCCTACTTGTCAAGAGTCTTATTATTACGAGGAAAATAATGAGGAAACAGGACTGCAGTAACCTGGAGGAAGACTCGAACCAGCTACAGAAATGGTCCAACAAATAGCTATTGGAATTCAATCGTCAGTTAACGTACTGTTATGGGGATAGTGTCAGGAAGGAGGCCAGAGCACCTGAGATGGACGAAACTAATAGAATCAGAAAGTCAAAAGTGTCTAAGGATGAGCAACACACACACACACACACACACACACACACACACACACTGCGCGGAATAGACAAGGTGGACAGAGACAGGATGTTCCAAGAATGGGACACAGACACAAGAGGTCACAATTGGAAGTTGAAGACTCAGATGAATCAAAGGGATGTTAGGAAGTATTTCTTCAGTCATAGAGTTGTCAGACAGTGGAATAGCCTAGAAAGTGAAGTAGTGGAGGCAGGAACCATACATAGCTTTAAGACGAGGTTGATAACGCTCATGGGGCAGGGAGAGAGAGGATCCAGTAGCAACCAGTGAAGAGGCGGGGCCAGGAGCTAGGACTCGACCCCTGCAACCACAAATAGGCGAGTACAAATAGGTGAGTACACACACGCGTGCGCGCGTGTGTACATAAAAATGTTCTCACAAGAGTAAATTTTATGAGAGACGAGAAGAAAAATAAAGGAATTGATAATCATTAAAAATTAAAATTCTGGAATATAAATCACGAGAACATAGAGAAGGACAATAACTGATGATTTGTGGACTTATAAACTACAGAAATAAAACGAGAGAGATAGGGAAAATATCGTATAAATAATGTTTTATAAACGACAGAAAGAATGGAAGAAATGAAGTAAATACGAGAATCTGCGAATATAATATAATATAATATAACATAATATAATATAATAATCTGCGAATATAATATAATTTCAGGAACATCCAATGAAGGATTTACATTATAAATATTGCAAGAATAACCATCCGTTCAAGCATTTTCTTGCAACACGGTTGTTGCAGGAGCAACACCAACCGTTTAAACATGTTCTTGCATGTCAGACTTCACGAGACAATATCTTCATAGAAAAAGCAAGTCTTGACATGAAGTTAAAGGCGTGTTTACCCATGCAGAGAGAAGCTCAGAGTAAAGACTCAGAAAACAAATGAAAAAACTGCCAGAAAGGAAAATAATCTTGAAAAAAAGGACACAGTAGTTACTGTGAAATGCCTCACAATAGGGACAGAGAAACTTAACAGTAAAGAACAATACCGTGACTGGAACAATACACAACCAGCATATAGGAGACGCCTAAGATGACGTTTCGGTCCGATTTGGACCATTTATAAAGTCGCACTAACACGAAAGAGTGAGGAAGTATGTATGGGCGAGGGGTAAAGGGAGGGACCAAGAGGGGGGGAAAAAAAAAGAAGTGGAAGGCGGCAGTGGAAGAATTAAAAAGTTCAGTGGTTGTAGAAATTGAGAGAGTGTTTAGTGGCAAAGAGAAAACTGAATCATCCTAACACCTGTTTCATACTTTTCTCCCAAAACTCAACCCCACATTTTCCCTACCACACCCCCCCATCTGGTTTAAAATGTCATAAACCCCGCCAATTAAAAACAATGTAGTATAGGTTTTACAGTAACACGCTTTTTTGTCGTACTGAATGATAAACCCCTTCCCTGGACAAAGTCTTTGTACAAATTGTAAAGCCTTCATGGAAAAAGTCCCCTTAAAATATTTGTTACCCCCCTATGTCTCAAATTCCAATTTCAATTCTAAAATTCCTACCATGGTGGAAGTAAGCCCCTTAAATTAGTCTTAAACATAAGAGAAAAGAACTAGAGACAGAAAACAGGAAAACATCCGTGTTTAGTAAAGAAACAGACATTGTCCCTTGCACCCACGATTGCTAGAGCACACTTTAAAATCAAAAAAATACCTTTGGTAATTATTTTATTCATGTGAATTAATCTCAGCTGAGAGAGTAAATTACATTTTATACCTGTGTGGTGCACCTTCATCATTTCCCTCGTGTTATACAAGGGTTCTTTTCCCGCATGAATCAGCCTTGTGTAAAAAATTTGTCTTGGGTAAATATTTGTGTCACTGACCCCCACTACGTTTGGTTTTTTAAAAAGAAATTATATTTTGTTACTCATTTGGGTATTTTAAAAGTCTTTAGGTTTTAATGCACTAAATGTGGATATGTACGGGGCCCCTCTGAGGGGTAAGGGAAGATGACGGAAGGGGGGGGGAAAAGGGGGAAAGATGACGGAAGGGAGGCGAAGGAGGAAGTGACGGAAGGGGGAGGCGAAGGGGGAGATGCGGAAGGGAGGGCGAAGGGGGGATGACGGAAGGGAGAGGCAAAGGGGGGAAGTGTGGAAGGGGGGGAAAAGGAGGAAGTGACGGAAGGGAGAGGCGAAGGAGGAAGATGCGGAAGGGAGAGGCGAAGGGGGAAAGATGATGGAAAGGGAGAGGCAAAGGGGGAAGTGACGGAAGGGAGAGGCGAAGGAGGAAGAGGACGGAAGGGAGGGGCAAAGGAGGAAGTGACGGAAGGGAGAGGCAAAGGAGGAGTGAGGGAAAGGGAGAGGCGAAGGGGGAAAGATGACGGAAGGGAGAGGCGAAGGGGGAAAGATGACGGGGGGAGAGGCGAAGGGGGGAAGATGACAGAAGGGAGAGGGCAAGGGGGAAGATGACGGAAGGGAGAGGCAAAGGAGGAGAGATGGAAGGGAGAGGAAGGGGGAAAGTGACAGAAGGGAGAGGCAAAGGGGAAAAATAATAAAAGAAAGGGAGTGGAGAAAAAGAAATGAAGATTACGAAGGAGAAAAAGAAAGAAAAAGCGTTCAAAATAAAAGAACAATTTGGTACTTATGCGAACGGTGTCTGGGGTCTGGTTGTCAACGCTTTGCCCCAAACTGAGTGTCCGTGGTAAACCCCGGCCAGAAACCTGGAGTTTTTCCCTTAATTGTGTCATTTTCACTTAGCAGTAAGTCGAATGATTAGGGATTTATGTTTTTTTTTTAAAGTACGAAGATTGGGGATTTAGTCGTTCTTTTAAAGTAAAATGATTGGGGGATTTATGTCGTTTTTTTAAAGTCGAATGATTGAGGGATTTATGTCGTTCTTTTAAGTACGAACTGATTGAGGGATTTATGTCGTTCTTTTAAGTACGAACTGATTGAGGGATTTATGTCGTTCTTTTAAGTACGAACTGATTGAGGGTTTTGTCGTTCTTTTAATTTCAAATGATTGAGGGATTATGTCGTTTTTTAAGTCGAATGTTTGGGGATTTATGCGTTTTTTTAAAGTCGAGCGATTGAGGGATTTTGTCGTTTTTTAAGTACGAATGTTTGGGGGGATTTTGTCGTTCTTTTAAGTACGAATGTTGGGGTTTATTCGTTTTTTTAAAAGTACGAATGATTGAGGGTTTTTGTCGTTTTTTTAAAGTACGAATGTTGAGGGATTTATGTCGTTTTTTTAAGTCGAACTGATGAGGGATTATGTGTTTTTTTAAAGTACAAATGATTGAGGGATTTTGTCGTTTTTTAATACGAGTGTTTGAGGGATTTATGTCTTCTTTTAAGTAGAATGTTAAAGGGATTTATGTCGTTTTTTAAGAAAAAATGATGGGGTTTTATGCTTTTTTAAGTACGAACTGACTAGGTTTAGGTCGTTTTTAAAATGTGAAATTTTTGGGGTTTTATTTTTTTTAATTTATCTAAATATTCCGGCTGATGGTTAAAATTAAATACGAAAAAACTTTTTTTGGGATAAGCAACTTTGGGTTCTTGGTAAAAATTTAGAACTAATTTCCAAAATGTGTTAACCTCTGAAAACCCTGACACAATTAATATTAATAACAGCACGGGCCTGTGTGGATTATGTAAATACGCGTAAACGTGAGTGGAAAGGGGGGTTGCTTCTCTCTATCACGCTAAGAGCCATTTTGGTGGCTAAAGGGCCCCTGCTAAAATACCAAACTCATTTTCTTTACGTTTTTACCCGTGTGTTGGACTTTAGTGTACTATGGCCCCCCCAAACTTTTCACTGCATCTCTTTTTTTGGCGTTTGTGTTTTTGGTGCCCGGTTTTTGCATGGATGTTGGGCGGATTAAATAAGAAGTAACAGTTAGAAATGTGAAATCTCATAACCCGAATATGGTTTATTGCTGTTCCCGCGTTCGATGTGAAAAATTTCAAAACCCCGGGATATTTTCCACACCAGAGTAAGACATAGGAGAAAGAAACTTATGACGAAAATATCGGTCCCATTTGGACCATTTACAAGCACGTAATCACGAAAGGGGAGGGAGCCGGTATATGGAGAGGGGGAGACAGGGACGGGACAAGGGAGGGGAGAAGGGACGGGACGAGGAGAGGGGGAAGGGGCGGGCGAGGGAGGGGGGAGACGGGTGGGACAAGGAGAGGAAGAGAGTGGGGAAAAGTCGAGTAGAGGGGCTGTGGTGTGGAAAATGTGGGAATGTAGTATAGTAGAGTAGTAGTAGTGTGTAACAGTGTAGTAGTATGCATTTGTACTGTAGAATTTTGAAAATTTAAAAAAAGGACATGAGCAGGCCTACTGACCCATGCGAAGCAGGTCCATGTCCCCCCCCGGATTAGCCCAATGACCCACCTAGTCAGGTCACTTCCACTTAAGGAAGGGGCACAGCATCAGACCTAGTAGCACAAGCTAGTCAGGTCCAACTCACACCCACCCACACCCAGTCAAGTATGTATCTAACCTATTTTTAAAACTACACAACGTTTTAGCCTCTATAACTGTACTCGAGAGTTTGTAGTAGCAGTAGTTGTGATAGTAGCAGTAGTAGTGGTAGTAGTAGTGGTAGTAGCAGTAGTGGTAGTAGCAGAAGTAGTGCTAGCAGCAGTAGTAGTAGTGGTGGTAGTATCAGTAATAGTGGTAGTAGCAGTAGTAGTGGTAGTAGCAGCAGTAGTGGTAGTAGTAGTGGTAGTAGCAGCATTAGTGGTAGTAGTGGTAGTAGCAGTAGTAGTAGCAGTAGTAGTGGTAGTAGCAGTAGTAGTGGTAGTTGCAGTAGTATTTGGTGTAGCAGTAGTAGGGGTTTAGTAGCATTTAGTAGTGGTGTGGCAGCAGTAGTGGTAGTAGTAGTGGTATTTGCAGCAGTAGTGGTAGTAGTAGTAGTGGTAGTAGCAGTAGTAGTGGTAGTAGCAGTAGTAGTGGTAGTAGCAGTAGTAGTGGTAGTAGCAGTGGTAGTAGCAGTAGTAGTGGTAGTAGCAGTAGTAGCAATGGAGTTGTAGTGATTTACACATAAAAACATTTAACGTAATGTGCAATGCCAGTTCAGCTGTCAGCTAACTTACGTTCGTATCTCCTCATATTTCTGACAGCGTTTACCTCTGATGTGTTGTAATCTACTTTTCATTCTTAGAGCCCAGCCAAATCGCTGATTTCTTCTTTTCATACCTGGAAAACCAGGCTGTTGTTCTAGCAACACGCAGGGGTAAATAGATATCACAGCTGATAGATCACTGTTTGGAGGTTGCAGATCACGTTTCTCTTTAAAACACAGTTTCTGATAGCTGCTGGTAGGTTACTGAACAGTGTTGGGTCCCGCATGTTAACACACTAATATCTTAATATATCTGTGATGCTGTGATTCTCAGTGGGTTTATACTTTCTCCCATCTCTCTTACTCTAGTAAATTATGAAGTGAGCAAATTTTGGACGTGATGCACGAGCATTTATCATGTATATATTATCAGGCAGAATTGCTAGTGTCTTTTTTCTGTCTCATAAACATGCAAGATTTCAGGTATGTCTTGCTACTTACACTTAGGTCACACTACACATACATGTACAAGCATATATATACACACCCCTCTGGGTTTTGTTCTATTTTCTTACTAGTTCTTGTTCTTGTTTATTTCCTCTTATCTCCATGGGGAAGTGGAAAAGAATTCTTCCTCCGTAAGCCATGCGTGTTGTAAGAGGCGACTAAAATGCCGGGAGCAAGGGGCTAGTAACCCCTTCTCCTGTATATATTACTAAAGTTACAAAATGAAAGTTTCGTTTCTCTTTTTTGTGTCACCCTGCCTCGGTGGGATATGGCCAGTTGGTTGAAAGAAGAGACAAGATATCTGGTCTCTCTCTCTCTCTCTCTCTCTCTCTCTCTCTCTCTCTCTCTCTCCATTCCACAGGGAATATTTCAACTTCTTCCAGCCGTTCACAGAACGATTCATGTTTTATTAATTTTATCCAGACAGTAAGCCATATGTACATTTCCCAGTTCTACTCTGCGTTTAAACGTAGAATAATATCTAAATTGTGATAACACAATAGACTGGAACAGTACCATTACTGTCGAGTTTATTAAAAATATCTTAGACCGGTAATACAAATTTTCCAGGACTTTGGACTGTGTTTACATCATCGTGACTTTAAAATCACTAAGTCTTTTACATGTTCCATTTATAGTATGATAGGATTTTGTATTTTCCATCCTGTGTTTAAGTTTTGAGATATCTGAGTACCTGAGTACCTGAGTACCGAGCACCGTCTTCATGTACTCACTGGAAGACTTTGTTGATATCTGTGATTATTCTCTCTCCACTAGTGTAATATTTCTTGCGATGCTGTAAGTACGGTGTTATCTAATAGACGTAATAAACATAATCTTCCTGCTGTAAAGTCATGCTGATTCGAGGTGTGTAACTCAGTCTTCGTCAAAAAATAACTGAGTTGGCGTCTCGTCACTCTGGCAAAAAATTAGATATAGTGCTACGGGTGTGCTAATCCTTCGTCAGTGCTCTTACTCATACTCTGGAACCACTTTATACAGCGCTATATGACCCTTCAGGGCTTAGCGTTTATGATTACAATAATAATGTGCATACAGTACATGCACTTATCAAATCTCTGAATTTCCACCTGATCGTAAATACTCAATTCTGGTAAATGTTGTTAATTTTTTTTTTCTTGCATTTACGAATTCCAGGTTACAGGAATAATTCAGAGGTTCTGCGTATGTGCGTATGTTATCTGTTTCGTTATCAAGGTCTGTAGGATTTGTACGAAACGTCAGATACATAATTTGTAGCTTGTAATAAAGTTGGTAGAATTACCGACAATATGTAACGTAAAAGGACACAAGTGCAACTAATGTGACATTTATTGTGGCAACGTTTCGCTCTCCAGGAGCTTTATCAAGCCATTACAAACAATACATGGACACAGAGGGTATTTAAAGGCTCAGGAGGATTCTTAGCAAGAATCCTCCTGAAAACAGTAAACCCTGCCATCACATAGTCTCTCCTGTTATACTACACAAAGCACATTACAGAGAGTGAACACTGAAACAACCTGCCTCTTTCCAGTCTATATTTGTCCAACCTATTTTTATGTTACCCAAGTAATAGCTTTTATATCCTTTTACTCATGTACGAATTAATTGCTCTACCATATTGTATTACTTTTGTTATACCACTACTTACTACTACTTGTGCTGCTGCTATACTACTATACTACTACTACTGCTGCTGGGTGCTGCTGCTGCTACTATACTATACTATACTACTACTTACTACTACTACCCCCCTAAAGAACATCGAAATGGTACCTCACTAGTATTCACCTCACTCTGAGCCTTTATATACCCTCTGTGTCCATGTATTGTTTGTAATGGCTTGATAAAGCTCCTGGAGAGCGAAACGTTGCCACAATAAATGTCACATTAGTTGCACTTGTGTCCTTTTACTTTACAATTTGTAGCTTGCTGGGTTTTTAACTCCGATAATATCGATTAAATTGATAAACAGATTAATATTGATTTTTCCAGTATCTCCCCCATTTTCTTCCGCACAAATGTGAATGTGAAAGGAAGAGGAATATGGCTGATAAACAATGATTCATTATGTGTTTTTTTCACGATATTTCTCATTTTTTTCTCTCACAATCGTGAATGTGAAAGTATAAAATGAGAAATTTTACTTCTTAAACTGTTTTCTCATTTATTAAATATTTAATAAACAAATGCTTATTTTTTTCAAAATAAATTGTGAGTTTTTACACAGGTTCCAAACTTCCAGGTAGACCTCCAGGTAGACCTCCAGGTAGACCTCCAGGTAGACCTCCAGGTAAACTCCAGGTAGACCTTCAGGTAGACTTCAGGTAAGACCTTCCAGGTAGACCTCATGTAAACTCCAGGTAGACCTCCAGGTAGACCTCCAGGTAGACCTCCATGTAGACCTCCATGTAAACTCCAGGTACACCTCCAGGTAGACCTCCAGGTAGACCTCCAGGTAGACCTCCATGTAAACTCCAGGTAGACCTCCAGGTAGACCTCCAGGTAGACCTCCATGTAAACTCCAGGTAGACCTCCAGGTA
Source organism: Cherax quadricarinatus (assembly GCF_026875155.1). NCBI lineage: Eukaryota > Metazoa > Arthropoda > Malacostraca > Decapoda > Parastacidae > Cherax > Cherax quadricarinatus. Next base: position 19,300,980 of record NC_069493.1, on the reverse strand, counting down.
GACCTCCAGGTAGACCTCCAATGGTAAAACTCCTGGTAGACCTCCAGGTAGACCTCCATGTAGACCTCCATGTAAACTCCAGGTACACCTCCAGGTAGACCTCCAGGTAAACTCCAGATAGACCTCCAGGTAGACTCCAGGTACCCCTCCAGGTAGTTCTCCAGGTAAATTCCAGGTAGACCTCCAGGTAGACCAGGTAACTCCAGGTAGGACTCCAGGTAGACCTCCAGGTGCACCTCCAGGTACACCTCCAGGTACACCTTCCGGTTCTAGATTTCCAGGGTACACCTCCAGGTAGTCTCCAGGGTAAGACCTCCAGGAAGACTCGGGTAGACTCTAGGTAGAGGGACTTAGGTATTCCAGGTAGATCCGGTTGACTCCAGGTAGACTCCAGGTAGACTCCAGGTAGACTCCAGGTAGACTCCAGGTAGACTCTAGGTAGTCTCCAGGTAGACTCCAGGTAGACTCCAGGTAGACTCCAGGTAGACTCCAGGTAGACTCCAGGTAGACTCTAGGTAGTCTCCAGGTAAGTAGGCAGGAGTGCCAAGTACATCCACACAAAATAGTCCATAGTAATGGACAATGTTCTTACATAACTTTGAAAAAATAATTGAAAATATGGGAATCTAAACGAAATCCGAGCTAATTTGCATATCCGGGTGCACCAATATTTATATTAACATCACAGCAGTTATTTTTATATAAAAAATAAAGTAGAAGGCTTTGATAAATCTAAATAGAAAACAAACGTTACTAGAATAGATAATAGACTGCACATCGGACAGGTATGTGCTTTAAGTATACAATGCTGAAATTAAGACACATGTGCAGCATCTGGGTATCTTTATTGTAGACGTTTCGCCATCCAGTGGCTTTATCAACGCAAATTCCAGGACATAACTTGAAGACAGGAGAACTATGTACAGAAGATGAGGTAATCAGTCCCTCAACCTTGGAGTTGGTGTGAAGAGCACCGTAGTCGTGGAGATTCTGAAGCAGAAGCAAGGAGCCTGGCGCTTATATACTAACGTCAGGTGGAATGGGACGTGTAGCAGACGAGGACATAGTCACTGGTAGGCGGGATTCCCCAGTGGAAGTAGGTCCTACATGTACATAACCTTCACGACTACTACAACTACTACTACAACTAACCCATCTCTTTGGGTAGAACCTACTTCCACTGGGGAATCCCGCCTACCAGTGACTATGTCCTCGTCTGCTACACGTCCCTTTTCCACCTGACGTTAGTATATAAGCGCCAGGCTCCTTGCTTCTGCTTCAGAATCTCCACGACTACGGTGCTCTTCGCACCAACTCCAAGGTTGAGGGACTGATTACCTCATCTTCTGTACATAGTTCTACTGTCTTCAAGTTATGTCCTGGAATTTGAATTGATAAAGCCACTGGATGGCGAAACGTCTACAATAAAGATACCCAGATGTTGCACATGTGTCTTAATTTCATCTTGTCTGTATTGTATACCTGTCTTGTACAAGTATACAATGCACAACCCGCACGTAGACAGGAGTTTACAACGACGTTTTGGCTCGACTTGAACCATTTACAAAGTCACACTAACAGGAACGAACGAACGGATACTCTCAGGTAAGATCCATGAGGGCGAAAGGGAGGTTTGGAGAGAGGATGATAAGTGGATGAGAGGAAGAGATTACAGAATGGAGAAAAAGAGACAGGGGTAAACCCAGCTGCATAGCATTATTTGGCAGGGTAGAGGGCATAGTTGCTGGACCGTGCTGACTCCAAGATCTTGTGTGGTGTTGGACTGGATTTGGGAGGCAAAGGACACAGGTGTTACAACAACGTCAAGACTGGTTTGCTTTTGTCTGCTTCTCAGTGCAAACATAGTTGGAGAGAGGAAGACAAAAGTTGTCTTGGTAAAAACGACGTCTTTAGAGAAGGAGGGAGTAGTGGACCCCCGGTTAACGATATTTTTTCACTTCAGAAGTATGTTCAGGTGCCATTACTGACCGAATTTGTTCCCATAAGGAATATTGTGAAGTAGATTAGTCCATTTCAGACCCCCAAACATACACGTACAAACGCACTTACATAAATACACTTACATAATTGGTCGCATTCGGAGGTGATCGTTATGCGGGGGTCCACTATATATAGGCCAGCAGACAGGGACGGGACAAGAGAGGAAGTAGAGGAAGATGGGAAGTAGCAATAATAATAATATTAATTATAGAAAAAATAATTATATAAATAGAAAAAAAGACAAATGAACATATTTGTAATATATCAAAAATGTGAACAGTACATTTAATAATGATTTCCTACTAGTAAAGATCTTCCCAAAACAATAAGAAATTACCGATTTCTGACAAAGATGGCAGACCAGAGGCCTAGCTTCTCCCTACGAGCCCCGTGAGGGCGGGGGATGTGGGTAGGCCTGGGGACACTTGGTCCCAAAGATGAGGAGGTACTTGTACCTCCTCTCATGGGAGACTTAAGTCTCGAGACACTCCCCAGATAGGGAGCCAAGGCCGGGTCACCACTACTTGGAAAAGACCCGGACCGGGAGAA